>UESW01004446.1:277170-826078 GCA_900491605.1 Calamus simplicifolius | reverse complement strand
TGATCCATTGATTTTAACTCATCTTTCATGGCATCTAATCATTTAGAAGAATTAGCACTTTCCATGGCTTGTGAAAAAGAAACTGGATCATCATTAATATCCAAATCAAATTCTAAATCTTGTAGATAAACTATATAATCAATAGAAATAGTAGTTTGCCTTTGTCATTGAGACCTTCTTAATGCTACTTCATTGAGTTCATCTATTACAGGTTCATTAGTAATATCATCATTATATGGTGTTTGATCATTGATTTGTTGTTCTTGAGAGTTCTTAAAATGTCAACAACTCTAGAAACAACAACTTGAGATGAAGTTATAGGTGAAGAAACTTGTACCTTAACTTCTTATATTTTTACTTTACGTGGTTTCAATCTTTCGCTAACTTTACTATTCTCAATGAACCTCACATTTTATGTTCAACAATTCTTGTACTATGGTTAGAACAATAAAATCTATACCCTTTTGATTTTTTTGGATAACCAATGAAGAAACCACTGGTTATTCCTGAGTCCATTTTTTTTTTCATGTGGATTATAAATCCTTACTTCCATTGAATGACTCAAACTAGGTTTCCTTTCTATCCATAGTTTAAAAGGAGTCTTTGAAACTGTTTTACTAGGAACCTTGTTTAGCAAATACATAGCGGTCTTTAAAGCATGCATCCATAACAATAAAGATAACGATGAATTGCTTAACATACTCCTAACCAAAGTTCGATTATGCCTTTCTATAATACCATTTTGTTTAGTATTTCAAGCATTGTGTATTGAGCACATATGCCATGCTTTTCAAGAAATTTGCAAATAGATCAAGGCATTATCTATATTCATCATACTTTCCATAATATTCACCATCTCTATTAGACCTAATAATTTTTACTTTTCTGTCTAGTTGTCTTTCAACCTTATTGATTAATACTTTTAGAGCATCTATCGATTGAGATTTTTTATGCAACAAATAGACATAGTCATAACAAAGAAATCATCAATAAAGGTGATAAAATACTTTTCTCGACCAAAAGATAGAACATCAAAATGCTCATATATCAATGTGTATAATTTTAAGGAGTTGTGTACTTTTTGTGATACTTTTTTTATTGTGTATTTTGTGTGTTTTTCCTTAATACAATCCACACATATTTCAAGATCAGTAAAATCCAAACCAGGAAGGATTTTATTTTTTGCTAATCTTTTAATTCTTTCTTTGGATATATGACCCAAACATTTATGCCACAAGTAAGTTGATTCTTCATTCACTAAACCATGTTTAGTACCAACATTATGATTCAAGGTCAATAAGTCTCAACAAAATGATTATCAAGCTTAAATCTGTACAAACCATCAGAAAGAATGCCAGAACCAATGAGACGATTGTGTTTAAACAGACTGAAGCATCTATTTTCAAATTTAAAATAATATCCAACCGAGTCAAGTTTAGATTAAAAAAACTAAATTATTAGAAATAAAAGGGATATAAATGTTTGAAAAATATCTAAATAATATCCAGAGGCTATAGGCGATCGGCACTATAACATAAGATGAGGAAGAGTCTCAGTCGAGGCACCATCTTAAGCAGATTGACCAGCCTTTCTTAGCAAGGCGATTTCCCATTTGGAAACGGTCTCTAAGAGCTAATCAAATAAAAATTTTGAATTTTTAGTATAGTTTCTTTTGAAATAATTTTATAACAAAGAAGATATATGGCCTTGAATAAGGAAGGATTAACATTGGTTTCCAAAAGGGAATATCTTCATCCTCTGTAAGTCTGATTGAAGATATGATGGATTGGTGGCCTAACCATTGTTCATACTGGAGCTTTGAAAGAGGTTTGAGGAATTTGATGTTCCATCTTAATAGTCTTTTGTTCCAATGGAAGACGGTAGATCCATTAGATTTGGTGCAAGAGAAGAAGATGTTAAGAGAGAGAAAGTGAAGAAGAGAATTATTAATGAGAATCTTATAGAATTTCCAATGTGCTATTAAAGAAACCACTAATATTTTTAGTGATACCTTTTCAGACCGACGAAGCAATAGCCGGAGTCTTTTGACCCGAGTTGCAAATTTCTTCTTATGATTATAGGCCACTTGTTGGGTCTGATGTGGTGCTATCAAGGCCTAAGTTTGGCTAATTTGAATTGAACTAAGTGTTAGTTCAAGGTTTGAAATTAAGTTAAGTCATGAGTATACACAAGCTTGAAAATTATTTTAATCTCATTAGTTTAGCCAATATGAGTTTTTGTTAAGTCTGACCCAAACCCATTTGGCCATGTTTTTAAACTATAGTTTCTAGGGTTTTTGAACGAATAAAAAACATATTTCCTCCTCCTCCCTGCTCTCACGTCGTGGAGTTATCGGCGTGAGAGACCGAGGCGTAGGATCGCGCAGTGGTTCCGCGTGAGATGATGCAATGAAACGCCCCAAGAACAGGAGTAACGAAGCCGTCGATCGCTCGGGTTGAAGAAGAACACACGGAACGGGAGTCACATGTTCGTCGTTAGGACACGGGTGTTCGTGGGGAGTTCGTGGTGTTCCAGCCAACACGCGGCCAGGGGAGTTCGTGGGGCGAAGAAGAAAAAGATTTGTCCAGGTGAGTTCGTGGGGCGAAGAAAAAAAATAATTACAAAAGGATCAAGGGATTCAAAGGCAAGCCTCTTATTATTGCGCCAATCTAATCGTTGAACAGAAAGTAAAAGCACAGCCAGCTACTAAACCTCAACACTACTTTTATAATGTCCTTCCACGGACTTGAGAATCGAAGGAGATATTCTTTCATATCCATTTTACTAGCAGAGAATTATTGACGTCTTTTAGATCTTTGATCCCTAAGCCTCCCCTTTGTTTCAGTCTATATACTGTTTTTCAATTGATAAGGTAGTGGAATTCGTTAGTTGATTTTTTTATTTTTTTAGAAGGAAGTTTTTCTGAGCTGATCAATCTTTTTTTGGATTCATATTGGCAAAGAAGACAAACATATAATAGGGGAGGGTAAGGCAAATAACGACATTTATGAGAGTTAATCTTTCTTTATAAAGTAAGATTGGTTTGATCACCGAGGCTCTCAAGATGTGCAATGAGATGGTAGATCATGGTTTAATGCCAGATGTGGTCACTTACAATACCAGTTGGGATGTGGATGTGTAGAGCAGATGAGCGGTTCAGTGAAATGATGCAAAGAGGGGTTGCACCTGACTATTGCACTTTCACAACTCTCATACATGGGTGCTGTAAAAATGGGTGCATAGAGAAAGCTTTGAAATTGTTTGATATGATGCTGGAGAGGAATTTGAAACCAGATATCATTACTTACAATACTTTGATTGATGGTATGTGCAAAGAAGGGGACATGGAGAAGGCTAATGGGTTGTGGGATGATATGTACAATAGAGGAATTTTTCCCAATCACATTACTTATAGCATTCTAATAGACTACCACTGTAGTAAGGGGGAAGTGGAACAAGCCTTTGGGTTTTGGGATGAAATGACAGAAAAGGGAATCTTGCCTAACATTGTGACTTACAACTCAATTATTAAAGGTTACTGTCGATTGGGCAATGCATCAAAGGCTGAAGAATTTTTACAGAGGATGATTGTGGAAAAGGTCTTTCCTGATAGGATAACATACAACACTCTCATTCACGGGTTTGTGAAAGAAGAAAGGATGCAGGAGGCTTTTGCCTTGCTTAACAAAATGGATGATCAAGGGGTGCTACCTGATGTGATCACATGCAATGTGATCATAAGTGGTTTTTGTGAACAAGGGAAAATGCAAGAAGCTGATTGGGTCTTCAAGAGAATGACCAACAGAGGAATTCAACACGATAAATCTACATATACAACCTTAGTTAATGGTTATATTACTGCTGATAACTTGAAAGAAGCATTTCGGCTTCATGATGAAATGCTGCAGAGAGGATTGGTGCCTGATGATAAGTTCTGAAATTCGTTCATGCATTTTCTTTGAGATATGGAATTGTATGATAAGGAATTTGCTCAATATTGTGATATAGGATTCAGTAAAACTTATTGGTTACGGATAAGATTTAATGAACTTTTTATCTGGTTACGGATGTTGGATGATGAAGAGTTCTGGATGATGGTAATTCCACATGGAGATGGAGATTAACGAAGCAAATAGATTTTACTAGGAAATTTCAGCCTCTCTTTGTTTTTATTTTTGCTCATTTTATTAAAGCAATAAACCTTTGCTTCGAGATCAATGTTTCCCTATGTATGGCTCTAGTTCAGAATTCACTTGGGTAGCGTTTGGATGTCAAAAAGTTATTCCGGGAATAGGAATACGAATTCTTGAAGAATAGCTTATTCCTTTGTTATTCCAAATTTTGTTTGGATGAAAATCTGCTATTCCATGTTATTCCAGTGCAATTAATGCAATGTTATTCCAAATGATGTTTGGATGACATGGGAATAAGCCTTTATTCTACTTGGAATATCTGATGAATTTTTTGATAATCCCAAACTTACCCCTTATCTTTAATATGAATCAAAATATGATATTCAACATAATATTTAATAAACTTTAATTCATTAAAACATATAATAAAAGTCGTATTGAAACTAATTTTATATCAATGTAGACTCTGACGAGTTAACAAAAAGTAATATTAATTATTAAGTTTGAGATAATAAAATAATAAAATTTTGAAATTAATTTAATATAAATTAATTTTATTATATATTACATTATACTTATAATTAAAAAAAGAAATTAAAGTATTTGTCTCTCTACATAATTACAGCAGCATTTGGATAAAATTTTAACTATGAATGTACTTGGCAACT
Source organism: Calamus simplicifolius (assembly GCA_900491605.1). Classification (NCBI taxonomy): domain Eukaryota; kingdom Viridiplantae; phylum Streptophyta; class Magnoliopsida; order Arecales; family Arecaceae; genus Calamus; species Calamus simplicifolius. The sequence continues at coordinate 821,277 of UESW01004446.1, read as the reverse complement.
TCCAAAAGCAAGTTAAGGGGCTTCAACCTTAACGTACAATGCAACAAATCCAAAAGATTATAACGAAATATATGGGAACGACACTTAAAATGCTACGATACGTGTCACTGAGGATTACGAAAAGGCAAAACTCAATAACTCAAAGCACACAACTTGCAAAATAATAACAATAGGACGTCATAATGATACAACCATTTTGTAGTACCTGGATGCAGAGTATCAAACTGAAGCCATGAATTATTAAATCCCTTCAAAATGGTTGTCATAATGATACGTGTCACTGAGGATTACGAAAAGGCAAAACTCAATAATTGTTTTCGATCTTTGCATTCTAATCCCACCAACCATAATATTTATCGTATATGCGTATATATTCCAAACGAAACCCAGCAGTTGAATCATAGTCCTAAGCCTATTTTCATACTGATCTCTCTACATCTACAGTGTTTCCCCTCCTGTTCCACCGAACGCCTCGTTTGGTAAATAAAAAATAATTTCTAAAAATAAGGAGACCTTTCGCATCTCCTGAAAACTGCTGTCTTCCGAACAATCAAACAAAGCCCAAAGATTTTTGCCCAAGACATGGAGATGAATATTCTAAGCCCCAAATATTACAGATTTTTACAGGCAAGATAGAAACCAAATAGATGAATATCTATAGATGAGACAAGGGAATCAGACATCCACAACACAAAACATCCGAAAAAAACAAAGACATAAACATCAGCAAGTTTAACATTTTAGCAGAATATTAATAAGAGAGTACTAAAAGGTACATGGAGATTCCAACTGACAAAAAAGGGGAAAATGAAAATTACAGAAAACTAAAGAGCTTCACATTGGCTCCTTGTGAAGGCTGGACAACATTTCACATGCATATTCCTACCATATACATGGCACCTAAGTCATGTCCCCACATGGCTAGTAAAGCTTTTATGTTCATAAACGTTATCCCCAGCTGATACATGGCAATCCCAAAAATGGTCTAAGAGAAAGAATTGGGAGATGAGTTTGTAAGAAACTTAAACATGTAAGCCAATGGAAACAACCAATTCAGCAACAGATACACTATCGCTTTGATGGCCTCTCACCATCACCATCACCATCACCATCGCCATCGTCGTCATCGTCGCTATCATCCTTGGCTGATCTCTTCCTCTTCGAAGTGGACTGCTCCTTTCCAGCATCATGACCTGCATCTCCCCATCATCTTCTTCATCAATGTCCTCATCATCACCATCCCCAGCTGGTTCGAAGTCACTCGCATCTTCTTCATCTTCTGGACGACCTACTGGCTGGACAAGGTACTCAGTTCCCAAATCCTCCTAAAAAATAGATATATTATAGATAAAACAAAAGGTTAAGTTTTTTAAAAAAATTAGCAAAGATAAATTAGCAAATAGTTCCCAAAAACTCCCTTGAAGGGAAAAAAGTAATGATACTCAGAGAGAGAGAGAGAGAGAGAGAGAGAGATAAAGATGGGCAATTCACATATCATTCTCAATGTTTTATAATATACTAAGTTAATATATATACAGTCTTACTCAAGCATGACAAATGGATAAAGAAGCAACCTATCCTCTGTTGCTCCCTTATAAAAAAAGTTAGATCAGTACATAAGAAAAATTTCTCATGCATCATCAGGCACAAGAAAAATGAATGGTAGACACCAAGCAACAGCGCAAAACAAATCAAATCTAATTGATAGTCATAGAAGTGATTACTATTGAAAACAGACCCACGATTTACCCCCAGCAAATGGTTGAAACGGAACATCAAGTGTTTCTCAAAGACACTAAGCTCTCTAAATAAATTAAGAACATGCAGTGTATCACAACATCACTCTAAGAAAGAGGACGCAATCAGACAAGAGAAAAATATATTATTGCAGAATAAAGTATAAAACTCAAATACAATATGCTTGAATGAATTAATCATCAGAAATACCTACAAATGAATTCCAAGCCCAAGATATAAACATTTAAACCTATTAACAATTAGGGCATGTATAGCAACGCTACCCCTCGTCTAGTTCCACTCATCATGGCACCAAAACCCTAAACGAAAGTTATTAATAATAAAATCAAATAATCATCATCACCTTCCTCATCCTCATCAACATTTTCAGCTCCGCGATTTCCTCCAGCTCCTCCTCATCGCTTCAAAATCATGAACTCAGAACATAGGATTTAGCTTCTATCATTTCACTACGACAAATAGCCATGAATCCAGTATAATCATCCATTAGAGGCAACTTTGGAACCAAAGCCGATTTAGGTCATAAATTGAATTCGAAAATCAAAGTAGAGAAACATCACATGGCAGGCTACCTTAACAACCAAGTGACAATCAATGCAGCCACAGTGAACCAATATAGAAGGGAGCGATTAAAACATGAAACCGGTTCAGTGATAAAATATGAAGAGAAAAGTATCAGAAACAGACCAAATCTTCATAGAAAAATAATGGAAGAACCTTAAAATTGACCACAAAACGATATAGCCTCCAACTTTAAAGGATGATCGATTCTAAATCCAATTTCATCATTGTTCAAATTTTCCTGTCAAATTAAGCCAATATTATGCAATCCATATTGAATGGCCCTGCAACAACCATAAGTCAACATATGTGAACCTGCTACAATTAATGAAAATAGTATGAAGTCTACAATATCCAATAACACAGTTGGAAAATCCCATGAAACCGGGGTGAGACAATTTCTCAATGCAACGATTGAACCAAAACCACAATTTGTAAATGGCAACGGAACTACCTAAATCCACAGTTGAAAAAATCCATGAATAGACCCGCAGAGAAATAAATAACAGAAACCAACTGACAGCCTCAGAAGCATAATGTAACGCGTCATACAAAGATCAAATAATGACATAGGAAACCGAGAAACCAAGATCCACAATGCTAAGGAAATACCAAAAATCAAAGATGGACGGTACCCAGAAAAAACCACCGGACATTTCTTTACTACAATGAAACGGAGCACAGCGCAAGACAAATTTCAATGCCTGAAACAAAGGTCATAATTGACAAAAGATAGAATTCAAAAAATAAAGTTGACAGTTGCTAAGAAAAAACCCACCATCATACGTGATAGAGCACGGAAATTACCTGGAACGGAAAATTCAAAAGCATAAGCAAACAGAGCACCTCAGAAAGATGATGTAACGCCTGAAACAAAGTGAATGGATGCCAGGAAAGTTCCGAAAAGCACATCAAAACAATGCAAGTGAAGTAGCAGTGGCACAGTTCAACAAATCCATTAAATACCCCCCCTACAATTGGATATCAGATAGAACCAGACAACCTCACAAGCTAACAGAAACGACCTGAAACATTGATCGAAAATGGCAGCAATATACCCAAATTCCCAGATCGAAATTGATCAGAAAGTACCAAAGAAGACAGATGAAAAATAGTAGAAAATACCCCCAGCCATTTCATTACTACAATCCAACAGAGCTCCTCCCAAGACATATGTCACCGTCTTGAACAAAGGTCATTAATTGTTAAGACTGCAGCCATGAAAACATAGTTCACAGTTCCTAAGAAAATACCCATAAGCAGACATGCAGGAATGCAACGATAATACCCAAAAACACAACCCAACATTGCAAGTGAACTATCAGTGGCACAGTTCAAGTTCCATGGAAATCCCCCTAGGCAATTGAATAACAGAAAGTTCCCCAACACATTTGAAATATGCGAAGGATCAACCAAAATTAACAGTTCAACAAATCGATGAAAATACCCCCCGACCATTCCATACTAGAATCATACAGTTCATCATTTATCGGTTTTGTGGATGAATTGGCTTATTCTGCTTACAATTTGTCTTGCAATGCATCATACTCCAAGACATTGCCCTCGGCATGTGTGTCATGTCGGACTGTGTAGCTTCACAACGGTTGCATTTTTGAAATGCCCTCCTAGTCAAGAGCACCTCACAGCGACAGTTAACATACGCAACCATATAGCAATGAAGTCTACTCAAAATTAAACTACTTGATCTGTATCAAGTCCCGAACTCAAACATTGGTGTTTTGTTTCATCACGAAAGAAGCAACTTGTACTGGGTTGAAAAATGCAATGAAAATAATTTCGCTGAACTCAAAACTAGAATCGAAAAGATGACATGACAACCTAAATGTCACGGCAATAGAGAAATTCCAAAAAAGCCAACAAAATGTCAAAAATTCTAGTTGTAAAATGACGAAAACTTTTAGACATTTCATGTAATCTAAATCCAATTTCATCATTGTTCAGGCAAGTTACCGACGTAACCCATTTTCAAAATATGGATGATATATTGAGTTGACTCAGGATGGCAGTTTCAGCAGGTATTTCCTGAAGGTCACATTTTGCATGCATCCAATTCAGGAAATGCTATGTGTCTGCCAATCATCATCGCCGTCATCGTTGATAGAGCACCTGACTGTGATGCTTCACAACGGTTGCATTTATAAATGCCGTCCAAGTCATGAATTCACAGCCGACGCTTCGATATCAATTAGGTCAACCAAATATTTGTAGGAAGGTATTCCGGCACTGGATTCATTTGTCTTTTAAGCCACGCTTCAAGGAGTGAGCCTTCATAATGCATGAGGAACCACCTATTAATCTTAATTTTTAAACTGTCCCCCACAGCAAGAATATTCCGGAGTAATCCCTGGGATACTCTCTAGCTTCCGCATGCATTCATCAATTGAGTAGACAGTAGGACGAGCAAGCTGCTCTCTCCTAAGGATCTCGTTGGCAATTTCCAACCTCTTCTTACCTTGTTCCACCAATTCGAGGATGGCATCACCAGCTTCAGATGTGCACTTAAATGTACGTGCTGTAGGAGTAACGGTTGATGACCTTTTCCTCTTTCCACTACTAGATGACAATCATGGATCTAAGGAACAGTCCGTGGGTGGGGTCGAGGCACATGTGTTCGGGCTGCTTGGGGAGACATCATCAAATAAGTGATCGAAATGACTGGATGATGAGAAAGAGAGTCGTGAAGCTTTACGTGATGTGGGCCAGAAGTCTATGTCCTCAAGGTTCAGCCGTTCGACCTCGTCGTCCGAGGTATCATTATCGGATACTCCCTCTGGCATAGCAGATGTATCCCCCCGTCTACCAGTAGTATTCTTTGAAAATATAATGTCAATGTCGTTGTATACAGGGAAGGACTTACCCTTGATTCGAGCGTAGTCCTTGTTAACCTGTTAGCAATGTTGATGAGGTAATTATTGAAGTATACCAAAATATCAGCCGAATTAACAATTGAGAACATCGGAGGCTACCACTTACCGAGATGATCTCCTCCCACATATGCTCATCACCGCATGTGGGTAGTTTAAGTACAGGATCCCATCCCCAGCCTGAACGGTTAGCTAGGTTGTAATACAAATTGAAGGTCTTCTTTAGGACCTTCAAACGATTCTTCAAGTTTGTAAATGTGAAAGACATATTGGTCCTTTCATTGAAAATTTGGTAATTCTCTTCCAGGTCTCTTTTGAGAAAGTACCATTCTGACAGTTTTCGTCGTCATTCTCTTGCCTCATGAGGGTCACGAAAGTTGAGTCAAGAGAATCAGTCCAGTTAGGTGCCCTAGTTCGGACCGATCGTTCGGGACTGTGACGACTCACCATTTTTGTTCGATTGCCCATTTTATCTACGGTAGAAAACCGTTGATATTTTGTTACATACTACTATATTGGTTAAACTTTGTCATGCGGCACAGTGCTATAGAACGGAACTATATGCAAATGAAGAAGTTTCAGTACATGAATAATGTCGACAATACGGCAGATGGAGAACAATGTAAGATATAAGCTAAAGAATTCTAACAAAATAGGAAAATGAAATAGATACTAGAAATAACAGGTTCAAATAATATCAGCCATCTCACAAATAAGTAATCGTTAGAGAAAGACAACATTGGGATAAGGCATGACATAACATAGCATGAAATCATTGATTCATGTAACTGCATTATGGATTTTGGCACGAACATAACATAGTATGAAATCATGTTATAGACTGTTAAGCATGTATAGGGCTACAACATGAAAAGGAATATGAATGTCTGTGCCCTCATGGATGTCAAAATCGTATATTCGGAAAGGGTAGGTAGGTTATGTACATAGCATAGTCTGAGCTTTTATAAACTAAATTTACAGCTACGTAATCGACTATGTAGTTTATCATTGAAATAGGGTGTCGTACCTCCATACAAATAGGAGATTGACAGCAGAGCATATAACCTAATTATTCGTCATTTAAAAGAGCAACATTCATCGGTACGATGAGAAGATAAAGTCCAAGCCTCATGTATAGAGATAAGACAGATGTATCACAGGCAGGTTTGTACTCAAATTGAAATGGCATGCAGCTTGAAGAATCAATCAAAGTAAAGCCTTATTGAATTCCATCAATAATAGAAATTAGACGCTGCAACTCAACCAATGCCTAGACGATTTGCAGGGAGAAACCTCTTTTAATGGATTTCCTTCATTCTACTCTTTATCTAGGAGCCATGGTCCCAAGATGGTGACCGATAATTGTCAGAAATAGGGAAGAAGCATGGTACCTAAGCTTGATTTCCTGAGTCTATTCATGGGTAACAGCGGCCATGTTCAATGGCCTGCAAGGGTCGAACCTCCACCGAGAAGAACTTCCGCAAAAATCGGTGTTAGGATCGCTTGGGTAAACTGGGATTCTTGCTGGTTGTCCATCCTTAGTCGCACGGATTTCACCGTCTAAGGGCTCTGTCCTGTTTCCTGGAAGTTTCCCGACACCACTTCCATTTTGAGTCGTTGGCCAAGGGCCAGCATTTCACCGAAGGAAGACCCGGCCATGGCAGGGATCGGGAGGTTATAGGTGAAGGAGGTTTGCCTTGGCCACCCTAAAATCATTGATCCTCTAGCCGTCGAAGGTTGAGTTCTTAATGAACTCTTCTTTCTCAAGGATCTAGTGGTGATTAATTGGCGGATCGGCCGATGGAAGGGTTCTCATTGGATCCATCGAAGCGTTCAAACCCTAGATGAAAAAAAAGCCATGACATCAAAGAAGGGAGCGTACCTGATCCGTCGCCTTCTCGACGACCTTCTCAACTAAAGTAGAAGATTATCGGACAATGAAGACGACCGAGCAAATTTTTTCAGATAAGAGGATGAAGAGCGAACCTAGAACCTCGTTAGATCCGGTTGATCCTCTTCGTCCACCAAGAAATAGGCTTGGGAGACCTATTTTGGGGCATCCGTAGAGCGATCACCAGAGGGGAGGAGCAAGGATCGGACGTTGGCGGGCGAAGAAGAAGAAGGGAAACCCTAGTCGCGAGAGCGAAGGAGGAAGGCCGGCCCCAAATCCCGATTTTTTTCACATATTTTTTGCCCCTGGAATAGCTACAGTGCCGGAATACCGTATTCCAGGCGTCCGGGCAGAATAGAAAAGGAGAATCCGAGGCGCTGACTGGAATAAGCCATAGCGTGGGCCCCACCGATTGTTTAAAGGGCTTTTGGGGAAATAAGCTGGAATAAGGCCCTATTCCATGCCTTATTCCAGNTGGATTATCCCCTCTAGTTAAATTTTTTCAGACCTATCCCTTCTAGCTATAGCATTTGGGAATAAGGAGGGATATCCAGGGGATATCCTTCCTTATCCCCCATATCAAACACTACCTTAAGGTAGTGTTTGAAATAGGGGATAAAAGGGGATATCTAGGGGATATACCCTCTTATTCCCAAAAGCCATAACTATAAGGGATAGTTGGGAATAAAGTTAACCAAAGGGATAATCCATGGTTAACCATGGTTAATCATGGGATATCCTCTCAATTTATTCCCTAGAGAATGCAGGAATAGCTGGTTATCCCTCTAAATAAGAGTAAAAAAAAAGTTATCCTATGGATTTACCTTTTTGCATTTGATATGATCAATGGGATAGCAAAGGGATATCCTAGGGATAGTCAGGGGACAAACTCTATCCCGTACACTTATCCATGAATAATATTTTTTCTATCAAATACTACCTAAGGAGCATGAAGTCTTGGGATACGAGAGACTTGCTCCAGACAAGGAGATAATGCGCTATTGAAAAGTCTTTGTGCACCGCTATAGAAAAAATCTTTGCCTATCATTTTTGACATATAAAATTATATATGAACGTATATGTTAACCGTGCGCTCATATATGTGCACAAAAAAAAATGCACTGTGATCCACTAAATCTTAACATGGGCCCGTATAAATGCACGATTTTGTGCATCAAAGGTGGTACAAAGTCTTTTCCATGCGCTATGAACCGATGGATCGTAAACATTGCGGAGGTAGGCCCTGAGGACATTTCCAACGTCGTTAGTGGCGATAAAAAATTGTGCCAGCGTCCGCCCGCCAAACACCACCCACCCGCGACAGGCCCCAACTTCTTTCCCAAGAAAAAGGAGAGATTGAGGTTAGTGCATAGATCTAAGGTTTTTTTATTTTTTATTATTTTTTTTTTTTTTTGCGCATAGATCTAACGTTTTTTTTTTTTTTTTGATATGATCTGATCATATGAAGTTAGAAAGGCTCGTAATTTAATTTTTTCAAAATAAATTTGATCATATGAAGTTAGAAAGGCTCGTAATTTAATTTTTTCAAATAAATTTAATATATATTGTTGCCGCCGGGATCCGTCCTCCGACTCGGGCGCGGTCGGTCCTCAGGGAATGGGGTGCGGCGGACCTGCAAAACAGGAAGCCCTGCACGCGGAAGGACGCCGGGGGTAACAGATTGGCGCTAGAAGAAGGGCGAGCCTAGTCGTGCACCTGCAGACGTGGCTGAGGGTACTCCCCAAGCCGGTGGGGCTCCTGGCTCTTAGGGGCCGCTCCTGTATCTTCCCCTTTTAAACATTTGACATTTCTCAGTAAAGGGATTTCCTGTTTTTATCTAAGTGTTTTTCTCGCGTGACTTTGCTGTTGTCTGGTGTTGCCTCGATCGTGAACGACCCATGGCTCGTTGACATCCTTGGGCCATCCTTAATTCGAAACCAGGAAAAATGGGTCGGTTTGGACCGACGAATCAAAGTGGATCGGTTACGGGCGAAATAGATCGGCGGGCCGGCGGATAGAATAGGTCGGTTAAGGCCGACAGACGAAAATAGGTCGGACCGACGGATAGAATAGGTCGGGGCCGACAGACGAAAATAGGTCGGCGGCCGACGGATAGAATAGGTCGGCCGACGGGGTCGGCTGGGGCCGACGGACGAAAAAGGTCGGCTTGGGCCGACGGACAAAGATGGGTCGGCTGGGGCCGACGGATGAAATAGGTTTTCGCGCTCCCTGCCATCCTGCCAGCGTTCTGCCATCCCGCAGGCAATTCGGTTTTTCTTTACTATAAGTGGAGATACGGCAGAGTGGGGGTATAAAGCTGTATCAGAGCTTTCCGGAAGGTGCTCCTTTCCCATGCGGGTCATCTCGTTGCGATGCGCACGCAACCGTCCACTATTGGACAGTACCTTTTCAAAGGACGATTTTCTGAGCCCGCCGATTTTCGAAGCGTCAGCGGACGATTTTCTGCATTTAATGACTGCGATCCGGGATCAGGAAAGGATCTCCGTACGCGTCCTGGTTCAGGCGGTGGGTTCGGCGCGCAGTGGGGTGCTACGCCAATTTCTGGGGACCACGTGGAGGCGTGGGACAGGTGTTTGAATCTCGGGACTTTCAGCTCTGATGGCTCCCGAGTCCCTTCTGCCTATAAAAAGGGGAAAGAGGGGTTTTCATCTGGTTATCCCCAAAGTTTCTTTCTCGTTGGAATTTTTACCATTCTCGTTCCTCTGTTGCTACGAGTGGAGGATCGATTTTTCCTTCATGGGCTCCTTGCCGCCGGATAGCTGGGGCGACCGGGGAGCAGCTGAAGAATGGCTCATCCTAGGGGACGAGTCTCGGAGATCATATGGAGAGCGCACATGGAGGGGGCAGAGATCATACGGAGAGCGCACATATGCGCTTCCGTTGTGGTCTGCGGCTCCTGCTGCGGGGATGCAGGGGGAGGTGTATGGACACCTCCGTAGCACGCGCAGGCTCCCCCTCTTTCGCTGGCTTAGGTTCCCGCGTCTTCTCTGAGGGGAATCCTTGCCACGGGAGGGAGAAGATGGGAGCAACCGGGTTCGGATGGTCCCCGGTTCCCTCGACTGGGTGGCGGCCGATCCAGCACTCCCTTCTAGGGGAGTGGATTGGGCCTTTGGGATCCTCAGAATCAGCACCCGCGGGCCATGCCTCCCCTTGGGTCTTTTAATTCATCCTGCCCAGGCGGATTGGCCGTTTCTTGGTTTGCATGATTTCTCGATCCGGATGTTGGAACATCGTAGTTGTCTAGGCCTGCTCTTGGAGCAGTTGCCGAGTCTTGTATTTGCCTTTATTTTACATTTCAATGTTTTGTAACGCCTATGAGGCATTTGTAATTGATCATGATCGGCAATAAAGAGAGTTATATTCTGTTTTTCAATCTGTCTTTTCTTGTGCCGATCTTATATTTGTCGTTTGTGGGGCATAAAAATGTCCCGCTCGTCCTTAGACGAGGATCCCATGTGCCCGAACTAATCGAGGTCCGTATGCGGCGGTGCAGAGATCGTTCGGCGAAATACGCTCCTTGCTTAGGTCAGGAGTCTTGGTATTTTGTGCTCCGCTTTTATCGGAGCTCGGAGTATCGTGAGTCGGCTTGGCCGAAGTCCGGGGAATCTGCCCCCTTTTTGTCATGGTTTAAGGATTTAGTCCTCGAGATAGTTGAGTTTCGGGGAACGTCTTACTTGGCTCTGCCAAGGTTCGAAGATTTCGGCCCTGCCGAGGTTTGGAGAGAATCTCTTGGCCAAGGTTCGCCGGTTCCTCGGCCCTGCCGAGGTTCGGAGAACTGATAGCTCGGCCCTGCCGAGGTTCGGAGAACTCGGCCCTGCCGAGGTTCGGAGAACTCTCGGCCCTGCCGAGGTTCGGAGAACTGATAGGCCCTGCCGAGGTTCGGAGAACTCGGCCCTGCCGAGGTTCGGAGAACTCTCGGCCCTGCCGAGGTTCGGAGAACTCGGCCCTGCCGAGGTTCGGAGAACCTCGGCCCTGCCGAGGTTCGGAGAACTCTCGGCCCTGCCGAGGTTCGGAGAATTGTAGCTCGGCCCTGCCGAGGTTCGGAGAACCTCGGCCCTGCCGAGGTTCGGAGAATTGTAGCTCGGCCCTGCCGAGGTTCGGAGAACAGGGCTCGGAGGGTCAGAAGGTAACGGAGCGGAACGGGCGCGTGTTGGCGACGCTTTTCGAGGGGACAGATCGCCGATCGAGCGTTGGACTCCCACGTTTTTCGAGAAGGGGGCAGTTTTAAGAGGCTTGGGGAAGCGTCGAAAGCATTTATGCAGGGGCGACAGATCGGGAAGACGCTCTGTTTGCATTTTCCGATCTTACTCGGGATAGGGCGCGACTTTTCGGATTCCGTACGCATTAGAACGGCGACACATGGCAAATTTTCATGGGTCGGCGTCCGCGGTACGGCTGATCTGGATACCTCCTGGCGGGTATAAATATGACCGAGGGGGATGGATTGGCCATCTTTCGGTCTGAGCTAAAAAAATGGATTCTCCAGCGCGGTCGTCAACTGACTCGCGTTCCTCGGTTAGCAACCCGCACTCGGAGGAGAGGGGACCTCCGTGACTGTTGACGGGCTGAGCCCTTGCGTCGGGCCTTCGCGACCAATGAGCGGCTCGCGAGGACCGCCGAAGAGTTCCTGGATTTCGGTCGGGAGGCGGAGGCCTCACGCCGGTAATGGGTCGGCAGGAGGAGGAGATCGGCTGCTTCGTCAGCAGGTGGCTGACCTGACGCACTTCTGGAGAGGTTGTTGGCCTCTGGGGGCAAGTGACCCCAGGGCTTCTGCCTGTCCTTGTTTTTGCTTTTTGCAGTTCCTTTGTAGTCCCCCCCTCTTTATGAATGAAAGATGGGTCCTTGTCTTTGCGGAGTTCTTTTCTTTAGAGTTTACGGCCTTCACCCGTGACGAACCAGGGGGGGGCGTGCCCTTGTTCGTTTTTTGCGCGCTAATGTAGGCTCTTTGAACGATGGGCTATAGGGGCGTACCCGAAGGATTTCCAATGGCAGAGAGGGAAATCGCCTAACTCTTCCTGGGGCCTTCGGCCGGTTACGCGGGCTCGATGGCCTCGAGAGTAGATTTGCCAATGGCGGCTTTCTTGCGCGTCGATGGTTTTTTACTCAACGTGCTCGTTTTTAAACCGGGCGAAGTCCTTCGGGGACTATTTGGGGGCCGTTCGGCTTTGGTCGAGGCTCGGGTTTAGACTTTTCGGGGGTTTGCCATGGCGGGAGATTTTCGCTCGGCCCGCCGAGGTTCGGAGAATATTTTACTTGGCCCTGCCAAGGTTCGGAGATTTGTTGCTCGGCCCTGCCGAGGTTCGGAGAAATTTTACTTGGCCCTGCCAAGGTTCGGAGATTTGTTGCTCGGCCCTGCCGAGGTTCGGAGAAATTTTACTTGGCCCTGCCAAGGTTCGGAGATTTGTTGCTCGGCCCTGCCGAGGTTCGGAGAAATTTTACTTGGCCCTGCCAAGGTTCGGAGATTTGTTGCTCGGCCCTGCCGAGGTTCGGAGAAATTTTACTTGGCCCTGCCAAGGTTCGGAGATTTGTTGCTCGGCCCTGCCGAGGTTCGGAGAAATATTTTACTTGGCCCTGCCAAGGTTCGGAGATTTGTTGCTCGGCCCTGCCGAGGTTCGGAGAAATATTTTACTTGGCCCTGCCAAGGTTCGGAGATTTGTTGCTCGGCCCTGCCGAGGTTCGGAGAAATATTTTACTTGGCCCTGCCAAGGTTCGGAGATTTGTTGCTCGGCCCTGCCGAGGTTCGGAGAAATATTTTACTTGGCCCTGCCAAGGTTCGGAGATTTGTTGCTCGGCCCTGCCGAGGTTCGGAGAAATATTTTACTTGGCCCTGCCAAGGTTCGGAGATTTGTTGCTCGGCCCTGCCGAGGTTCGGAGAAATATTTTACTTGGCCCTGCCAAGGTTCGGAGATTTGTTGCTCGGCCCTGCCGAGGTTCGGAGAAATATTTTACTTGGCCCTGCCAAGGTTCGGAGATTTGTTGCTCGGCCCTGCCGAGGTTCGGAGAAATATTTTACTTGGCCCTGCCAAGGTTCGGAGATTTGTTGCTCGGCCCTGCCGAGGTTCGGAGAAATATTTTACTTGGCCCTGCCAAGGTTCGGAGATTTGTTGCTCGGCCCTGCCGAGGTTCGGAGAAATATTTTACTTGGCCCTGCCAAGGTTCGGAGATTCCTGTTCAAGCAGAACTCGGTTGTGCCGAGGATTGGTAAGCAGTATCTATTTCTTTTTGATTTATGGCAATATGGTGCATAATGATTCACGCAACAAGTTTTGGGAAAATAGACAACTGTAAAGGACATACCCTATTGATAATATTTGCGAAGGTTGTCCGCGTTCCAAGTTCGGGGAATGGATTTCCCATCCAGATCCTGCAGCTTGTAGGTTCCTGGTCCAATAATCTCCGTGATTTGGTATGGGCCCTCCCAGTTTGGCGCCAGCTTTCCTTGCTCCAGCGGTTTGGATACAGAAGCTTTCCGGAGGACAAGGTCGCCGGGTAGGAAGGCTTTCCCCTTGACCCTGGAGGCATGGTACCGAGCCACCCTCTGTTGATAGGCAGCCGTCCTGATTCGGGCCTTCTCTCTGACTTCCTCTACCAAGTCGAGGTTGGTGCGGAGTTGCTCGTTGCTGGCTTCCTCCGAGTAACTCTCCACCCGCAAAGATGGGAGGCCTATTCCACAGGGATGACGGCCTCCGTGCCAAAAGCCATTCGGAATGGAGTCTCGCCCGTCGGGATTCTCGGGTGGTGCGATAGGCCCACAAGACATGGTGTAGCTCATCGCCCACCTGCCTTGGGCTCTGGAGAGGCGAGCTTTGATTCCTTGGAGGAGAGTCCTGTTGGTTACCTCGGCCGCTCCGTTGGCTTGTGGGTGCCCGACCGAAGTAAGGTGGTGACGGATTCCATGCTCCTCGCAGAATTGGCGGAATTTGGAGTTGTCGAACTGCTTGCCGTTATCGGTGATTATGGTGTGGGGGAGGCCGAACGGCAGATGATGGACCTCCACACAAAGTCTCTGGCCCGGGCTTCGGTGATTTGGCAACTGCTTCCGCTTCAACCCATTTGGTGAAGTAGTCAATGGCGACAAATAAGAATTTTCGCTGTCCCGTCGCAAGCGGGAATGGGCCGAGGATGTCCATCCCCCACTTGGCAAAGGGCCAAGCGGAGGATATAGAAACTAGCTCGGCGGAAGGGAGCCTCTGGATGCTCGAATGTCTCTGGCAGGCGTCACAGGCTCGGACTAGATCGTCCGCGTCTTTCTGCATGGTCGGCCAGTAATAGCCTTGCCGCAGCACCTTGTGACATAGGGACCGGCTCCCAGATGGTTGCCGCAATCCCTTCATGTACCTCCGTAGAGCATAGTCCGCCTCGGATGGGCGGAGGCATCTGAGCAGCGGCATGAAAAAGACCGCTTGTAAAGTTGGTTGTCAATCAATACATAGTGGGTGCCTGCAGCTTCAATTTCCTGGCCTCTCTTCGGTCGGACGGAAGCGACCCTTCTTTGAGATATCTGAGGATAGGGTCGAACCAGGATGGTTCGGCTCGATTTGCATCACCCGGTCGGCTTCCATGATACTCGGCTTTTCCAGAGTCTCCAGATGGAATTTTTGTTCGGCATCCATTGTCTCCGTGGTTGCCAATCGGGAGAGTAGGTCGGCACGGGCGTTTTCGATCTAGGAATTTGAATAATTTCAAACTCAGAAAAGTGAGGAAGTAGGCCGCGCACCTCTTGGAGATATCGAATCATATTGGGTTCTCGGGCTTCAAACTCTCCCCGCACATGGCCGGCCACCAGCTGAGAGTCGGTGAAGGCGCTAAGCTTTTCCACCTTCAGGTTGCGGGCGATCCGGAGACCGGCTAACAGGGCCTCATACTCGGCTTCGTTGTTGGAAGCCGGGAAGGAGAATCGGACGCCATATTCGAAGATCATCCCCTCAGGGCTGGTGAGAACTAGACCCGCACCGGAGTGATGGGCATTGGACGACCCATCGACGTGAAGGAGCCACCGAGCTTCAGGCTTTGGTCCTTCGGGAGTTTGGGGTAGAGCCGTCCTCCGGGATGGTGCACTCGAGGAGGAAGTCGGCCAGCACTTGAGCTTTGATGGCCGGGCGAGGTTGAAAATGTATGTCATGCTCGCTTAGTTCGACGGCCCATTTGGTCATCCTCCCCGATGTTTCTGGACGGTGGACCACCGCCTTGATGGGTTGATCGGTCAGGACCGTCACTGAATGTGCTTGGAAATACGGTCGCAGCTTCCGGACTGAGGTGATCAAGGCCAAGCACCATTTTCTCAATCCTGCTGTACCTCGTCTCCGCATCGCGGAGCAGCCTACTCACATAGTAGATCGGCCTTTGGATTTTGCCTTCTTCTTTGACTAGCACCGAACAAACCGCGCCCTCCGAAACGGCCAGGTACAGAATAGAGTCTCCCCTGGGGTCGGACTACTGAGAAGTGGAGGCGAGCCGAGGTACTTCTTGAGATCTTGAAATGATTTCTGGCACTCGGGAGTCCACTGGAAATTTTTGGCCGATCGGAGAGTTTTGAAGAAGGGGAGGCATCTCTCGGCCGACCGAGCCACGAAGCGGTTAAGGGCCGCTATCCTCCCGGTTAGGCGCTGGACCTCTTTAATGACGCTGGGGGCGCCATTTGTTGGAGAGCTTGAATCTTCTGAGGGTTAGCTTCGATACCTCGCTGGGAGACCATGAAGCCGAGGAACTTCCCGAATTGACGCCGAAGGCGCACTTGGTTGGGTTGAGCTTCATTCCATATTGCGCAGCGTGGCAAAGCTCTCCGCGAGGTCCTCAACATGCCGCAGCGCTTCCTTGCTTTTGACCAGCATATCATCCACATACACCTCCATGTTCCGGCCGATTTGCTCCTTGAACACCTTGTTGACCAGCCGCTGGTAGGTCGCTCCTGCATTTTTAAGACCGAAAGGCATAACTCGGTAACAGTAGGTACCTCGGTCGGTTATGAAGGCGGTCTTTTCTTCATCCTCGGGGGCCATCCGGATCTGATTGTAGCCCGAATAGGCATCCATGAATGACAGCATTTGGTGGCCTGAGGTGGCATCCACGAGCTGGTCGATCCGAGGGAGGGGAAGCTGTCCTTCGGGCAGCCTTGTTGAGGTCGGTGAAGTCGATGCAGATCCTCCATTTGCCATTCGACTTTTTCACCATGACGACATTTGACAGCCAACTCGGGTAATTCACCTCTCGGACAAAGTTGGCTTTGATGAGTTTGTCGACCTCTTCTTCAATGGCTTTTTGCCGCTCTGGGGCGAAGCTTCTCTTCTTCTGCTTAACGGGCCTGTGCATCTCGTCCACATTGAGACGATGGACGAGGACCTCGGGGCTATTCCTGGCATGTCGGAGGCGGTCCAGGCGAAGATGTCCGCGTTGCTTTGGAGGAATCTGATCAGCTCGCGACGAGGCTCTCCTTTGAGCAGCGACCCGATCCTTGTGGTTCGGTCGGGCCGAGCTTCGTCCAGCGGTACTTCTTCCAGTTCTTCCACCGGTTCTCCCCGTTGTTCGGCGAAATCTCGCGAGCGTCTAGCCCGTCAACTTCGGGAATTCTGGACTGAAGGCTCGTGACAAAACATTGCCGAGCCATGGCTTGACTTCCCCGAACTACTCCAACTCCTTGCTCGGTGGGGAACTTCATAGACAGATGCGGGATAGAGACAACCGCCTTAAGGGACATCAAGCCGGGCCTGCCGAATATGGCGTTGTATGGGGACCTGAGGTCGGTCACTAGGAAGTCGGCTTGTACAACGGTTACAAGGGGCCAGGTTCCCGCGCGGACCGTCAGGGTGACGATTCCTTCTGGGACGATGACGTCGCCGGTGAATCCCATCAGGGTGGAATCCACGGCTCGAAGGTTTTCCATGAGCAATTTCATCCTGGCAAACACACCGAGGTACAAAACGTTTACCGAGCTTCCACTATCAACCAGGATTCGGCTTACATCATAATTGTTCAAGTTAGGGATACAACAAGTGCGTCCTCATGGGGAAGCTGTATCCCAAGAAGATCATCATCAGAAAAGGAAAGCTCGCCCGTGCGCGCCTTCTTTGGCACCGGTGCATCACCATTGCCCCCGGAGCTCGATCCGCCGGCCTCCTCAATCATGTTGATGCGGCCAACCACGGGCGGATTTGGTGGAGGAGGGAGTTGTGGGAGCTCGGGCTGGCGATCACCTCCTTGTGGCGGCTCGGGTGCCTTCTGAACTGGTCCAACCGTCCCCGCCGAATCAATCTCTCGATCTCGTTCTTCAGCTGCCAGCATTCTTCGGTGTCATGACCATGCTCCCTATGGTAGCGGCAGTACTTGGCGGGATCTCTTCGGGTCGGGTTCCCTCGGAGAGGTACTGGTCGGGGAAGCTGGCGCTCTATCTCCATGAGGATTTGCGCCCGGGGCACAGTCAACGGAGTGTAGCGATCGAATCGCCTAGGGGGACTCCGGGAGCGATTCCTTGGCGGCGGCGGAGGGACTCTTTGGCGGCGAGGTGGACTTGGCCGACGGACAGGGCGGTGTCTGTCGGGAACTTTGGGCTCTTGCTTCTTCTTTGCCTGTTCAGCGCGGGCCATTCTCCGCGACTCCTCGACCCGAGCGTATTTGTCCGCAAGGGCCATCATATCAGACAGACATGGGGGGTAGCTGACTTCCATTGCCAAATAGAAGTCGCTCTCCTTCGAAACTCCCCCCGCTAGGGCGGACATGGCCACCTCATGATTAAGGTGGTCCACCTCCAACATGGCCTTGTTGAAACGGCCAAGATAATTTCTCAAGGACTCCCCCTCTCTTTGCTTGACTTCGGAGAGGGAGTCGGATCTCCGTCGGTGGCGGCGGCTGCTGACGAACTGGCCAATAAAAAGGTGGCTCAGCTCATCGAATGAATCAATGGAACCCGGTTTCAGGGCGTTGAACCAGGTTCGGGCGGATCCTCTGAGGGTGGATGGGAAGGCCCGGCAGAGGATCGCATCAGATGCTCCGTGGAACATCATTATTGACCGGAAGCTGCTGAGATGGTCGTCCGGATCAGTGGAGCCGTGATAGGGCTCGACGGTCGGCAGCTTGACATGGGAGGGAATCACTTCCTCCATGATCCCCTTAGAGAAAGGGATGCCCTGCTCTGCCTTGGGCTGAGGCAGATGGATCTGCTTGGCGGCGTCCAGCTCCTGACGCATTTCTTGGATCTGACGGCGGATCTCCTCCTCGCCGGCGAGAGGAGCAGCCGGACGGGAGAACCGCAAGGATGGCGTCGAATCATGGCGAGACGTTGCCGGAGAGAGGGAGCGGGCTCGCCGAGATCTGGGAAGGTCTCCATCGCAACCGGTTCGAGGGACCGGTTTGTCCCCCCTGGGGCGATGCGGGGGATCCGCTGATTCATGCGGATCAGAGGAGGAGGTTGCCGGCGAAGAAGAAGTCGCCACTCCTTTCTGGGGATGCGAAGCAGGAGGAGGCGCAAGACGCTCCTGGACCAGGTGGGTGAGAGCCTGGACTTGTTGGACCAGTGTAGCAAACTGGTCCTGGGTCACCGGAATGGCAGGCGGCGACGGAGTCTCGACAGGCGGGGGTTGCGGCGCCGTGGTGCCAGTCGGATCAGGCCTCTGGGAGGCGACCTGATCCTGAGCATCAGAGGTTGCTCCTCTCTTCCGGTTGGCCATCAGAGAGGTTCTTCTCCGGATTAAGATCCTTGTCTCCTTCTTTCAAGTTTTAATGGGACTTGAGGCCCTTCCTCTAGCGCCAATCTGTTACCCCCGGCAGGGCTTCCTATTTTGCAGGTCCGCCGCACCCCATTCCCTGAGGACCGACCGCGCCCGAGTCGGAGGACGGATCCCGGCGGCAACATATATATATATATATATATATATATATATATATATGCTCAAAATAGAAGACTTTGATCGATTTAATCTGCTATACTTTTGTAAATCATAACGTTAGAAATTAAACCTAAAATTTTGATAAAAATTATCATGAAAAAATCAAAAATTATTCATGTTTAATCATCAAGAATATGTAAACAATAAACAAAAATATATCTAAATCCATATTATTTGATTGCCCTTCAGAGCTGTGCGTTTAGCCTTACAGATCTTTATTATTTATTACTCTTCAGAACCATGTGATTGGCTTTTCAGATCAGCATGTTGCCCTTTAGAATTTTCTTATTTATACGTATTGATGAGGGGTAAAATCGTCATTGCATTGTTGACCGCTCAGATCAGCAATTGGGTCGCACCCAGTCTAAATGCCCTGCATGCCAGCTGGCTTGCTGGTGCGATATTCTAGCAAAAAAAGTCTCCTCATAATGAAGAAAGAGAACAAGAGGGAAAAAGGGTGCGTGGGTTCTCCCAAGGGCCCCCTCATTAATAGCCGTCAAATCAATAAGCCGGAGCATTCAATGGTACAGATCATAATGACTTGGCCAGCATTTAATGGAATAAAAAGAGAGGAGAAAGCATAGCTCGGCCAATATAGCTCGGCTAGCATAGCTCGGCCAGCCTCAGCATAGCTCGGCCAACATAGCTCGGCCATCATAGCTCGGCCAGCCTCAGCATCAGCCAGCTTCAGCATAGCTCGGCCAGCCTCAGCCTCGGCCAGCTTCAGCATAGCTCGGCCAACATAGCTCGGCCATCATAGCTCGGCCAGCCTCAGCATCAGCCAGCTTCAGTATAGCTCGGCCAACATAGCTCGGCCATCATAGCTCGGCCAGCCTCAGCATCAGCCAGCTTCAGCATAGCTCGGCCAACATAGCTCGGCCATCATAGCTCGGCCAGCCTCAGCATCAGCCAGCTTCAGCATAGCTCGGCCAACATAGCTCGGCCATCATAGCTCGGCCAGCCTCAGCATCAGCCAGCTTCAGCATAGCTCGGCCAACATAGCTCGGCCATCATAGCTCGGCCAGCCTCAGCATCAGCCAGCTTCAGCATAGCTCGGCCAACATAGTTCGGCCATCATAGCTCGGCCAGCCTCAGCATCAGCCAGCTTCAGCATAGCTCGGCCAACATAGCTCGGCCATCATAGCTCGGCCAGCCTCAGCATCAGCCAGCTTCAGCATAGCTCGGCCAACATAGCTCGGCCATCATAGCTCGGCCAGCCTCAGCATCAGGCCAGCATAGCTCGGCCAGCCTCAGCTCGGCCATCAGCATTCAGCCTCAGCCATCTTCAGCATAGCTCGGCCATCATAGCTCGGCCAGCCTCAGCCTCAGCCATCTTCAGCATAGCTCGGCCATCATAGCTCAGCCAGCCTCAGCCTCAGCCATCTTCAGCATAGCTCGGCCATCATAGCTCGGCCAGCCTCAGCATCGGCCAGCCTCAGCCTCAGCCATCTTCAGCATAGCTCGGCCATCATAGCTCGGCCAGCCTCAGCCTCGGCCAGCTTCGGCATAGCTCGGCCAACATACCTCGGCCTCCGCAACCACGCTATGTCTTTTGCATCAAGGCATTTATGACCTCATAAAGGCCACGTATATTCACCTGCTTTAAGGCATTCAATGCCTTATTTTCTTCCATGCATTAGGCATTTATGGCTGCCACATTGGCCCCTTGTGCCTCGCCACCTACCTCCGCCAGCCATGATGACTGAACCACAACGTTCAAAACACCTCTGCGGAATCTGACGCGGGAGAGTTCAAATTCACTGTAACAGAATAATATTCCAAACAAGGAATCATGCCAAGACGTGGCCTAGGACCTACAATAGTGGCCTAGGGACCACGCAACCACTGAGTCTCGAGCCATCGGCCAGCTCTCCCCGCCTCCCAGCCGTTGATCCTCTAACTAATCAGATACGGATCCTACCGGCCCTGTAACAACCTGATTCGAATCCGTTTCGAATCCCAACAACTTTCAGACCTCATCCAGAGCACGTCCAAGAAGTCAGGTGACCGCCTATAAATACTATCACCCTCAAGCCTCTCAGGTACGGCTATTCTACGCCCATTTTTCATTCGCATTTCTCACACTCCGCCATGAAAGCTCCCACGAGAGCTCGAAGGAACTCTTCCTGGGGGATCCTTCTCCCCATATTTGTTGACTGCTGGTCTCCATTGACTTGGGCGTCGGAGGGTCTTCCGCAGAGGGCCACCCCCAACGCCTCTCGCGTGAGGACTGTCTTGCAGGTCCGCCCCGGAGGGAGCCCGCGCTGCAGCCCGATCGCGCCCGAGCCGGAGGACAGATTTCAGCGGCAACAGATTGGCGCTAGAGGAAGGGCCTCAAGTCCCGTTAAACTTGAAAAAAGGAGACAAGGATCTCGATCTGGAAGAGAACCTCTCCAACGGCTAATCGGAGAAGGTCAACTTCTGAAGCCCAGGACCAGGTCGCCTCCCAGAGACCCGATCCGATGAGTAGCATGGCGCCGCCGTCGCCACCAACTGAGACTCCATCGCCACCAGCTGTTCCAGTGACCCAGGATCAGTTCGCCACACTGGTCCAGCAGGTCCAGGCCCTGACCCGTCTGGTTCAGGAGCACCTTACAGCTCCCCATCTAGTTATAGCTGCCCCTGCTCCATGCCTCCCCGAAGAGGCCGCAGCTCCTCTTTCTCCAGCCACTTCTTCTTCTGGTCCGCAAGGAGTTGCGGACCCCCCATATCAACCTAAGGAGGCCAGACCAGTCCCGCAAGGGGGCTACGACAAGGATCTCCCCAGATCTCGACGGGCCTGATCCATCTCTCCGGTGTCCTCTCGCCACGACTTAACGCCGTCTCCGTCTTCTCCCTGCCTTGGCACAACAGATCGGCTTCCATAGCCGCGCTATGCGCACCAAGGCATTTATGGCCTCATAAAGGCCATGTGCATCTACCTGCATTTAATTCCTTATCTCCTTCCATCATTAAGGCATTTATGGCTACCGCGTTGCCCCTTAGGCACCTTTTGCATGAGGAAGGATGGCATCATAAAGCCAAGACAAGGAGTTATTGACTCCATGCTTCACAGAAGTCCAACGTCTAGCTTCAACCTTGGCCAGTGGATCTACCGCACCACACAGAGAGTTCCCATAGGCGAGACCCCATTCCGGAGGGCCTTCGGCGTAGAAGCTATCATCCCCATGGAGATAGGACCCCCCTATCCGCGGATGCTATCATGCCTCCAGAGTCAAAGAGAGATCTTTCTCGCCCAGCAACCTTGTTCTCCGGAAAGCATCTGTCTCCAAACCGCTAGAGCAAGGAAAGCTAGCTCTAAACTGGGAAGGCCCCTATCAAGTGACGGAAATCATTGGACCGGGAACCTACAAGCTACAAGATCTAAACGGAAAGTCTATCCCCCGGACGTGGAACTCGGACAATCTCCGTAAGTATTATCAATAGGGTATGTCCTCTATAAGTCCATTTTGATATGCCTTATTATACCTTCCTGTCGGCATGTATTTTCGTAATTTGCAACGTGAATCATCACACATTATGTTGCCAAAGATTGCGAAAAGAAACAGGTGCTGCTCACCAATCCTCGGCACGACCGAATTGCCTATTTGCACAGGAAATCTCCGAACCTTGGCAGGGCCAAGTAAAAATATAATCTTGAAGGCTCGGCTACAACCGAGTAAATGTCTCCGAACCTTGGCAGTGCCAAGTAAAATATAATCTTGAATGCTCGGCTACAACCGAGTAACGGTCTCCGAACCTTGGCAGCGCCAAGTAAAATATAATCTTGAAGGCTCGGAAACACCGAGTAATTTATTACTTGAAGCCTCGGTCACAACCGAGTAGCAATTAATATTTGGAAGCCTCGGTTACAACCGAGTGGCATATTTGGAAGGCTCGGCAACACCGAGTAATTTATTACTTGAAGCCTCGGTCACAACCGAGTAAATTAATATTTGGAAGCCTCGGTTACAACCGAGTAGCATCTTGGGAAGGCTCGGCAACGCCGAGTAATTTATTATTTGAAGCCTCGGCTACAACCGAGTGGTATATTTGGAAGGCTTGGCAACGCTGAGTAATTTATTATTTGAAGGCTCAGAAACACCGAGTAATTTATTATTTGAAGCCTCGGTTACAATCGAGTAGCATCTTGGAAGGCTCGGCAACAACCGAGTAATAAATTTCCAGAGCCTCGGCCAAAGACCGAGTGATATATTTCTGAAGGCTCGGCAACAACCGAGTAATAAATTCATCCATAAAAGTACGCTCTTTCTAGACCCACTTTTATTCATTGAATTAAATTCAGTTTTTAAAGGCCTACGAAATTCTTATAACTCTCCTTGAAAGCTGCAATACGAAGCAGGTCATATAAATCCTCGGCCAGGCCGAGTAATCTCCGTACCTTGGCAGTGCCAAGTAAAATATAATCTTGAAGGCTCGGCTACAACCGAGTAACGGTCTCCGAACCTTGGCAGCGCCAAGTCAAATATAATCTTGAAGGCTCGGAAACACCGAGTAATTATTTGAAGGCTCGGAAACACCGAGTAATTTATTATTTGGAAGCCTCGGTTACAACCGAGTAGCACCTTGGAAGGCTCGGCAACACCGAGTAATTTATTATTTGAAGCCTCGGTTACAACCGAGTAGCATCTTGGAAGGCTCGGCAACAACTGAGTAATAAATTTCCAAAGCCTCGGCCAAAGACCGAGTGATATATTTCTGAAGGCTCGGCAACAACCGAGTAATAAATTCATCCATAAAAGTACGCTCTTTCTAGACCCACTTTTATTCATTGAATTAAATTCAGTTTTTAAAGGCCTACGAAATTCTTATAACTCTCCTTGAAAGCTACAATAAGAAGCAGGTCATATAAATCCTCGGCCAAGCCGAGTAATCTCCGTACCTTGGCAGTGCCAAGTAAAATATAATCTTGAAGGCTCGGCTACAACCGAGTAACGGTCTCCGAACCTTGGCAGCGCCAAGTCAAATATAATCTTGAAACACCGAGTAATTATTTGAAGGCTCAGAAACACCGAGTAATTTATTATTTGGAAGCCTCGGTTACAACCGAGTAGCACCTTGGAAGGCTCGGTAACACCGAGTAATTTATTATTTGAAGCCTCGGTCACAACCGAGTAGCAATTAATATTTGAAGCCTCGGCAACAACCGAGTAATATATTCCTGAAGACTCAGCAACACCGAATAATCTATTATTTGAAGCCTTGGTTACAACCGAGTGGCAATTAATATTTGGAAGCCTAGGTTACAACCGAGCAATAAATATAATATTGAAGGCTCGGCAACAACCGAGTAATAAACTTCTTGAAGGCTCGGCAACAATCGAGTAATAAATTTATCCATAAAAGTCATAAAAAGCCCCGGCCAGAGCCGGAGTGCATCTCTTATTATTAAAAGCCCCGGTCAAAGCCGGAGTGCATCTCTCATTATTGGAAGCCCCGGTCAGAGCCGGAGTGCATCTCTTATCATCAAAAGCCCCGGTCAGAGCCGGAGTGCATCTCTTATCATCAAAAGCCCCGGCCAGAGCCGGAGTGCATCTCTCATTATCGGAAGCCCCGGCCAGGGCCGGAGTGCATCTCTTATTACTGGAAGCCCCGGCCAGAGCCGGAGTGCATCTCTTATTACCGAAAGCCCCGGCCAGAGCCGGAGTGCATCTCTCATTACCGGAAGCCCCGGCCAGAGCCGAGTGCATCTCTTATTACCGAAAGCCCCGGCCAGAGCCGGAGTGCATCTCTCATTACCGAAAGCCCCGGCCAGAGCCGGAGTGCATCTCTTATTACCGAAAGCCCCGGCCATAGCCGGAGTGCATCTCTCATTATTCGAAGCCCCGGCCAGAGCCGGAGTGCATCTCTTATCATCAAAAGCCCCAGTTAGAGCCGGAGTGCATCTCTTATCATCAAAAGCCCCGGCCAGAGCCGGAGTGCATCTCTCATTATCGGAAGCCCCGGCCAGAGCCGGAGTGCATCTCTTATTACTGGAAGCCCCGGCCAGAGCCGGAGTGCATCTCTTATTACCGAAAGCCCCGTCCAGAGCCGAAGTGCATCTCTCATTACCGGAAGCCCCAGCTAGAGCCGGAGTGCATCTCTTATTACCGAAAGCCCCGTCCAGAGCCGGAGTGCATCTCTCATTACCGGAAGCCCCGGCCAGAGCCGGAGTGCATCTCTTATTACCGAAAGCCCCGGCCATAGCCGGAGTGCATCTCTCATTATTCGAAGCCCCGGCCAGAGCCGGAGTGCATCTCTTATCATCAAAAGCCCCAGTCAGAGCCGGAGTGCATCTCTTATCATCAAAAGCCTCGGCCAGAGCCGGAGTGCATCTCTCATTATCGGAAGCCCCGGCCAGAGCCGGAGTGCATCTCTTATTACTGGAAGCCCCGGCCAGAGCCGGAGTGCATCTCTTATTACCGAAAGCCCCGGCCAGAGCCGGAGTGCATCTCTCATTACCGGAAGCCCCGGCCAGAGCCGGAGTGCATCTCTTATTACCGAAAGCCCCGGCCAGAGCCGGAGTGCATCTCTCATTACCGGAAGCCCCGGCCAGAGCCGGAGTGCATCTCTTATTACCGAAAGCTCCGGCCAGAGCCGGAGTGCATCTCTCATTACCAGAAGCCCCGGCCAGAGCCGGAGTGCATCTCTTATTACCAAAAGCCCCGGCCATAGCCGGAGTGCATCTCTCATTATTCAAAGCCCCGGCCAGAGCCGGAGTGTATCTCTTATCATCAAAAGCCCCGGTCAGAGCCGGAGTGCATCTCTTATCATCAAAAGCCCCGGCCAGAGCCGGAGTGCATCTCTCATTATCGGAAGCTCCGGCCAGAACCGGAGTGCATCTCTTATTACTGGAAGCCCCGGCCAGAGCCGGAGTGCATCTCTTATTACTGAAAGCCCCGGCCAGAGCCGAAGTGCATCTCTCATTATCGAAAGCCCCGGCCAGAGTCGGAGTGCATCTCTTATTACCGAAAGCCCCGGCCAGAGCCGGAGTGCATCTCTCATTACCGGAAGCCCCGGCCAGAGCCGGAGTGCATCTCCTATTACCGAAAGCCCCGGCCAGAGCCGGAGTGCATCTCTCATTACCGGAAGCCCCGGCCAGAGCCGGAGTGCATCTCTTATTACCGAAAGCCCTGGCCATAGCCGGAGTGCATCTCTCATTATTCGAAACCCCGGCCAGAGCCGGAGTGCATCTCTTATCATCAAAAGCCCCGGCCAGAGCCGGAGTGCATCTCTTATTACCGAAAGCCCCGGCCAGAGCCGGAGTGCATCTCTCATTACTGGAAGCCCCGGCCAGAGCCGGAGTGCATCTCTTATTACCGAAAGCCCCGGCCATAGCCGGAGTGCATCTCTCATTATTCAAAGCCCCGGCCAGAGCCGGAGTGCATCTCTTATCATCAAAGCCCCGGCCAGAGCCGGAGTGCATCTCTTATTACCGAAAGCCCCGGCCAGAGCCGGAGTGCATCTCTTATTATCAAAAGCCTTGGCCAGAGCCGAAGGGCATCACCTATTAACAGAAACCTCGGCCAAGATCGAGTCACGTGTCGGAACCCTCGGCTAAAGCTGGAGGGAATTTCTTACTGATCTTCAAAAGCCCCGGCCAGAGCCGGAGTGCATCTCTTATTATCAAAAGCCCCGGCCAGGGCTGGAGTGCATCTCTTATTATCAAAAGCCTCGGCCAAAGACTGAGTAATATATTTCTGCAGCCTCGGCCAATCCGAGTGATACAGCACTAAAGCTTCGTCCCAGATGGATAATTTCTTGGACGCTCTAGCGCAACTAAAGCGCCTTATTTTACTTTAGCAAGAGGGCCGCCCAGGCCTTTCTCTAACCTACACAGAGATAAACTCCTCCTCTACAGAGGATCGAATGACACGTCCCCTAAATAAGATTGCTCCAGAATTCTACTCCCTATATCCGAAATTACACTTCGGACTAGGGAGTGGGGGGCATGTGATGAGGGGTAAAATCATCATTGCATTGTTGACCGCTCAGATCAGCAATTGGGTCGCGCCCAGTCTAAATGCCCTGCTTGCCAGCTGGCTTGCTGGTGCGATATTCTAGCAAAAAGAGTCTCCTCATAATGAAGAAAGAGAACAAAGGGAAAAAGGGTGCGTGGGTTCTCCCAAGGGCCCCCTCATTAATAGCCGTCAAATCAATAAGCCGGAGCATTCAATGGTGCAGATCATAATGACTTGGCCAGCATTTAATGGAATAAAAAGAGAGGAGAAAGCATAGCTCGGCCAATATAGCTCGGCCAGCATAGCTCGGCCAGCCTCAGCCTCGGCCAGCTTCAGCATAGCTCGGCCAACATAGCTCGGCCATCATAGCTCGGCCAGCTTCAACATCAGCCAGCTTCATCATAGCTCGGCCAACATAGCTCGGCCATCATAGCTCGGCCAGCCTCAGCATCAGCCAGCTTCAGTATAGCTCGGCCAACATAGCTCGGCCATCATAGCTCGGCCAGCCTCAGCATCAGCCAGCTTCAGCATAGCTCGGCCAACATAGCTCGGCCATCATAGCTCGGCCAGCCTCAGCATCAGCCAGCTTCAGCATAGCTCGGCCAACATAGCTCGGCCATCATAGCTCGGCCAGCCTCAGCATCAGCCAGCTTCAGCATAGCTCGGCCAACATAGCTCGGCCATCATAGCTCGGCCAGCCTCAGCATCAGCCAGCTTCAGCATAGCTCGGCCAACATAGCTCGGCCATCATAGCTCGGCCAGCCTCAGCATCGGCCAGCCTCAGCCTCAGCCATCTTCAGCATAGCTCGGCCATCATAGCTCGGCCAGCCTCAGCCTCAGCCATCTTCAGCATAGCTCGGCCATCATAGCTCGGCCAGCCTCAGCATCGGCCAGCCTCAGCCTCAGCCATCTTCAGCATAGCTCGGCCATCATAGCTCGGCCAGCCTCAGCCTCAGCCATCTTCAGCATAGCTCATAGCTCGGCCAGCCTCAGCCTCGGCCAGTTTCGGTATAGCTCGGCCAACATACCTCGGCCTCCGCAACCACGCTATGTCTTTTGCATCAAGGCATTTATGACCTCATAAAGGCCACGTATATTCACCTTCTTTAAGGAATTCAATGCCTTATTTTCTTCCATGCATTAAGGCATTTATGGCTGCCACATTGGCCCCTTGTGCCTCGCCACCTACCTCTGCTAGCCATGATGACTGAACCACAACGTTCAAACACCTCTGCGGAATCTGACGCGGGAGAGTTCAAATTCACTGTAACAGAATAATATTCCAAACAAGGAATCATGCCAAGACGTGGCCTAGGACCTACAATAGTGGCTTAGGGACCACGCAACCACTGAGTCTCGAGCCATCGGCCAGCTCTCCCTCCCTCCCAGCCGTTGATCCTCTAACTAATCAGATACGGATCCTACCGGCCCTGTAACAACCTGATTCGAATCCGTTTCGAATCCCAACAACTTTCAGACCTCATCCAGAGCACGTCCAAGAAGTCAGGTGACCGCCTATAAATACTATCACCCTCAAGCCTCTCAGGTACGGCTATTCTACGCCCATTTTTCATTCGCATTTCTCACACTCCGCCATGAAAGCTCCCACGAGAGCTCGGAGGAACTCTTCCTGGGGGATCCTTCTTCCCATATTTGTTGACTGCTGGTCTCCACTGACTTGGGCGTCGGAGGGTCTTCCGCAGAGGGCCACCCTCAACGCCTCTCGCGTGAGGACTGTCTTGCAGGTCCGCCCCGGAGGGAGCCCGCGCTGCAGCCCGATCGCGCCCGAGCCGGAGGACAGATTTCAGCGGCAACACGTATGATCCAGAACCATAACCGCTATATAAAATAACTTCGTCATTATTCTTTGATATTTATATTTTATCCCATCATAAAAATAAAAATCATCGCTTAGGTCTCTACAGGTTAAGGTCCACATCCTATCAGATGCATTAAAGTCCAAATCATCGAAACCTTAGATTAATAATCCAACAATAACTACTTTTCATTGGCCTATCAAAACTCCAAAAAAATTTACGATATGTAATATATGTGGATAGAAGCTTTGAGTCGGAGATATGCTAACATGCATCAAAAACAAGACCGACGACCTTGAGTGCTGTAAAAAAAATCAAGAAAAAAGAAGGTAAAAAAAAATCTAAAACCTGACACGGAAAGAAATTTCACAGACTATAAATTGCTAAGGCCCATCTGCAAGGATGGTAAACAGTGCCTTTGATTTACAGAAGTACATCCGATCAAGACGGAGTTGTTTGTAGATCTTGAAGTTTCTAGCTGGAGGAAGTTAAAAACTATAAACCCTCCAAGCTATAGATCATATCGAAAGAAAACTAAGTATGCGAGAAAGGTTATTTAAGACCATATCGAAAGAAAACCAAGTATGCGAAAGGAAGGTTATTTGAGATCACTCTACCTGAGTACCATCCTCAGCCCCTGCCCGTTACCTGACCGTCTAACAATCATCTGGAGATGAATTTTCCAAGTGAGTGGGTGATGAGGAAGAGTTTCATGAGGAATATTATGGAATAAGAGGGCGATGGTTGGAGGGCTGCACCACCCGGAGGAGAATTGGTCAAGTCAACCAGCTGGTTTGCCGACACGTCCTTCGAAGCTTCTGCTTTCAAGTCAACTAAGCCACCCATCTGATTAAACCATTTTTATGATTCAAATTCTAAATGTGGGACTAATTTTAGGAGGCTCTCTTTTCCTCCCTAGTGGTAATGAATCAACCATCGTTCATTCATACACCTAGTTCCCAGGTACGTTCATTTCTATTGTTTTCAAGAAGAAAACTGAGATGTACATGGAAATGTTGGCTTCTATGCTCTCGTTTAACCTACCGAAGAGCTTTGAGAAGTCAAAAAGAATAAAAGAATAAGACAAAAGCTTGCTACGACACTCCTTTATTTTTTTAAAAAAAATTATAAATAAATCAAAACCATTTATATAGTAAAGATTCTTTTGGCCATTTAACTTTCATGATCGCCTGAGATTCTCTCTCTCATTCTAAGGCTACCTTCCATCATAACTATCGCCACTATATATAGTCTCCTTGTTTATAAATAAATGTTGCTGGTGAATCCGCTAGCAAGTTTATTTTGTTGGCTTTCTTTTTTATTTTCATTGTGGTTGCAGTTTGGTAATGAATTATTCATGCAGGACAATCGAAGGAGCGAGTCTAGCACTGCCATAAGTTTTTGGTCGTCTTACTTGGCCATTAATTTTATCATGTAATATTTTACGGTCCAAATTGAATTAGCAGTTGGCTAGACTATTCTGGATGTTGACGTAAAATAAACCATTTATGCAGTCGACCCCTAGGAGTAGACTGAACATCTTAAGCCAAGCCAAAACCATGAGAATGGTCTTTGCTTCTTTTAAAAGGACATCCATACATGCTATTAAAAGGTTCGAGAAGCTAAAGATAATGTTTTTGGTGGCCTAACTCACACGTCAAGTAGATACGAAAATGAATAATTTAAATGACACAAGACCTTATGATTATTGAAAATTAAGATATATTGATTTCTAATATACACATGTTTCAACATGTATAGATCATGATTAATAAAGTAAATTCTTAATTTAATATTTTATTATGTATCTTAGCATATTAATTAGCATAATAAAATTTATTATTATTATTATTATTTGTCTACTTGATGTATAGATTAAATACAACTAAAGTATGTGATTTTTTTCTTTTTTATTTCTTGAATTTTTTACAAATATAAGTGTCATAATTAATATATAGTGTGGGTCTTTGATGATTTGAATATTCAAATATTAATCTTGAATTTGGTAGAATTGGATGCTATTTTTTTAAAATAAAAGCATAGCATATTCTTGTATATATACATATATCCATAATGAAATACATGTATTTATAACTAATGGCTGGCTAAACAATTTTGAGCGACGACATGGAATTTGCTGTGGGATATGGTTATTGTACCTGTT
Organism: Calamus simplicifolius; assembly: GCA_900491605.1. Taxonomy (NCBI): domain Eukaryota; kingdom Viridiplantae; phylum Streptophyta; class Magnoliopsida; order Arecales; family Arecaceae; genus Calamus; species Calamus simplicifolius. The sequence continues at coordinate 790,361 of UESW01004446.1, read as the reverse complement.
GGGGGTAAAATCGTCATTGCATCAACATCCGTGCGAGGCGGCTAAGGCCGACCTCCTCCCTTCGACTTTTCCGGGCTTCCATAGCTCGGCCCTTCTGGGCTCCCGTAGCTCGGCCCTTCTCGGGCTCCCGTAGCTTGGCCCTTCCCGGGCTTCCGTAGCTCAGCCCTCCCGGGCTTCCGTAGCTCGGCCCTTTCGGGCTTCCGTAGCTCGGCCCTTCCCGGGCTCCCATAGCTCGGCCCTTCTGGGCTTCCATAGCTCGGCCCTTCCGGGCTCCCGTGGCTCGGCCCTCCCGGGCTTCCATAGCTCGGCCCTCCCGGGCTTTCGTAACTCGGCCTTCCCGGGCTTCCGTAGCTCGGCCTTCCCGAGCTTCCATAGCTCGGCCCTTCCGAGCCTCCGTAGCTCGGCTCTTCAGGATCTCCATAGCTCAGCCCTTCCGGGCTTCCTTAGCTCGTTTCCCCCAAGTCTCCCTGGCTCGGCTTCGTCAAACGATCACAATACAATACCTACCTTCACGGAACCTAACGCGGGAGAGCCCAGGTTTCCCATAACGACATCCTAGACAAGGAATCATGTCAAGACGTGGCCTAGAACCTATCATAACTACCCCAGGTCTACTCAACCAGATCTCAAGCCATCAAGGAGCTCTCCTAGCCGTCGATCCCCTAACAAACAGGATATGGATTCCAACGGCCCCACAACGACCTGATTCGATTCGTCCCCATATCCTAACAACCTCTGAACCTTCCAGAAGGCGCTCAAGTCACAGATGATAGTCTAAAAATATTACGCTCGCAGATTCCCTCAGGTACGCACTCTTTTGTGGAGGCATGCACTTGCGCACGCGCTCCCACTCTCACTCTCCTGCCCTCGCTAGGCAGCTCGTCGGTTCTCTCGCTCTCTAGAGCTTCCGATTGGCCGCCCCCGGAGAGGCCTCCCAGAGAGATCAACCTCCCCATTATCTGGTTGATCGCCGATTTCTTCTCCACTAACTTGAGCGTCGGAGGATCTTCCGCAAAGGGCCACCCCCAACGCCTCCCGCATGTGGACTTTTTGTGCAGGTCCGCCCCCCTCTTCCTGGAGATCGAACGCGCCCGAGTCGGAGGACGGATCCTGGCGGCAATAGATTCACGCTAGAGGAAGGGCCTCAAGTCCCTTCAAAACTTGAAGAAAGGAGATAAGGATCTAAATCCGGAGAAGAACCTCTTTAATGGCCAACCGGAGAAGAGCAACCTCTGAAGCCCAAGATCAGGTCGCTTCCCAGAGACCTGATCCGACGTGCGGTGTGGCGCTGCAGCCTCCACCGGTCAAAACCCCATCACCGCCTGCCATCCCGATGACCCAGGACCAGTTTTCTACACTGGTCCAACAAGTCCAGGCCCTTACCCACCTAGTTCAAGAGCGCCTTGCAGCTCCTCCTGCTTCGCACCTTCAGAAGGAGGCGGCGATTCCTTCTTCGCCGGCAGCCTCCTCCTCTGATCCGCATGAGCCCGCGGACCCCCCACATCGGCCCAGAGGGGACAAACCAGTCCCACGAGGTGGTCATGATAGGGATCCTCCCAGATCTCGACGAGCCCGATCCCTCTCCCTAGTGACATCTCACCATGATTCAACACCATCCTTGCGATTCTCCCGCCCAGCTCCTCTTCTGACCGGCGAAGAGGAGATCCGCCGTCAGATCCAGGAGATGCGTCAGGAGTTGGACGCTGCCAAGCAAGCCCATCCGTCCCCAGCCCAAAGCGGAGCAGGGCATCCCTTTCTCTAAGGGGATCATGGAGGAAGTGATTCCCTCCCATGTCAAGCTACCAGCCGTCGAGCCCTACCACGGCTCCACTGACCCGGACGACCATCTCAGTAGTTTCTGGTCAATAATGATGTTCCACGGAGCATCTGATGCGGTCCTCTATCGTGCGAGGATCCGCCCGAACCTGGTTCAACGCTTTGAAGCCGGGTTCTATCGATTCATTCGACGAGCTGAGCCGCCTTTTTATTGGCCAGTTCGTCAGCAGCCACCGCCACCGACGAAGATCCGACTCCCTCTCCGAAGTCAAGCAGAGAGAGGGGAGTCCTTGAGAAATTACCTTGGCCGTTTTAACAAGGCCATGTTAGAGGTGGACCACCTTAATCATGAGGTGGCTATGTCCGCCTGGCGGGGGGAGTTTCGAAGGAGAGCGACTTCTACCTGGCTATGGAGGTCAGCTACCCCCCATGTCTCTCTGATATGATGGCCCTTGCGGACAAGTACGCTAGGGTCGAGAATCGCGGAGAGTCGCCGCGTCGAGCAGGCGAAGAAGAAGGAGCCTAAAGTCCCCGACAGGCACCGTCCCGCCCGTCGACCAAGTCCGCCTCACCGCAAAAGAGTCCCTCCGCTGCCGCCAAGGAATCGCTCCCGGAGTCCTCCCAGGCGATTCGATCGCTACACTCTGCTGACCATGCCCAGGGCGCAAATCCTCATGGAGATAGAGCGTCAGCTTCCCCGGCCAGTGCCTCTCCGAGGGAACCCGACCCGAAGAGATCCCGCCAAGTACTGCCGCTACCATAGGGAGCACGGTCATGACACTGAAGAATGCTGGCAGCTGAAGAATGAGATTGAGAGGTTGATCCGGCGGGAATGACTGGATCAGTTTAGGAGGGCGCCCGAGCCGCCACAAGGAGGTGACCGCCAGCCCGAGCTCAACAACCTCCTCCTCCACCAAATCCGCCGTGATTGGCCGTATTAATATGATTGAAGAGGCCGGCGGATCGAGCCCCAGGCGGCGGTGATGGATCGGCACCAAAAAAGGCAAGGACAGGCGAACCCTCCTTCTTCGACGACGATCTTTTGGGGATACAACTCCCCCACGATGACGCACTAGTTGTATCCCTTAATTTGAACAATTATGATGTAAGCCGAATCCTCGTTGATAGTGGAAGCTCGGTAAATGTTTTGTACCTCGGTGTGTTTGCCAGGATGAAATTGCTCATGGAAAACCTTCGAGCCGTGGATTCCACCTTGATGGGATTCACCGGCGACGTCATCGTCCCGGAAGGAATCGTCACCCTGACGGTCCGCGCGGGAACCTGGCCCCTTGTGACCATTGTGCAGACCGATTTCCTAGTGGCCGACCTCAGGTCCCCATACAACGCCATATTCGGCAGGCCCGGTTAATGTCCCTCAAGGCAGTCATCTCCATCCCGCATCTATCTATGAAGTTCCCACCGAGCGAGGAGTTGGAGTGGTTCGGGGAAGTCAAGCCATGGCTCGGCAATGTTTCGTCGAGCCTTCAGTCTAGAATGCCCGAGGTTGACGGGCTAGACGCTCGCGAGGACTTCGCCGAACAGCGGGGAGAACCGGCAGAGGAATTGGAGGAAGTACCATTGGACGAAGCTCGGCCCGACCGAACCATAAGGATCGGGTCGCTACTCAAAGGAGAGCCTCGGCACAGATTGATCAAATTCCTCCGAAGCAACGCCGACATCTTCGCCTGGACCGCCTCCGACATGCCAGGGATCAGCCCCGAGGTTCTCGTCCATCATCTCAATGTGGACGAGATGCACAGGCCTGTTAAGCAGAAGAAGAGAAGCTTCGCCCCAGAGCGACAAAAGGCCATTGAAGAAGAGGTCGACAAACTCATCAAAGGCCAATTTCGTCCGAGAGGTAAATTACCCGAGCTGGCTGTCAAATGTCGTCATGGTGAAAAAGTCGAACGGCAAGTGGAGGATCTGCATCGACTTCACCGACCTCAACAAAGCCTGCCCGAAGGACAGCTTCCCCCTCCCTCGGATCGATCAGCTCGTGGACGCCACCTCAGGCCACCAAATGCTGTCATTCATGGATGCCTATTCCGGCTATAATCAGATCCGAATGGCCCCTGAAGATGAAGAAAAGACCGCCTTCATAACCGACCGAGGTACCTACTGTTACCGAGTTATGCCTTTTGGTCTTAAAAATGCAGGTGCGACCTACCAGCGGCTGGTCAACAAGGTGTTCAAGGAGCAAATCGGCCGGAACATGGAGGTGTATGTGGACGACATGCTGGTCAAAAGCAAGGAGCGCCACGGCATGTCGAGGACCTCTCGGAGAGCTTTGCAACGTTGCGCAAATATGGGATGAAACTCAACCCGACCAAGTGCGCCTTCGGCGTCAACTCGGGAAAGTTCCTCGGCTTCATGGTCTCCCAGCGAGGTATCGAAGCTAACCCCCAGAAGATTCAAGCTCTCCAACAAATGGCGCCCCCAGCATCTGTTAAAGAGGTCCAGCGCCTAACCGGGAGGATAGCGGCCCTTAACCGCTTTGTGGCGCGGTCGGCCGAGAGATGCCTCCCCTTCTTCAAAACTCTCCGATCGGCCAAAAACTTCCAGTGGACTCCCGAGTGCCAGAAATCATTTCAAGATCTCAAGAAGTACCTCGGCTCGCCTCCGCTCCTCAGTAGTCCGACCCCAGGAGAGACCCTATTCTTGTACCTGGCTGTTTCGGAGAGCGCGGTTTGTTCGGTGCTAGTCAAAGAAGAAGGCAAAGTCCAGAAGCCGATCTACTATGTGAGCAGGCTGCTCCGCGATGCGGAGACGAGGTACAGCAGGATTGAAAAGATGGTGTTGGCCTTAATCACCTCAGTTCGAAAGCTGCGGCCGTACTTCCAAGCACATCCGTGACGGTCCTGACTGACCAACCTATCAGGGCGGTGGTCCATCGTCCGAGACATCGGGGAGAATGACCAAATGGGCCGTCGAGCTAAGCGAGCATGACATACACTTTCAGCCTCGCCCAGCCATCAAAGCTCAAGTACTGGCCGACTTCCTCCTCGAGTGTACCATCCCGGAGGACGGTTCTACCCCAGACTCCCTGAAGAGCCAAAGTCTGGAGCCCGGTGGCTCCTCCACGTCGACGGGTCGTCCAATGCCCATCACTCCGGTGCGGGTCTAGTTCTCACCAGTCCTGAGGGGATGACCTTCGAGTATGGCGTCCGATTCTCCTTCCCGGCTTCCAACAACGAAGCCGAGTACGAAGCCCTGTTAGCCGGTCTCCGGATCGCCCGCAATCTGAAGGTGGAAAAGCTCAATGCCTTCACCGACTCTCAGCTGGTAGCCGGCCATGTTCGGGGAGAGTTTGAAGCCGGGAGCCAACATGATTCGATATCTCCAGGAGGTGCGTAACTTGCTTCCCCATTTTCGAATTTGAAATTATTCAGATTCCCAGATCCGAGAATGCCCGTGCCGACCTACTCTCCCGATTGGCAACCACGGAGACAATGGATGCCGAGCAAAAATTCCACCTGGAGACTCTGGAAAAGCCGAGCATCACGGAAGCCGACCGAGTGATGCAAGTTGAGGCCGAACCATCCTGGTTCGACCCTATCCTCAAATATCTCAAAGAAGGGTCGCTTCCGTCCGACCGAAGAGAGGCTAGGAAGCTGAAGCTGCAGGCCATCCATTACGTGTTGATTGACAACCAACTTTACAAGCGGTCTTTTTCCATGCCGCTGCTTAGATGCCTTCGCCCATCCGAAGCGGACTATGCTCTGCGCGAGGTACATGAAGGGATTTGCGGCAACCATCTGGGAAGCCGATCCCTATGCCACAAAGTGCTGCGACAAGGCTATTACTGGCCGACCATGCAAAAAGACGCGGACGATCTAGTCCGAGCCTGCGACCCCTGCCAGAGACATTCAAACATCCAAAGACTCCCTTCCGCCGAGCTAGTTTCTATATCCTCCGCTTGGCCCTTTGCCAAATGGGGGATGGACATCCTCGGCCCATTCCCGCTTGCACGGGGCAGCGGAAATTCTTATTTGTCGCCATCGACTACTTCACCAAATGGGTCGAAGCAGAAGCAGTCGCACAAATTACCGAGGCACGGGCCCGAGACTTTGTGTGGAGGTCCATCATCTGCCGATTCGGCCTCCCCCACACTATAATCACCGATAACGGCAAGCAGTTCGACAACTCCAAATTCGCCAGTTCTGCGAGGAGCACGGAATCCGCACCACCTTACTTCGGTCGGGCACCCACAAGCCAACGGAGCGGCCGAGGTGACCAACAGAACCCTCCTCCAGGGAATTAAAGCTCGCCTCTCCAGAGCCCAAGGCAGGTGGGCGGATGAGCTACATCATGTCTTATGGGCCTACCGCACACCCCGAGAATCCCGACAGGCGAGACCCCATTCCGAATGGCTTTCGGTACAGAGGCTGTTATCCCTGTGGAAATAGGCCTCCCATCATTGCGGGTGGAGAGCTACTCAGAGGAAGCTAGCAACGAACAACTCCGCACCAACCTCGACCTGATAGAGGAATCAGAGAGAAGGCCCGATCAGAACGGCTGCCTATCAACAGAGGGTGGCCCGTTACCATGCCTCCAGGGTCAAAGGGAAAGCCTTCCTACCTGGCGACCTTGTCCTCCGAAAGGCCTCTGTTTCCAAACCGCTGGAGCAAGGAAAGCTGGCGCCAAACTGGGAGGGCCCATACCAAATAACGGAGATTATTGGACCAGGAACCTACAAGCTGCAGGATCTGGATGGGAAGTCCATTCCCCGGACTTGGAACGCGGACAACCTTCGTAAATATTATCAATAGGGTATGTCCTCTTGAATTCACCTTCGTATGCCTCATTATACATTCCTGCTTATTTTCTTTCAAAACCTGTGCGTGAATCATTATGCACTATATTGCTATAAATTGCAAAAAGAAACAGATACTGCTTACCAATCCTCGGCACAACCGAGCTGTCTGTTGAACAGGAATCTCCGAACCTTGGCAGGGCCAAGTAAAATATTCTCCGAACCTCGGCAGGGCCGAGCAACAAATCTCCGAACCTTGGCAGGGCCAAGTAAAATATTTCTCCGAACCTCGGCAGGGCCGAGCAACAAATCTCCGAACCTTGGCAGGGCCAAGTAAAATATTTCTCCGAACCTCGGCAGGGCCGAGCAACAAATCTCCGAACCTTGGCAGGGCCAAGTAAAATATTTCTCCGAACCTCGGCAGGGCCGAGCAACAAATCTCCGAACCTTGGCAGGGCCAAGTAAAATATTTCTCCGAACCTCGGCAGGGCCGAGCAACAAATCTCCGAACCTTGGCAGGGCCAAGTAAAATATTCTCGAACCTCGGCAGGGCCGAGCAACAAATCTCCGAACCTTGGCAGGGCCAAGTAAAATATTTCTCCGAACCTCGGCAGGGCCGAGCAACAAATCTCCGAACCTTGGCAGGGCCAAGTAAAATATTTCTCCGAACCTCGGCAGGGCCGAGCAACAAATCTCCGAACCTTGGCAGGGCCAAGTAAAATATTCTCCGAACCTCGGCCGGGCCGAGCAACAGATTGGCATGGCCAAAAATCATTCGGGCTAAAACCCCAGCAAAAAGCCTAAGTACGCAGCCTCGACCAAAGCCGAACGGCCCCAAATAGTCCCCGAAGGACTTCGTCCGGTTTAAAAACGAGCGCGTAGACAAAAACCGTCGACGCGCAAGAAGAAGCCACCATTGGCAAACCCCTCTAAAGGCCATCGAGCCCCACGTAGTCGGCCAAAGGCCCCAAGCAGAGCTAGGGGATTTCCCTCTCTGCTACTGAAAATCTTTGGGTAACGCCCCTATAACCCGTCGTTCAAAGAGCTATATCAACGCACGAAACGATGGGGCCCCGCCAACACCCTAATATTACGCGGATCAAGGCTAAAACTCTCGGAAAGAAGAGGATTTCCCAAAGTAGATCCATTTTTCATTTTAAAAAAAAGGGGGATTACAAAAAGATGGCATAGTAAAAAAAAAAAAAAAACAAAAACAGAAAGAGAGGCCCTAAATTAAAATTCGGAGTCACTCCCGGAGGCTAGCAGCTCCTCCAGGCGCTCCGTCAGGTCAGCCACTTGCTGACGAAGGACGCGATCTCCTCCTTTGCCGGTCTATCACCCGGCGCAAGGCCTCCGCCTCCCTGACCGACACGTCCATGTACTCTTCGGCAACCCTTATGAGCTGCTGATTGCTCGCAAGGGTCGACGCCAATCCTAAACCATCGACGGTGATGGTGGGACGCCCCCTCTCCGAGTGGAGTAAACCGTTGAGAGATGCACGTGAGGATCGCCTGAGAGGCCATTCTTATTCTTTCAAGACCTGAACTGAGGGATGGCTGAACCAACCCCTCGGTCATATTTATACTCGCTGGGCAGGTATCTCAATCGGTCGCGCCGTAGCCACCGACCCATAAGAACTTGCCACGTGTCGTCATTTCAATGCCTGAGAATCCGAAGTATCGCGCCCCATCCCGAGCGAGATCGGTAAGCGCGAACAGATTGTTCGGGAATTCCCCAAGCAGACATTTTCGATCTGTCGGCCCTCGCAATAAATGCTTCGCGCTTCCCCAAGCCTCTTAAAGCTGGCCTCTTTTTTGGGAAGCGCAAAGGGAAGAAGTCTAGCATCCGGCCAATACTTGTCCCCTCGGGAAGAGTAGCATCACCAATAAAAGCGTGACAATGTATACCGCTCGTTCCGCCCTGGCGCCCCTACCAAGTGCCGCACGGGCCTGACACTGTGGCTCACAGTGACCGCTAAGTTGTTCCTTCGAGACCAAATCTCCGAACCTCGGCCGGGCCGAGCAACAAGTTCTCCGAACCTTGGCAGGGCCAAGTAAAAAATCTTCGAACCTCGGCTGGGCCGAGCGACAAGTTCTTCGAACCTTGGCAGGGTCAAGTAAAAAATCTCCGAACCTCGGCTGGGCCGAGCGACAAGTTCTCCGAACCTTGGTAGGGCCAAGTAAAAATCTCCGAACCTCGGCTGGGCCGAGCGACAAGTTCTCCGAACCTTGGCAGGGCCAAGTAAAAACTCTCCGAACCTCGGCTGGGCCGAGTAGCAAGTTTCCTGAACCACGATGGGAAAAAGTACATATCCCCTGAACTTCGGCCAAAGCCGACCCATGATAATTCGAGCTCCGGCAAGAGCGAAGCACAAAAATACCAAGCTTCGGACCAATGTAAGGGGCATATTTCGCCGATGGTCCCTGGACCGTCGCTCGCGAACCTCGATTAGTTTGAAAAGCGTGGGATCCTCGTCTAAGGACGAGCAGGACGTCTTTGTACCCCACAACAACAATAACAGCAAACTCGGCACAAAAAGATAGAGATTGAGAAACAAAACAGAACTCTCTTTATTGCCAGTCAAGATTGGTTACAAATGCCTCAGAGGCGTTACAGAACATTGAAATGCATAAAATAAAGGCAAGTACAAAACTCGGGCAACTGCTCCAAAGCAGACCTGGGCAACTGTAATGCTCCGGCATCCGACAAATCAGGCAAACCATGAAAGGTCAGCCCGACTGGACGGTTGGTAAAGCTGACCCTCCATGGCCCCCATCGAATGAGCCAAGAGATTCAAAAGGAGGCACGGCCCGTGGATGCTGATTCTGAGGACTCGTACAAACCAGCCCACTCCCCTAGGAGGGGGTGCTGGATCGCAGGCCGCCGCCCGACCGAGAGGCTCGGGGACCATCAGACCCCGATTGCTCCCATATTCTTCGCCCCGTGGCAAGGATTCCCCTCAGAGAAGGGATGGGAATCCAGGCCAGCGAAGGAGGGAGAGTCCGCGTGCTACGGGGCTGTCGATACACTTCCTACCGTAAGCCCCCCGTAGCGGACCACAAAGGTCACACTAGAAGCGCATATGTGTGCTCTCCGTGTGATCTCTGTGCCCTCTTTGTGCGCTCTCCATATGATCTCCGGGACTCATCCTCTAAGGGTGAGCCATTCTTCGGCAGCTCCCCCGTCGCCCCAGCTATCCGGCGGCAAGGAGCCTATGAGAGGAAAGCTCGGTCCTCCGCTCGCAACAGCAGAGAAATAGGCATAGTGGAAGCTCTGATGGGAAAGAAACTTTGGGGATAACCAAACATGACCCCTCTTTTCCCTTTTTATAGGCAGAAACGAACCGGGAAAAGCTACCCAAGCTGTAAGCCCCGAGATCCAAACGTCTAGCCCACGCCTCCACGTGGCCCCTCAGGATAGGCGCAACGTCCCGTTGCGCGCCGAGCCCACCACCTAAATTGAGACGCATGCGATGATCTCCTCTTGATCCCAAATCGCGATCATTAAGTGCGGAGAATCGTCCACTGGCACTACGGGAACTGGTGGGTTCAGAATATCGTCCTGCGAAAATAACGTCCTCCAATGGTAAACGATTGCGTGCGCAACACGCCAAAATGACCTACATGGGAAAAGAGCACCTTCCGGAAAGCTCTGGTACAGCTTTATGTTCCCCACTACGCCGTATCATCGATTCTGGTGAAATAAAAACCGACTCGCCTGCAAAACAGCAGGGCGCTAACAGAATAGCAGAAAGCGCGAAGACCTACTTTGCTCATCGGCCCCCAGCCGACCTATTTTGCCCGTCGGCCCTAGCCGACATACTTTGCTCGTCGGCCCCAGCCGACCTATTTTGCCCGTCGGCCCTAGCCGGCCTACTTTGCTCGTCGGCCCCAGCCGACCTATTCTACTCATCGGCCCAGCCGACCTATTCTGCTCGTCGGCCCCAGCCGACCTATTCTGCTCGTCAGCCCTAGCCAACCTACTCTGTTCGTCGGCCCCCAGCCGACCTATTCTGCTCGTCGGCCCCAGCCGACCTACTTTGCTCGTCGACCCCCAGCTGACCTATTTTGCCCGTCGGCCCTAGCCGACCTACTTTGCTCGTCGGCCCCCAGCCGACCTATTTTGCTCGTCGGCCCTAGCTGACCTACTCTGCTCGTCGGCCCTAGCCGACCTATTGCGCTCGTCGGCCCTAGCCGACCTACTTTGCCTGTCGGCCCAAGTCGGCACATTTTCTCTAATCTCGGAATGAGAATGACCGAAAAATATCAATGAGCCATAAGTCGCTCACGATTAAGGCAAAACTGGGCGGCCACGGGGCCATACAAGAAAAGCACTTAGATGAAAATAGAAGATTCTTTTATTAAGAAGCATCGGACAGACTTCTAAAAAAAAAAAACAAAAAACAAAATACAAGAGTGGCTCCTAAGGGCCGAGAACCGCGTCAGCTTTAGAAGAGCCCTCGGTTACCTCCGAAAAAGCGTGACTAGACTCGCCCTTCTCCAATATCTTTGCCCCCTCAGTGGCAGTTTGCGACCGCCCCTCAGAAGCTACAGCTTCGCTGGGACTAGGGACGGCGCCAGGATCGGCATCGGAGACGTCAACATATTCATCTTCCTCTTCTTCTTCAGATTCACCATCATCACGAGTTTCAGTATTCAGGAAAGAAAGATCCCATTCTGGGTGTTCACCGGATATCCTCTCTTTACATTCTTCCATCCCGAGTCGGAAGGCGTCAACGCCGATAGCGCCCTGCCTCCCCTTAAGTATAGCGAGCTGCACCTTAGCCTCAGCGGCCTGCTTCTCAGCCTCAGCGACTTGGGCCCGCAAAATGACATTCTGCTCCTCAAACTCGCTGGCCTGCATCCCGAGTTCTGAGCCTTTATTGCGGCTCGACACGAGCTCACCTTGGAGAGCCCGGTTCTCCGACCCTAACTTCGCAATCTGAAAAAACCAGAGTTAATTGGCATCACAAGAGGTCGACAGAATAAGCTAAGAAGAGGGAATGAGATCGTACCTCCTCCTCCCGTCGGGCCAACCTCTTGGCCAGTTCCTCGACCTCACCCCGGGCTCTTGTCCTGTCAGCCCCTACCAGCTCAACTCTCTCCTGCAGAGTATTGATCCTTAACTGTTTGGCTTCGACTTCCTCCCGGGCTTGGGATAGTTCATTGTCCACCCGGGCTATAACCCCTTGTTGCCACTTAGCGCTCTCCCTCAAGTGGGCAATTTCGCTATCACGCCGCTTCAACCGCTCCTCCACCTCATCGAGCATCCTAGTCAAACGTTTTCTCTCGTCGGCAGCTTCCCTCCCCAGCCGACCCATACTCTCGCTGTGTTCTCACCGCATCGCCTTCACCTCCTCGGAGTGTTTTGACTCGATTCTGGCCAGTTCCAAGCATGCATCATCGTTTTTCGCCAGGAGTTCCTGCAACTCCTTCGCTCTACGCTTTTGCTTGGACACTTCGGCCAGGGCGGCCTGGTGTGCCGCCCTTATCCCCTTCAAACTCCTATCGCTAATAGCCATAAGTTCTTCGAACTTCTCGGATACCTTCATGCGCGATTGGAGTTCAGCGTTATCTCTCCTGGCTTGAACGCTGGCGCCCGTCGCCAAACTCAGACGCCAGCATATCGCCCGAGAAAGCAAAATGCTCTGCAAGATAAAAAGTGAATGAATGAGAGTCAAGTCAACCAGAATGTATCTGCCACCCGGGAATGGAAACTCACCCGCGAGGCATAGGCCCGAGTCATCCTCATCAGGGTCGTATTATCGATATCGGGAAGGAGATGAACACTTTCAGCCACACCTTGCTGCCCGAACGCAGCATCAACCAACTCCAAATCTGCAAACTTGTCCGCCAAAGGATCTGCACCCGGATACAAGACCGACCTCATCATGGCGGAAAACACCTCCTCGATGCCAGCGCTCAAGCTACTGGGTTGACCATCCCCGCCCGAGGGACCGGCCTGGGCGACCTCCGTCTGGAGGCCTTCAACTTCCCAGCCTCTTCTACCAAGGCCCTAGCTTGGGCTTCTTCAGATAACTCGGCTAGCCCAAGCGCCAACCTCCCAAGAATCTTCTTCGAGGGAGCGCCCATTGCGGGACTCCCACCTTGCTGCGCCCCCTCCTCCGACACACCTTTCCCGGTTGCCACCACCTGCATCTCCTCCGCGGGCTTCCCCGAGGCCTCGGTCGGACCCGCTTCTTGACCCATTGAGGGCGGTCCGACCTCACTACTACCGGACTCCCCTGCAGAGAGACCAAGAGGGGGCTCTCCCTGAACCTCCTCGACTGCGACTGTCCCCTCTCCCTCCCCTGCTGGAGCTGGTGGTGATCCCGCGGGGACAGTAGGCCCCTCAGAAACCACCGCCTCTCCTAGATCCGTCACCGGTTTCTCTTTCATGGGGGACGCAGTCGGACGGGCCAATGGAGCCTCGTCTGAGCTATCTGATATCTCCAACACGAGAGGGCCGGGGGCCATAACCATTCTCCCTGGATCCTCCTTAGCCCCCGGCGCTCCTATCGCGACCGCTCCGGTGTTCGGCGGGCTTCTTGCGGAGGTATGAGCCCTTTTTTCGGGTCTGCCACCATCCGCGCCACTGCTCTCCCCTGAGCGCTTTCCCCTCTTTCTCTTGGAGAGGCTCGACAACGCCGACCTTTTGGCTGTCAGAACGAAACACATACACTCATATCCAAACGCATTCATCGAGAAAATACACAGCGGAAAAGGGATAAAAGAAGGGATTCACCTTGCGGGTCCAGAGGGCTGAGCCCAGCTGCGAAGAGGACCCCCTGCGATAGCAGGTCGTTGGCCGAAAACACCTGGCCATTGCGAAGGACATCCAAGTCCCTCTCCTCCTGCGCCGACAAAACTGGATGCGTCTCCGCATCCCTCACAAAATTCCCCCATTTCCGAGGGAAGCCGGAACCGATGTTCCCCTCTGCAATGACGAACCGACTCTTCCACCCCTTGATGGAGGATGGCTTGTCCACAATGACGTTGAAAGATCCGAGGTCCAATGTAGGGCCACTCTGATTTTCTCCCGGGTATCAAATGGTAGCAGGCGCGGAAAAGGGGGAGAGTGGCAACAATTTGGATTTGGTGGCACATCGAGATGAATCCGATGATGCTCCACCAACTGTTTGGGGCCACCATCGATGGGCAGATATTATAGTGGGTCATGATTTCCTTCACCAAGGGATGGAGAGGAAAACGGAGGCCTGCCTTCAAGCTATCTTCATAAACCAAAACCCCAGACTCCAAATCCCGAGTGATTCTATCTCCGGATTCCAGCGCCCGCAGAACGACATCCGAGGACATTCCATACCACTGGTGAATCCTCCCCAAATCCTCAGCAACGATTTCTGAGACCACATCATCGGGACTCATCGCCATCTCGATTGAGAGAAATACCAAGCGAAAACGACGAGCGTCGAGAAGGATGGAAGGCCAAACTCTTCGAAAAGCAAGACGAGAGGACGCCGCGAGCATGCATACATATATATATATAATGCGGCTGTCGCTTTGCTTCCCCGCTAAGGAAGCCGCCCTGAGGAGGCAGGGCATCTCGCCCGAGGCATCCGGAACCGCCTCGACAAACACCCGATCGATCGGGATTCGCGACGTGGCGTAATCCCAACCGTCGCTCTTGGAGGAGCCTTACCCCCAAAGGCACAATGACCCTGTCGTATTAATTAGGGCATCATTGCACGGGCTGTCCAAACCAAAACGTCCCATCCGAGACGCGCCACTTGGACTTATACTCCCTACGCCCGAACCTACGCTTCGAACTAGGGAGTGGAGGGCATGTGTTGGGGGGTAAAATCGTCATTGCATCAACATCCGTGCGAGGCGGCTAAGGCCGACCTCCTCCCTTCAACTTTTCCGGGCTTCCATAGCTCGGCCCTTCCGGGCTCCCGTAGCTCGGCCCTTCCCGGGCTTCCATAGCTCGGCCCTTCCGGGCTTCCATAGCTCGGCCCTTCCGGGCTCCCGTAGCTCGGCCCTTCCCGGGCTTTCGTAGCTCGGCCCTTTCCAGGCTTCTGTAGCTCGGCCCTTCCCGGGCTTCCATAGCTCGGCCCTCCCGGGCTTCCGTAGCTTGGCCCTCCCGGGCTCCCGTAGCTCGGCCCTTCCCGGGCTTCCATAGCTCGGTCCTTCCGGGCTTCCATAGCTCGGCCCTTCCGGGCTCCCGTGGCTCGGCCCTCCCGGGCTTCCGTAGCTCGGCCTTCCCGGGCTTCCGTAGCTCGGCCTTCCCGGGCTTCCATAGCTCGGCCCTTCCGAGCCTCCGTAGCTCGGCTCTTCAGGATCTCCATAGCTCAGCCCTTTCGGGCTTCCTTAGCTCGTTTCCCCCGAGTCTCTCTGGCTCGGCTTCGTCAAACGATCCACAATCCAATACCTACCTCCGCTGAACCTAACGCGGGAGAGCCCAGGCTTCCCATAACGACATCCTAGATAAGGAATCATGTCGAGACGTGGCCTAGAACCTATCATAACTGCCCCAGGTCTACTCAACCAGATCTCAAGCCATCAAGGAGCTCTCCTAGCCGTCGATCCCCTAACAAACAGGATATGGATTCCAACGGCCCCACAACGGCCTGATTCGATTCGTCCCCATATCCTAACAACCTCTGAACCTTCCAGAAGGCGCTCAAGTCACAGATGATAGTCTATAAATATTACGCTCGTAGATTCCCTCAGATACGCACTCTTTAATGGAGGCACGCACTTACGCACGCGCTCCCACTCTCACTCTCCTGCCCTCGCCAGGTAGCTCGTCGGTGCTCTTGCTCTCTAGAGCTTCCGATTGGCCGCCCCCGGAGAGGCCTCCCGAAGAGATCCACCTTCCCATTATCTGGTTGATCGCCGATTTCTTCTTCACTGACTTGAGCGTCGGAGGGTCTTCCGCGGAGGGCCACCCCCAACGCCTTCCGCGTGTGGACTTTTTGTGCAGGTCCGCCCCCCTCTTCCTGAAGATCGACCGCGCTCGAGTCGGAGGACGGATCCCGGCGGCAACAGTACCTATACGTGACTCGTCCATGGTTTTGTTTTGTTGGAATGGCATCGAAATCAAAACCTATCCACAGGAATAAAAATTTGAGGAAGGAATTGGCATTGGATAGGAATTCAAATGGATGTCCTTTCTCAGAAATGTGAACCACACAGTCTTTTATCTTGGTCCGTGATTGGCTGTATCTAACCCTTCCGTGATTGGCTGTATCGAAAGACTATATATGCGTTGTTGATATTTCTTGCAATGAACATCCAATTAGATTTCCGTCAATTCCGTGGTCCGCAGGATAATTGATTATTGGTTGCCATTTTTTTCAAGCTACCATCAATGAACATCCAATTGGATTTCCGTCAATTCCGTGGTCAACAGGATAATTGAATACTGGTTGCCATCTTCCAAGGCTAAGCTGGTGTCTCTCCGTCGATGAGTATCCTTAAACTTGTATATGTTCTTAGTTTTTCAGTATGACAGGCTTTGATTTCGGTCTCATGTCTTCGACCACAACCAAATATGCAGTGGAGGCTTTATCTGGAATAGCCTCAGGTGGAATAACCACCCCAGCTGCGCGCCTTTCTATCCGCTGGTACTTACGATGTCCTGAGGTTTTTTCTGCATGACGGGCTAGCGTGCATGTAGAGCAGCGGTTGCAACACCACTTCAAAATCTCGAGGTAATCTTTGGTACGTAGCTTGGTGTGTTCACCCTCGTCCTTTGAAAAGAAAAAAAAAAAAAAGAAGCTCGCGTCTCTTGGCATGTCATCCCTACTGCGAATCTTGGACGTGTCAGTGGCTGGCTACTGCAGTTGCACGAACAACTAATTAATTAAGGCTCGTCCCACGGTCCCAGATGCTCAAAATGTAAATTTTCAATCAATGACCACTGTATGCATGCATAACTGCATAAAAATCTTGACCCCTTTTTTTTTTCCTTCCATATAATCTAAAGCAAAGAGTGCTAATGGTTTTCTTTCCTTCAGTAACTTCAAGATCATCAAAACACGCACACATATACACACTTCTATAGATCACAAGTGCTGCTTACCATCCTTGGATATGGTCCTTAGCAGCTTATTATCAAATTAATTTCCTCCCATGTCAGCTTTTAGAGTTTTTTTTGTTTCTTCCTCCTTTTTTTTCTTGCTTTTTGTTATGGTACTCAAGTTCGATAGTTTTGTGTTTTGATACATGCCAGCAAATCTTCAACTTAAAGCTTTTGTCCACATCAAATTGTAAGTTAAATATTAAGCATTTCAGGTGAGAAGAGAACTAGTTATTAAGATAAAAGGAAGAATTAGTTTAAATAAAAACAAATTGACAAAGATAATTAAAATAAAAGAAAAGAAAATTTATATAATTAATATTTATGAATCAAACTGCATTGGATTTAGATAGGGTTAGACAGTGAAAGAATCATAAGAAAACTTAGCAGCCGAATCTTTATGTGATTGTCATTTCATATTTCCTTATTATGTCCTAAGAACTTTATGTTTTTTCATCCAAATATCTCTATCAATCGTAGTTGTTAGAGTCAAACCACATTAGTCAATCAAAACAGTAAATCAGACTCCTTATTGGTATGATTCTTTTATTGGATCAATTATATAATTGATCCCATCAAAATTAGATGATTCAATTGGTTTTTTTTTATTGATTTAATGACCCAATATGAATCGATAAAATCAAACCAATTTTTCATATCTTTGAAAATAATTTTTTTAACCAATATAATTTAAATATTAGTATCATCTTTTAGGCTAATTCTCTCCATCTCTGTTCTTTAGCCAATCAAGTTTTCTCTTTCTAGCTTTCTCTTTAATAGATATGGAAGATTTTAAGCGTTACCTTTTAGAAATCTAAGGTCAATCTCAAGTATTATTGTGGATAATATGTTCCAGGGTTCGGTTATCATTTTTTAATATTTTTTTAAAAATAGGAATTCAATCCAATCTATTCAATACCATCATTAATCAATGTCTTTATATCCTCACCCATTGCACTTATGCCTTTAAACTTTTCATTATTCATTATAAGAAAATACTGAAATAGCGACGCAATTATGCGTCGCTAAATTACGACCACTTTGCGTCGCCTCTGTGACAACAAAATATTGCGACGCAATTAGCGACGCATTAGCGACTCAATTAACCAGAAAATCAAAAAAAATTATTTTTTTAATATTGCGACGCAAATAATGCATCGCAATATTTTTAAATTAATTTTTTATTAAATATAAATATCGAAAAAAATATTGCGACGCTATACAGTGCATCGCAATATTTTAAAAGAATTAAATATGTTAAATAGCGACGCATTAGCGATGCAATAAATCAAAAAATTAGAAAAATTATTTTTAATTTAGCGACGCACCAATTGCGTAGCAAATAATTTAAATGAAATTAAATTTTATAAAATATAAATATCAAAAAAAATATTGCGACACAACACAGTGCGTCGCAATGTTTTTAAAAGAATTAAATATATTAAATAGCGACGCATTAGCGACGCAATAAATCAAAAAATTAAAAAATTATTTTTAATTTAGTGACGCACCAATTGCGTCGCAAATAATTTAAATGAAATTAAATTTTATAAAGTATAAATATTATAAAAAAATATTGCGATGCAACTCAGTGCGTCGCAATGTTTTAAAAAAATTAAATATATTAAATAGCGACGCATTAGCGACACAATAAATCAGAAAATTAAAAAAATTATTTTTTAATTTAGCGATGCAATAACTGCGTCGTAATTATTTTAAATAAAATTAATTTTTATAAAGTATAAATATGAGAAAAAATAATTGTGACGCAACTTAGTGCGTTGCAATGTTTTAAAAAATTAATTATGTTAAATAGCGACGCATTAGCGAAGCAATAAACAAAAAAATTAGGAAAATTATGTTTTAATTTAGTGACGAACTTGTTGCGTCGTAATTATTATAAATAAAATTAATTTTAATATAATTTTAATATAACCGTTGGATCGTCGCCGATCGAACCGATCACCACGGTCCGAGATCGGTCGTGGTCGATCGGGATCACGGCTTGGATCGATCGCAACCATCGGATTGTCACCTATCGGATCGATTGCGATGGTCCGAGATCGTTGATCACCAACCGGGATCGATCAGGGCTTCGATCGATGGCAACCGTCGGATCGACGCCGATCGGTGCGATCGCCACGGTCCGAGATCGGTCATGGACGATCGGGATCAGGGCTTGGATCGATTGCAACCGTCGGATCATCGCCGATTGGACCGATCGCCACGGTCCGAGATCAATCGTGGCCGATCGGGATCAGGGCTTGGTTCGATCGCAATCGTCGGTTCGTCAGCGATCTCGGACCGATCGCAATGGTCCAGGATCGGTCGTGGCTGATCGGGATCAAGGCTTGGATCGATCGCAATCGTCGGATCATCGCCGATCGGTCCGATCGCCACGGTCCTAGATCGGTCGTGGACGATCGGGATCAGTGCTTGCATCGATCGCAACCGTCGGATCACCAGCGATCTTGGACCGATCGCAATGGTCCGGGATCGGTCGTGGCCGATCGGGATCAGGGCTTGGATCGATTGCAACTGTCGGATCGCCAGCGATCTTGGACCGATCGCAACGATCCAGGATCGGTCGTGGCCGATCGGGATCAGGGCTTGGAGCGATCGCAACCGTCGGATCGTTGCTTATCGGACCGATCGCCACGGTTCGAGATCGGTCGTGGCCGATCGGGATCATGGCTTCGATCGATCACAACCGTTGGATCGTCGCCGATCTCGGACAGATTGCTATGGTCCGAGATCGGTCGTGGCCAATCGAGATCACGGCTTGGATCGATCGCAACCGTCGGATCGTCGCCGATCGGGATCGATCATGGCTTGGATCGATCGCAACCATTGCATACTCGCCGACCGGGATCGATCATGGCTTGGATCGATCGCAACCGTCGGATCATCGCCGATCCGATCGATCGCCACGGTCCGAGATAGGTCGTCGCCGATTGGGATCGATCATGGCTTGGATCGATAGCAACCGTCGAATCATCGCCGAACGAGATCGATCATGGCTTGGATCGATCGCAACCGTCGCATACTCGCCGACCGGGATCGATCATGGCTTGGATCGATTGCAACCGTCGGATCATCGCCGATCCGATCGATTGCCACGGACCGAGATAGGTCGTCGCTGACCGGGATCGATCATGGCTTGGATCGATCGCAACCGTCGGATCGTCGCCGACCGGGATCGATCATGGCTTGGATCGATCGCAACCGTCGGATCATCGCCGAACGGGATCGATCATGGCTTGGATCAATCGCAACCGTCGGATTATCACCGACCGGGATCGATCATGTTGTGGATCGATCGCAACCATCGGATCGTCGCCGATCCGATCGATCGCGACGGTCCGAGATAGGTCAATGCCGACCGGGATCGATCATGGCTTGGATCGATCGCAACCGTCGGATCGTCGCCGATCCGATTGATCACCACGGTCTGAGATAGGTCGTCGCCGACCGGGATCGATCATGGCTTGGATCGATCGCAACCGTCGGATCGTCGCCGACCGGGATCGATCATGGCTTGGATCGATCGCAACCATCGGATTATCGCCGACCGGGATCAATCATGTTGTGGATCGATCGCAACCGTCGGATCTTCGCCGATCCGATCGATCGTGATGGTCCGAGATAGGTCGACGCCGACCGAAATCGATCATGGCTTGGATCGATCGCAACCGTCGGATCATCGCCGATCCGATCGATCACCACGGTCCGAGATAGGTCGTCGCCGGCCGGGATCGATCATGGCTTGGATCGATCGCAACTGTCGGATCGTCGCCGACCGGGATCGATCATGGCTTGGATCGATCGCAACCGTCGGATCATCGCCGACCGAGATCGATCATGGCTTGGATCGATCGCAACCGTCGATCGTCGCCGACTGGGATCGATCATGGCTTGGATCGATCGCAACCATCGGATCATCGCCGACCGGGATCGATCATGGCTTGGATCGATCGCAACCGTCGGATCGTCGCCGACCGGGATCGATCATGGCTTGGATCAATCGCAACCATCGGATCATCGCCGATCTGATCGATCGCGATGGTCGGAGATAGGTCGACGCCGACCGGGATTGATCATGGCTTAGATCGATCGCAACCGTCGGATCGTCGCCGATCCGATCGATCGCCATGGTCCGAGATAGGTCGTCGCCGACCGGGATCGATCATGGCTTGGATCGATCGCAACCGTCGGATCATCACCGACCGGGATCGATCATGGCTTGTATCGATCGCAACCGTCGGATCATCGCCGACGGGATCGATCATGGCTTGGATCGATCGCAACCGTCGGATCGTCGCCGATCCGATCGATCGCCAAGGTCCGAGATAGGTCGTCGCCGACCGGGATCGATCATGTCTTGGATCGATCGCAACCGTCGGATCATTTATAATTACTCAAAAAAAAAGTTATGAAAAAGTTTAAAAAAATATTAAACAATTATTGCGACGCCGTAGCGACGCATTTTAGAAGAAAAAGTAAACAAATATTGAGACGCAATGTATGCGTCGCAATTATTTTTAGTAAATATAATTTTATCAGTATTAATAAATAAAAAATATAATATTGCGACTCATAATTGCATCGTAATATTTTTTAAATAAATATAAATTAAAAATATTAAAAATTATTGTGATGCAAAATGGCGTCGCAATTATTATCATAAATTATAAATATCATTTATAAATATTTAAAAAATTTTGCGACGCCGTAGCGACGCATTTTAGGAAAAAAATAAACAAATATTGCGACGCAATGTATGCGTCGCAATTATTTTTAGTAAATAAATAGTATTAAATAAAAGAAATATAATATTGCGACGCATAAGTTGCGTCAAAATGTTTTTTAAATAAATGTAATTAAAAAGTTTATAAAATATATTGCGATGCAATTTTGCGTCACAATTATTAACATTAATTATAAATATTATCATTTATAAATATTAAAAAATATTACGACGCCGTAGTGATGCATTTTAGAAAAAAATAAACAAATATTGCGACAAAATATATGCATCGCAATTATTTTAAGTAAATATGATTTTTATCAGTATTAATAAATAAAAGAAATATAATATTGCGATGCATATTTGTGTCGCAATGTTTTTTAAATAAATATATCTAATTAAAAATTTAAAAAATATTGCGACGCAATTTTGCATCGCAATTATTATCATAAATTATAAATATTATCATTTATAAATATTTAAAAATTATTGCGACACACTGTTTGCGTCGCAATTATTGTAATAAGTTATTATTTTAATCAATTACAATAATTAAAAAATATTGTGACGCCTTAGGGATGCAATTCCTAGAAAATTAAAATAAAGCAAATTAATGATGGATTAGCGATGCATTAATGCGTCGCTAATACATAATAAATTTTAAAAAAAATATTGCGACCAATTAGCGACGCAATATTGCGTCGCTAATTTCTTATATATACGCAGGCCTTCTCTTCTTCTTCTTCCCCGTCTTGACCTAGCCGCCGCCCTCCCCAAAAAAATTCTGGCTCCCACCTCGCTGCTCTGGCTCCCCCCTCTGGTGCTCCGGCTCCCCGACGTTCTCCTCCAACTCCGGCATCTCCTCTCGACCAAGGTAAGCCCCCCCACCCTCTAACAAAATTTTTTTTGGTAATAATTTTCCTCCGGCCATGGCCAAGACCGTGGCCGTCTTCTCCGGCCACGGCCGCTGCCGTGGCCGGTAGTGGCCTGGCCACGGTGGCCAGGCCACTGTTAAAAAAAAAATCATTTGGTAACAGGGGGGGGGGAAACCTCCCCGCCCCCCCTTTTTTTCTTCTCAGGCCACGGCCGCTGCCATGGCCGACGGTGGCCAGGCCACTGTCACAAAAAAAAAAATTTTACAGGGGGGGTGGGGAAACCCCCCACCCCCATTTTGTCTTCTCCGGCACGGCAGTGGCCGCAGCCGGACAAGGCGGCGACGGCCGCTGCCGTGGCCGTCTTCTCCGGCCACGGCCGCTGCCGTGGCCGGCAGTGGCCTGGCCACGGTGGCCAGGCCACTGTCACAAAAAAAAAAATTTGTAACAGGGGGGTGGGGAAACCCCCCCCCCCCATTTTGTCTTCTCCGGCCACGGCTGTTGCTGTGGCCGGCAGGGGCCTGGCCAAGGTGGCCAGGCCATTGTCAAAAAAAAAAAAAATTTGTAACAGGGGGGGTGGGGAAACCCCCCCCCCCATTTTGTCTTCTCCGGCCACGGCCGCTGCCATGGCCGGCAGGGGCCTGGCCACGGTGGCCAGGCCACTGTCAAAAAAAAAAAAATTTGTAACAGGGGGGGTGGGGAACCCCCCCCCCCATTTTGTCTTCTCCGGCCACGGTAGTGGCCGCGCCGGACAAGGCGGCCACGGCCGCTGCCGTGGCCGTCTTCTCCGGCCATGGCCACTGCCGGCCACCGTGTGGCCGCTGCCGTGGCCATCTTCTCCGGCCACGGCCACTGCCGTGGCCGGCAGTGGCCTGGCCACGGTGGCCAGGCCACTGTGACAAAAAAAAAAATTGTAACAGGGGGTGGGGAAACCCCCCCCCCCCATTTTGTCTTCTTCGGCCACGGCCGCTGCCGTGGCCGCCAGTGGCCTGGCCACGGTGGCCAGGCCATTGTCAAAAAAAAAAAAAATGGTAACAGGCCCCCCCCCTTTTGTCTTATCCGGCCACGGCCACGGTGGCCAGGCCGCAGTCCAAAAAAAAATAGTTAGGGGGGGCCACGGAGCTCTTTGGATAGACTGATTGTTATGTCTTGATTATGCAATAATATTTGTAATGCTAGATAGAAAGTCTTGTTGTATTATTATTTAATTTGCATAATGTTTTGCAATAATTAATTTAAGCAGAATGTTTATGCAATAATATTTATGCATTTGTACTTATTTACAATTGTTATGTCTTGATTATTTACATTCTGCTGCAAACTGAATGATGCATTAAATTATGTAATGCTAAATAGAAAGTCTTGTTGTAATATTATTTAATTTCCAGCAACAAATTAGTAGTTTCAATGATTTATTTTAGTCTTCACAAACATTTGTATTCGACACAATAATCTTAAAAAGTCAGTGATTACATGTATAATTCACAAGAAGTTAAGAATAACAAGCATAAGTTCGATTGTCTTCGGACTTCCATACTATTAATCACAGCACTATAACCTTTAGACCCGTTTGAGAATTTGTAAGCCTTAGTCTTGCAAATTCTCAAATTGTCCTGGTGGACAGTTTGGAAATATTTCTTGCGATATGTTAGTCTGCTATTAATCATCGTTGGGTGAGATTTCGGTTTGTATTTGCTCATACGTTCTCCTAGTGTGGCTTATATACCACACATTTAGGAGAACATATGGGAAATGCTGCTGAAATTTCAATGTAACCGATCGATGATAATTAATAGCAGAATAACATATCACAAAAAATATTCTTGAATGGGATAGGGCCTTACCTTATAGACATGGAGTGAAGGTAGAATTAATTTAAGACACTTGAATGCTTGTGAAGTCTCATGATTAAACGAACCGCCTTGCGGCCCGACCCAAACTCAAGCCCTCCCATTAGCCATGAACCTGTGCCTCGGTCCTTGCTAGCACGCCAAGGATCGTAGCCGTGGCTCGCCCTTGCATGGTAGGGACCTTAGTTGCCTAAAAAAAAATTGGTTTAGTTATAAATGATTTAAATGGTTGTTATTAACCTTAGTTGTGACCAAGAAATAATTTAGTTATATATTTAGTAATACTAATATAGTTTTATTTTGTGGTTTCCTTTAATGATTTACCAGACTTTGTATAAGTCGGTCAAAAATGAGCGGGGCTCGCTCGTGGATGTATGCAAGGATAAAAGATGGCTTGCTTAATCCAGATTTTCTGAATGGATTGGAAGAATTTATCGCATTTGCATGTAGCCAACCTGACTGGATGGATGGCCCTAGGATTAGGTGCCCATGCAACTTCCACAGGTGTCAGAATAAAGCCTACAGAGATGTGGAAACTGTTAAGGTGCATTTGTGTAAGAAGGGGTTTGTTCCTGATTACTATGTTTGGTACTGTCATGGTGAACCAGAGGATATTCCAGCAGCTGTTATAGGCCAACAAGAGTCAATTCCCGTAGATGAACCATTTGTGAATTTAAACACATATGAACAAATGGTGATGAATGCATCGGGTAATGAATTCAATCAGAATACATTTATGGAAGAACCAAATCCAGATGCACAACAATTTTATGATATGTTGCGTGCTGCAAATCAAGAATTGTATCCTGGTTGTGAGGGTCATTCCCAGTTGTCTACAGCTGCTCGAATGTTGAATATTAAGGCAGAACATCGATTATCAAAAAGGCGTTCAATTCTGTAGCTGGGTTAATCAAAGAAATTTTGCCAAATGACAATGTTGCGGCAGACAGTTTTTACGCAACAAAGAAGTTGTTGCGTGGGCTTGGGCTCCCAGTAAATAAGATCGATTGTTGCTTGAACAATTGTATGATATTTTGGGGTGAAGACTCAGAGCTGAGATGGTGTAAGATTTGTGGGCAATCGAGGTACAAAAACAGCGAAGGAGGAGCCAGTACAAGTAGGAGGAAAAGTGTGCCTTACAAGAGGATGCATTACTTTCCTCTTACCCCACGCCTGCAGAGATTATAGATCTGAGGCAACAGCTGCTGATATGAGATGGCATGCCGAACATGAATCTAAAGAGGATGAAATGCGGCATCCATCAGATTCAAAGGCTTGGAAGCATTTCAATGAAAATCATCCTGATTTCGCTGAAGATATAAGGAATGTGAGATTAGGTCTTTGTACCGATGGCTTCCAACCATTTGGTCAAGCGGGGCAACAGTATTCATGTTGGCCTGTGATACTGACTGTATATAACCTTCCTCCGTGGAAGTGCATGAAAGATACTGCAATGTTTTTAACCGTTTTGGTTCCAGGACCATCAAATCCAAAGGAAAAGATTGATGTCTTTCTGCAACCGTTGGTGGCCGAATTGAAAATGTTGTGGGAAACAGGAGTCGTAGCCTACGACATTTCTATGAAACAGAATTTCATCATGAGAGCTGCTTTGATGTGGACAATAAGTGATTTCCCGGCATATGCAATGTTGTCTGGTTGGAGCACTGCTGGACGTCTGGCATGCCCTCATTGCATGTATGATTCGGATGCATTTACATTGCAGAAGAGTGGTAAGCAGTCATGGTTTGATAACCATAGGAAGTTCTTGCCCCCAAATCATCCTTACAGGCGTAACTTGATCGCCTTCCGGAAGAACAAAGCAGTCACAAAATTTGCCGAACCGGTTAGGTCCGGCACGGATATATTTGATTCTATAGAGCATTTGGGGTTGATGTATGCATGGGAACCGGATGCAGATAGAATAAATGGCCGTATATGTAAAGAACATAACTGAAGAAGCGAAGTATATTTTGGGATTTGCCTTATTGGAGCACAAATCTCATCCGGCACAACTTGGATGTTATGCATATCGAGAAAAATTTCTTTGATAACATATTTAACACGGTGCTAAACATCCCGGGAAAAACAAAAGATACTGCAAAGTCAAGAGAAGAACTTAATCAGTACTGCAGAAGAGGTGATTTGAGAAGGAGTGCCGATGGGACCTATCCTAAAGCCTGTTACACTCTTGACAGAAATTCACGAGAAGTTTTATGTAACTGGCTTAGAGGGTTAAAATTTCCAGATGGTTATGCCTCAAATATCGGTAGGTGTGTGGACATGCATAAGCTCAAGTTGTTCGGCATGAAGAGTCACGACTGCCATGTTTTCATGCAACGGTTATTACCTATAGCTTTTCGTGAGTTGCTTCCGCAACATGTCTGGAAGGCAATTACGGAGCTCAGCTTATTCTTCAAGGAGTTATCTGCCGCAGTCATTACTTCTGCATCCATGGCAAGGCTTGAGGAGGAAATTCCAATTATTTTATGCAAGCTTGAGCGAATATTTCCTCCCAGTTTTTTTGACTCAATGGAGCATTTACCGGTTCACTTGCCATACGAAGCGAGCATAGCTGGTCCCGTGCAGTATCGCTGGATGTATCCTTTCGAGAGGTAAATATATACATCATTAAGATATGTTGACATTTCAAATATTATTTCATTGCTTGAAAAATTGGTTAATTTTTTGTTGCAACTTTACATATAGGTATCTTAAGAAGTTAAAAAATAATGTGCGTAATAAGGCAAGGGTTGAAGGTTCTATATGCAATGCACACTTGGTCGAAGAAGTTTCAGCTTTTGCCTCACATTACTTTGAGGGTCACGTCCACACGAGGAGCCGAAATCATGGTCGTAACGATGACGTATGTGTGGACGAAGGAGAAGCTAATGACGGTAGAATATCAATTTTTAAAGTATCGGCCGTTCATTTGGTGGGCAGAAGTCAAGAAATCTTAGCGATATGGAGTATAATGCAGCACATTATTACATCCTAATGAACTGTAGAGAAGTCGATCCATATATTGAGTAAGTGTATACTTCAATGCTATAATTGGAAATTTTAATTTAAATTACAATATACCACAATATTTAATTTCTAACATTAGTTTTCATCCTTTTCATCCCATAAGGATGTTTTGTGATAGACAACGACAGATGAATCCCGACATCAGTCAAGTTGCAATTGGGCAGAAATTAGAAACGGAGTTTGCTTACTGGTTTTATGAATTTGTGAGTAGTATCACTCAATCAATTTCGATAATGGCTATTATTTTTTGAATTGGATGTCAATAGCTTATTAATTTATAGGTCAACGGTCCATGGTCCACAACCGACAATATTTTCATTAAATGTCTATCGCAATGGCCATTGAAGACCGTAACAACCTCTACTGGCTATTTTGTAAATGGGTACAAATTTCAGATTGAACGATTAGCAGCTTCAAGAGGCACGCAGAACTGGGGCGTGTGTGTGAAAGGAGAAAGTGTTGGAGCAAATATGCAGGATTATTATGGAAAGTTAGTAGAGGTGGTTGAAGTTGAATATCCCGGTTGGCCTATGAAACGAACCGTATTGTTTCGTTGTGATTGGTTCGATCCGATAGTTCCTGTGGGCAAAAGGGTTCATAACGACTACAATTTGGTTGAAGTGAACCATCGACGAAGATTGCAGAAATATGACCCATTCATCCTTGCATCCCAAGCTCAGCAAGTCTTTTACTGCGGATATCCAAGTTTGCGCAACGACAAGCGAGATTGGTGGGCCGTTTCTAAAATCGTCCAACGTTCAACAATCGTATTAGAGGAGAGTTCATCAAGTCAATCAGCCGAGTGCCCTGCATTTCAAGAGGATGAGATGGAAATGCATGCAATTGAGGACAACAAGGGCTCCTGAAACATCACTTAGAGATCCAAATGGTGATGTCCAAGAAATTGCGGATGCAAATGTTCGGTTTCCTTCCGATGATAATGAAACTGATTCGCAATCCGATACGGCATCGGATGTTGAACCAACATTTCACGAAACAAATGACACCGATTAAACATAGAGGTTTTTAAAATTTAACTTTTTTTTATAAGTGTTAAATTTTTACATAGTCAATCATTAATCGTAATTTAATTGTATGAATCTTTAGTATTTTCAGTATGACGGGCAGAGGTAGATCTACCGACGACAGACGGAGTGAGCAGGGACGTAGCCCTGCTACATCAGATCACATGAGCGTCGGAGATGGAGAGTTTGGATCTCCAGCAGTCGCACAGCCTTCGATCTCTCCAGCAGTATTACCATCCAGCCGATCGGCACATACCTCCGAGAGTTCTTCAACCATCGGCCGCACTGTACTTCGACTTGATGCTCAGGGGATGTAAGTATATACTAATTAAAAATATATGTTTATGTTTTTAAGTCAATTACTTATAAACATGCATTTTTTTAACAGATTCATTGAGCAGCATCATGTATCCAGCCACATCAGCGCCGTATTTTAGAGGCGTGCAGATCCCAGTGGCTACGATTGGCGCCACGTATCTCCAGCCACGAGGGAGTTCTATTTCAGGTAAACTTACTGATATAAAATTTCTTAAACTTAATAAATTCAGAAACTAACTGTTTATTTTAATGCAGAAAAAGTTTACGTGGGATCCTGCCAGCCATGATGCCATTAGGGCAGCATGGGAGGCTCTGACGGGACGCCGATACTCTGACATGCTTCATCGTTGGAGGTCATCGGGTCAGCGTCCTGCGCATGTGCCAGAGGGTATTTGGCACGAGTGGCAGCAGGCCTGGCAGTCCGATGGCTGGCGCAGGAGGTCCGCATCAGCCAGCACGAACCGCCGATCTGAGAAGGGCGGTCCTGGCACGGGTCTCTCCCGTCATACTTCGGGCTCCATTTCGATTCAGGAGCACAGACGGCGTATGGTAAGAAAACATAAATATTTTAATTACTATTTTAGTTATTTACAAATATTTGTATTAATATCTTTTTTTTGTTATAGTCTGAGCAGGAGGGTGGAGATCCTGTGAGTTTCGTCTATTCAGGGCGACACACACCAGGAGGGACGGTTCCTGGGTCGACACGCGATCACGGGAGGTTGCGGTAAGAAATTAGATTTATGTAGTATCTGTTTAATTTCTAAAATTTTATTTGAGAAATTTATTAACTCATTTATTGTTGATTTCATAATTTAAAGACACGAGTCCAGGCATCGCAGGTCGACTCTACTGATGGGGAGACGCCCGTCGAACTCTCAGCAGAGGAGAGTCGGCGTATGTTTTTGGAGGCTGTTGGTGCCCAGCCATGAGACCGCAGGGTCTATGGTCTGGGCACTAGAGCTTCTACATATTTTCCCATCAGGCCTCCAGCTCGCGAGTTTCTGGTGATATTCCTCCGAGCGTTTACACGACCTTCGCAGATCTATTGCAGAGGAGGTTCGCCAGGAGGTCGAGCAGGATTTCAAGGATCGTATGCGAGGCCGAGATCAGGAGATTGCAGACATGCGAGATGAGATGCATTATTTGCGGGATATGGTTAGCCGCTTGTCGCAGAGTCTTCAGCCTCCACAGCCTCCACGTGATCGTCCAGATTCTTGATGTATTTTTTTTCTTTTTTTATGTTGTAAAAACTCAAAATTTTAATATATGAATTATTTTTGGAAATTGATTATTGTTTGGATTGAGTGAAAAATGTTTCTATCAATATTTAGATTTAACGAAATTGTATTAACCGTTTTAATTTTTAATCTTTAATATTTTTTAAAAAATTTAATTTGCGATGCATTAGCGACTGAAATTGCATCGCTAATATTTTCAAAATATTATTATTAAATATTGCGACGCAATGACCTGGCATCGCAATAATTTAAAAAAAAATTAATACCGACGCATTAGTGACTCAAATTGCGTCGCTATTATATCTAAAATATTTTTAATAAATATTGCGACGCAATGACCTTGCGTCGCAATATTTTAAAAAAGTTTTTATTTGCGACGCATTAGCGACTCAAATTGCGTCGCTATTATACCAAAATATTATTATTAAATATTACGACGCAGCTAGATGTGTCGCAATATTGCGATGCAATTTAGTGCGTCGCAATATTTAATAATAATTTTAAATATTAAAAATTAATTTTAAATTTAGCGACGCATTTGGATGCGTCGCAATATTGCGACGCAATGATGCGTCGCAGAGCGTCACAATATTGCGACGCAATTGCGACAAATGGGTATTGCGACGGACATCTGAGCGACGCCGTCATTGCGTCGCTATTGCATGTTTACCGACGCAATTGTGACGCATTTGGGCGTCGCAATATTTTATTTTTCTTGTAGTGATTTATGTCATCGTCCACATATAGCTAGCTATCAATATACAGCCTAAAGCATGATAGATTTTACCTATGTTCTATTATGGTTCAGATAACTTAATTTTAAATATTTAGATTATTTTATTTGTGATCATCTTGTAGTTAGGTCTTTGAATTATTAACGTAGTCCACCATTAGAGCAAACAAATAAATCTAAATAATCAAGGATGAAAGCAAAAATGTCACTCGGAAGATCTAGGCATGAAATGCTGGTGGCTAATCCAAAGGGCAAACCCCAGTTTGTGGCAAATAAAATAGTAAGTACTCGGATCATTCTTAAATGGATGTAGTGCCAAAAATAAAATATAAATTAATTGAAGGATAATTA
This sequence comes from Calamus simplicifolius, assembly GCA_900491605.1. Lineage (NCBI taxonomy): Eukaryota > Viridiplantae > Streptophyta > Magnoliopsida > Arecales > Arecaceae > Calamus > Calamus simplicifolius. Next base: position 759,627 of record UESW01004446.1, on the reverse strand, counting down.
TAAAAGTTTCAATTAATAGGAATACGATAAAAAGTGAAGATTAACCCGAGAGGCTCTCACCACACCTGATCAGATTCCCCAAATGAGATATTTAGAGAGCTGTCCACCTATCAATGAGATATCACTCTGACCAAAAAAAACTGTGACAAAATATCACATGGCAGCTCAGCCGTTTGGCCTCATCCCATCATCCCATGCAAGCAGGCAAGCCATGGAAGAATCCAAAACAAATTAAAGCATCGCGAGGGTGGAAGAGCATCCCGCCTCTCTTTGTGTGCTGCGATTCCGCTTAAGATCTTGCATGAACAAATCACAATTGAAAACGTGTCCAAATATTTTACTCAGCAAGAGAAAAAAAAAAGATACATAAAAAAACAATTTAAACGAACATAAAATATAAAAATTAAAAATATTGTTCATTAAAATCTTCCAATATGAATTTTCTCACTCGAATATTGCAAGATAGCTTTAAAATTGCAAAAAATAATAATTTATAAAATTATTTTAAACATAATTATAGTAGGTCAAACTAATTGTCAAAGTCAACTCTCTTTCAATTCTTACAAATCAAAATTAATAAACCTTTATAAATATCTAAGTGGTTGAAGCGTATCTAACAGGAAATCTAAGGAGCTAGCTGGATGAAGCTGTCAGTCCGAGGATCAGGTGTGCAGGGTGTTTGCCAAAGCAACTCAAGAACCATGCAGGCTAGGTTCTGATCGTGATAATAAATTATCCTTGCAGACTTACTTCCATTCCTTTTTCTCTTTAGTTGAACTATTTTGCACCAGACATGAGTAACTCCAAGGCTGATCAGGTTTTCTTTGACCGCGTTGAAAGGATATAAAAAGGTGAACGGTGCTGTCGTGTTTTGATCTCTTTAGTAGGAAGCTGCGAGAAGTAACAATCAACGTTGATGTAAGAAGGTAAACAGAATAAAACAGTGCGTTATTTTAGGAACAAAGTAATACCAGTCCCTTTCGCGTGGAATGCCCATCTGATGCTGAAAGACTGGAAGCCTCTTCTAGGCTCCTTGAGTGGTCCATTCTGGGATCTTTCGGCATGACCATTCCTTTTTTTCTGAACCTGCTTGAAAGTAGGAATAAGGATTATTCTAGGCCTTATTTCTGCTTTGTTCCTGAACTTTGCAGCAAGGTTTCTAGCTTTGTGATTTCAGATCCTTTCTGCTTGCGACGATTTTGCATGTGTGAGCCTAGAGAAATATTTTTCATTCAAACTTTTAATATGAATAACTTTTTCATCCTTTACTACTATCATTTTAACACGCAGAAAAGTGAAATAGATCTGAAAAAAAGTTCCATGTGTGCAGTGCTCTAAGAAAATTTAAGGAGAAATAATGAGAACCGCACAATAAAAATGGTCTTTTAGCAATCAAAATACAAGGGGTACAGATAATAAAAATGGTCTTTTATCAATCAAAATACAAGGGGTACAGATAATAAAAATAAACAAAATAAAAATAACCACATGGATTGATCATCTAGATCTCCTGGGTTGAGCTTGTAATCACAGATGCATATCCTCTAAGATATAATCTGTAGATCAATTATTGCTAAGCCGATGATATCCAGCATGGCTAGTACAAACCAAAATTTGGTGAAATTTTGAAATAACTTCACAACCCTTTGCAGGTTAATGTTTCTTCCTAAATGTCCGAATGACAGTAGCATCCAACTCAGGCTGGGCACGAAAGCCATGGACAAGAAGAACATGCAGGTCTTGAGGTGGAAGCTATAATCTGCGCTGTTGAAGTACACTGAGTAAACCATCATCATTAATGCAAAAATGGAAATGGTAATTACGGTCGAGTTGTCAGGCTCATGTTCACCACCTGGGGCATTGGGATCTTCCTGGATAAATTCCATAAACCAAACCGCAAGTGCCAAGAAAATATGGAAGAAAGCCAGCAAAATGAATTCATCCACAAATTCAGCAGCAACTGCTAGTCCTGCGAGCGCTAGCAAACCAAACATTGCATAACTGAGGACTTCGAGGAAGGTAATCAACTGCGTTTCAGAGGGTGGTACTGTCGTAAGCAGCATTGACAAAAGACCAAAGATGGCAGTGAACAAGACGAGGGTCATGAAGAACTTGACAGGAACCAGATCGACGTCTTCACGGAAATTTCTGAAATAACCAATGATAGTGCCTAGCATTCCTGCGACAGCATCGGCGGTAACCAACGAGGAGAGGTTGAAGAATTGCTTCAGCTTTGATTTAATATTTTCCTGTAGTTGGTCTGTTTGAGCTCCTTTGTAAAAGGCAATGCCTACAATTGCTATGATTGGTGACAGAAGGATTGCGAGCATTGCGACCATGGCATAGCTTACATTCAGAAGAAGCAGAAGGCTGGCGGAAGTTAGCATAGCAAAAATATTGATGAGATAGGCTAGGCGTAGGCTAATAATAAGACTTTGGGTGACATCAAACCGTTCAACAAATTAATTATTATTATTATTTTTTCAAGATCACCTTAATCGGTTATATTTCTATAAACCAGAAGTACAGTTTATCTTATAGTCTATCAAATTAATTTCTTCCATGTCAGCTTTTTAGAGTTTTCTTTTTTCTTTTTCTTAGTTTTACTTCAACGGTGTTCTGCTCTGATGCATGCTAGCAAATCTCCAACTCAAAGCTTTTATCCACAAATATTATATATCTTTGCAATTCTTCTAGAGATTAATAGGGTGGTGAAAAACATAGCATTTTCTTCTGATGACACATCAATCTAGTTCATTTGGAGTCTCACGTTGCACACGCATGTATATTTATGTGTATGTATGTGTATTTTGTGATGTTGCAGTGATAGTTTAAATCAAACAATGAATTAAGGATTGGGTCATGCGGGCAGATTGTTCTTATAAATCTTGATTGTGTCCTTGTAGAATTAGGCCGGGCAACCTATAAGCAGATGGTGACTGTTGTCTTAATTTTATTATTAAAATTAGATCCTGAGTTCTACCTGTTATATTGTGAACTGTTGTTTCTATTGTCGTATTCTGTAATATTTTTTTGGGTTAGCGATACACTGCAGAATAAATCCCATTTTGAAACCTGACTTAATTAGCACGGCTCCATACTTCTGCAAGTACAACTAGTGGGGTTGGTGTAACATTTTTCATATCTTATATGGGACGTAGCATGTTCAAAAAGATATGGCAAGCGTGTCTTACGCTGAGAAATATATATGGACATGTATTATGAGCTGTGCCAGATAGCATGGGAAAAAAAAAAGCTATCTCAATTGTCATCTGAATCCTTTAACATTAAAAAAAAAAAATCTTTAATACTTTATTGTTTTAACCAGTGGAATTTTAACATCGCAAAGGTATCTTAATTTTTTTTTAATTCTAAAAGAGTAACTTTAGCAACTTTTGTTATTGCACAGCTTGAAAGATGTTCAAATATTGATATACTTGAAAAAAAGAATGAAAGAAAGAAATAGAGATATTTCAAACTAATAAGTGGCAGTAAATTTGAACATCCATATCTAAACCCTAAATTTTTTAATAAAGAAAGAAGAAAGAAGCATCTGAACTAAAAGACAGATGAGATTTAATGCATTAAAAAATAATTACAAATTAGTTATTATTAAAAGTTTTAAAATTTAGTTTTAATTTAATTATTTCAAAACTTAAAGTGTTGCAACTCTCATATTTCTATGAGTGCATTACAACTAGTTAGTAGTTAAGATGACTAACTGTGAGATATGATCCTTTACAATACATAAGTTTTATTAAATCTATCACACATGCAATTTATCCTTACTTTACCAGTATGCTTCAGCAAGTTTTCAATGTCTATTTTTAGTTGTTGATAGAAATCTTTGATGTATATCTTAGTTTCTTAATATTGTTTGAATGTTTAATTTTAATCTCATTACCCTCTATGTTCATTAAACATTTGTTGCATTATATTTCTTTGATGATTTTTATTTCATAAAATTATCAAGCACTACCTTTTTATTTGAAGCATCATTGCTCCTCTTTCTCGAGATCATAACAAGATTCTCTATTCTACTTTAGGTGACCAGGATGGTATACGAGGTGAAAGACAATATGATAACATGTCTATGATGAAACGATTTACAGAGTATTCCAAATTCAAGCTGATAATGACTGGTGTAATGGTCACGTCATACTACATTGGCTATCAAGACTTAACCAAACATGCTAGTAGACTCTACTTCATAGCCTATCGTAGCCTAATGTTCGTCAACTTCTTCGCTGATATCATATTGATGCTGCTCATCTTTCTCTTGCTTCCATCTGAGTCTGAATGCATCAACAAATGTCTTCAGACCATAACCTATATCACCAATATTGTTGGTATGCTAACTTCAACCAGCCTTCTACTCCTTTTGAATGCAAGCTATGCCCCGCTCGTTATCCTTCTGCTTCCAGTAATAGCGATTATCAGCATTGTTTTCTATAAAGAAATCAAGACATGTCAGGCTCACGAAGTTACCGATGAAGATTATCAATCAAAGTTGAAGCCATTTTTCGATCTCTCTGCATCAATTACTAATACTGCTTTTGGAGGAATGATAGGTACCATCTTTGGTTACTTCAAAAATTTTCCTACATATGCCGATTAGGCTCCTACTAAATTCTGTGAGGCCTTTATCTTCCTCACTATTATCTTTGGTCTTCTCGCAATGCTACTTACCACATTACCACCTTTACTTCACAGGCACTTTGTTAGCTTCATCAAAGTTCTCAGCTGTACTTTGCTTGGTTTGCTAGCACTGATAGGGCTAGCCGTTGCTGGTGAATTTGTGGGCAGGCTTATTTTGTTGGCTTTCTTTCCGATTTTCGTTGCAGTTGCAGTTTGGTTCAGTAATGAATTCACACAGGACAATCGAAGGAGGCAGTCTAGCACTGCCATAGGTCATGACAACGAGCCTAACACCATCTCAGTCATCATCATCACCTTCACCACTTTCATTTTTGCAATAATAATGGCAGTTTACAGAGTGTATTTCACCTGTGAAGATTATAACTTCAACATCAGGGCCTGCATGCTCTTATTTTCCATGGCATTTATGTCCAACCTGAGTTGGATGCTGCTAGCATAAAGATCTCCAAGAATAGAAGGCCTGAAAATGATTATGAAGGTGCTTATTTGTTTCATCACTGGTGGGCTGGTACTGGCAATGACAGGTCTCATCTTATTAGGGATTAATCTATAGACTATGTCCTAAACGATATGTAGCCACATCATGTCCTGGATGGATCCATAGTGTGACACTTTATTTTATTTTGATTGCCCCCCTTGCATTGAGATCTATAAATCTTCTTCTAAATGAATGATATGGGGAAGCCTGCTTCCTCCAATTTCTCAACATGGAGATCTCTATTTCATTTTTCTATATTTTTAAAATAATAGTGGGAAATAGTGAAATGATATTCATAATAAAGTTTTGGATGAAAATTTCTTCTGTGAATTCCTACATGAAGAATCGTAGCATTCGAAAAATGTTTGAAGTCACTAGGCTAAAACACTTACAGCAAATAAATATCCACAACAAGGTAGTGGATGGTTCAAGAAAAAAGAAGAGATAATGTGTAGATTAAGCCATGTTCCTATCAAGCAAGCTCACAAAAACAGGAATCGTCATGCCAAAAGATCCCAAAATGCCCATGCAAAGTAGTGCGGTAAACATAGTTGGAGGGTTTTCTTTTTTAATGATGCTTTTGATAGTAGGAGCCAAGCGTATGGTATGAAGGATTGAAGGTTTGGAATGAAAGTTTAAATAGATGACATTGATGTTTGGATTAAAATAAACAAATAAAAATGTACCATGGCTCAACTCAAACCCGTTGCCTATTGAAAAATGAACGTATAGCTAATAGATTGTGTAACTAATGCATTTTATGGGAGATTTGTTGCCTTTCATGCATTTAGGCCCAAAGATATTTTTTTTCTTTAAAATAGTAATTCATTTTTTCAATCTAAAACTTTTTAAATAAAATTATTAACTTTTTCAGCCTGTTCTTTTTCTTTTCCATAAGAAACTTTTTTTGGGGTCAAAAGGTTTTTCTTAGAATAAACTATTAATTTTTATTAGCCATCAAACTATTATTTTTTAAAATGATTAAATTTTTTTGTTGATAAAACTATTAATTTATTTTTATCGACTTCTTTTTTTTTTTTTTTGTGAAGAACATATTTTTTGGCTAATTTTTTATACTAAACCATTAATTTTTTAACTGATTCTTTTCTTTTTTCCTCCTAAAGAATTTTTTTCAATTGAAAACTATTATTTTTATATCAAACTATCAGTAGATTTTGATATGAATTTATTTTTTTAATGACAAGGAGAAATCAAATAATGTTGATAGTCTAAATATTTATACTTGATAAAATTTGATTTACTTCACTTGTTACACCAATAATTATATAAGTTTAGCTGTTGTGCTTTCTTAATATTTTTTTTCCACTTCCATCGTTCTTAATTCGTCATTTGACTTTTTTTTTTGGCATAGGCGGGCGATCACACCACTCTGACGTGAGTCAAGCCCGATAGATCAAAGTATAAAATTGCTTTGAAATAACAGGGCAAGGATCACCAAAATGCCAACCCCACTGCCCAATATGGCGAGCTGCAACAGAAGCAACCCAATCGGCCACGGTGTTTGCTTTCCGGTAAATATACCGAATCAGAAGTGCATAGGAAGCCTGAAGAGAAGCCCAAATATCACATAGAAGGGGATTATGGAGGGAGCAGAGATCCAAATCCCGCCTAATCCAGCGGACGACCGTAAGAGAGTCATCCTTAATAGTCAATCAATAAGAGCCAAAATAACGAACAACATAAGTAATGCCAGTCCATGCAACCTGAAGCTCTGCCATAGAGACTGAAATGTCGAAGGAACCATGTTGGCTAGACTATTCTGAATGTTGACGTGGAATAAACCATTTATGCAGTCAACCCCTAGGAATAGACTGAACATCTTAAGCCAAGCCAAAATCATGATACACGTTAACACGTTGGTTTCATTCACAGCAGAAGGTTTGATCTTAGCACCATTTAATAGAAAGGTCTTTGCTTCTTTTAAAAGGATAGGATATCTGCCCCAAATCAATATATAATAGGACATCCATACATGCTATTAAAAGGTCTGAGAAGCTAAAGATAATGTTTTTGGTGGCCTAACCCACGCGTCAAGTAGATACGAAAATGAATAATTTAAATGACACAAGACCTTATGATTATCTGATAATTAAGATATATTGATTTCTAATTTCAACATGTATAGGTCATGATTAATAAAGTAAATTAATTCTTAATTTAATTTTTTTATTATGTATCTTAGCATATTAATTAGCATAATAAAATTTATTATTATTATTTTGTCTACTTGATGTATAGATTAAAGACAACTAAAGTATGTGATTTTTTTCTTTTTTATTTCTTGAATTTTTTACAAATATAAGTGTCATAATTAATATATAGTGTGGGTCTTTGATGATTTGAATATTCAAATATTAATCTTGAATTTGGTAGAATTGGATGCTATTTTTTTAAAAATAAAAGCATAGCATATTCTTGTATATACATATATCCATAATGAAATACATGTATTTATAACTAATGGCTGGCTAAACAATTTTGAGCGACGACATGGAATTTGCTGTGGGATATGGTTATTGTACCTATACGTGACTCGTCCATGGTTGTGTTTTGTGGGAATGGCATCGAAATCAAAACCTATCCACAGGAATAAAAATTTGAGGAAGGAATCGGCATTGGATAGGAATTCAAATGGATGTCCTTTCTCAGAAATGTGAACCACACAGTCTTTTATCTTGGTCCGTGATTGGCTGTATCTAACCCTTCCGTGATTGGCTGTATCGAAAGACTATATGCGTTGTTGACATTTCTTGCAATGAACATCCAATTAGATTTCCGTCAATTCCGTGGTCCGCAGGATAACTGATTATTGGTTGCCATTTTTTTCAAGCTACCATCAATGAACATCCAATTGGATTTCCGTCAATTCCGTGGTCAACAGGATAATTGAATACTGGTTGCCATCTTCCAAGGCTAAGCTGGTGTCTCTCCGTCGATGAGTATCCTTAAACTTGTATATGTTCTTAGTTTTTCAGTAAGACAGGCTTTGATTTTGGTCTCATGTCTTCGACCACAACCAATGCAAATATGTAGTGGAGGCTTTATCTGGAATAGCCTCAGGTGGAATAACCACCCCAGCTGCGCGCCTTTCTATCCGCTGGTACTTACGATGTCCTGAGGTTTTTTCTGCATGACGGGCTAGCGTGCATGTAGAGCAGCGGTTGCAACACCACTTCAAAATCTCCAGGTAATCTTTGGTACGTAGCTTGGTGTGTTCACCCTCGTCCTTTGAAAAGAAAAAAAAAAAAGAAGCTCGCGTCTCTTGGCATGTCATCCCTACTGCGAATCTTGGACGTGTCAGTGGCTGGCTACTGCAGTTGCACGAACAACTAATTAATTAAGGCTCGTCCCACGGTCCCAGATGCCCAAAATGTAAATTTTCAATCAATGACCATTGTATGCATGCATAACTGCATAAAAATCTTGACCCCCTTTTTTTTTTCCTTCCATATAATCTAAAGCAAAGAGTGCTAATGGTTTTCTTAATTTCCTTCAGTAACTTCAAGATCATCAAAAACACGCACACATATACACACACTTCTATAGATCATAAGTGCTGCTTACCATCCTTGGATATGGTCCTTAGCAGCTTATTATCAAATTAATTTCCTCCCATGTCAGCTTTTAGAGTTTTTTTTGTTCTTCCTCCTTTTTTTTCTTGCTTTTTGTTATGGTACTCAAGTTCGATAGTTTTGTGTTTTGATACATGCCAGCAAATCTTCAACTTAAAGCTTTTGTCCACATCAAATTGTAAGTTAAATATGAAGCATTTCAGGTGAGAAGAGAACTAGTTATTAAGATAAAAGGAAGAATTAGTTTAAATAAAAACAAATTGACAAAGATAATTAAAATAAAAGAAAAGAAAATTTATATAATTAATATTTATGAATCAAACTGCATTGGATTTAGATAAGGTTAGACAGTGAAAGAATCATAAGAAAACTTAGCAGCCGAATCTTTATGTGATTGTCATTTCATATTCCCATATTATGTCCTAAGAACTTTATGTTTTTCATCCAAATATCTCTATCAATCGTAGTTATTAGAGTCAAACCACATTAGTCAATCAAAACAGTAAATCAGACTCCTTATTGGTATGATTCTTTTATTGGATCAATTATATAATTGATCCCATCAAAATTAGATGAATCAATTGGTTTTTTTTATTGATTTAATGACCCAATATGAATCGATAAAATCAAACCAATTTTTCATATCTTTGAAAATAATTTTTTTAACCAATATAATTTAAATATTAGTATCATCTTTTAGGCTAATTCCCTCCATCTCTGTTCTTTAGCCAATCAAGTTTTCTCTTTCTAGCTTTCTCTTTAATAGATATGGAAGATTTTAAGCGTTACCTTTTAGAAATCTAAGGTCAATCTCAAGTATTATTGTGGATAATATGTTCCAGGGTTCGGTTATCATTTTTAATATTTTTTTAAAAATAGGAATTCAATCCAATCTATTCAATGCCATCATTAATCAATGTCTTTATATCCTCACCCATTGCACTTATGCTTTTAAACTTTTCATTATTTATGTCATCGTCCGCATATAGCTAGCTATCAATATACAGCCTAAAGCATGATAGATTTTACCTATGTTCTATTATGGTTCGATAAGTTAATTTTAAATATTTAGATTATTTTATTTTTGATCATCTTGTAGTTAAGTCTTTGAATTATTAACGTAGTCCACCATTAGAGCAAACAAATAAATCTAAATAATCAAGGATGAAAGCAAAAATTTCACTCTGGAATATCTAGGCATGAAATGCTGGTGGCTAATCCAAAGGGCAAACCCCAGTTTGTGGCAAATAAAATAGTAAGTACTCGGATCATTCTTAAATGGATGTAGTGCCAAAAATAAAATATAAATTAATTGAAGGATAATTATAAAAGTTTATGTTGATGCTCGATTACTTTGAGTCGGCCTCCTTGAGCGTCGACCGTTCCTCCACAGAAATATCGGAGCCCTTCCTTTGTCTTCAAAGCCTGCAAGAAGTCCCACGGCCGGGTATTCCGGCGGGGACCCTTCGATGCTCAAGTTAGTGCTCTGGACAAGAGCCGTGAGCTTGAGAAAGCTCGAAAGAGGAAAAGAGATCCCCCCAGAATGAGTGTGTTGAGTCCTTTTTGAGTTACCTTTTACCTTCTTTTTTCACCATTGTACTCTGTGTAGCTTGAGAAGTTTGAATCTTTGTCATCTAGTCGGAATGAGTCACGTGGGGCCTCATGATGGACCATGACTTTTGGGGCTCATTTAGTCTGAGTGGCTGAAGTGTCATGATGACTGAGTACTTTTGGTGGGTGAAATGTCAGGGCTGATATATGTGAGGCCCAAATGCCGCCACTTGTCAAGACTTTTATGATGAATGATAACTTTCGATAAAGCTTACCTCTTAGTGGAATATCAGAGCTTTAGGCGCCATCTTGTCAAAGACAAATGACAACTTAATTATCTCATTAAAGTAAGTGGCCATAATTTATTAATCCAGAAGATGACGTGATGAACAGTCACTATAGGGCCCACGCGTGTCCGAGTTGGAAGCCACTAAGGAAGGGCCGCTGGGGAGTTAGGTCCGGCGAGGCCGTTATCGACTGAGGCCGGGGCTGCCTAGGACTGCTCGGGAGCCGCCAAGGGCCTCTTGGGATCGCTGTGGCCGCCTGGGATTGCTCGGACCTGTGCACGCATGAGGCCGGCTAGGATGCTCGTGGTAGGAAATAGGGGCCACTTGGGACCGGTGCGGCTGCTTGGGAACGTCGGGGCCACCGTCTTAGGAGTGTCGGGGGCCGTCTAAGCCGCTCCTGGCTGCCGTCACGGGAGTGTCGATGGCCATCTAGGCCGCTCCTGGCCGCCGTCATGGGAGGGTCGGTGGCCATCTAGGCCGCTCCTGGCCGCCGTTATGGGGGTGTCGGTGGCCGCTTAGGATTGCTCGGGAGCCGCCTAGCTGGGAGAAGCTTTCGGGACCGCCTAAGATGAAGACGTTCCGAAGTTATTACCGAAGCACATTTACGTGCATGCATAGGGTCAAAAAGGGAGTCAATCGTGGCAACCATAAATGCACGTGGCCTTTATAAGACCATAAAAGCCCCGGCACATAAATGCGATAGAGAGTCATCGTCGTGGTGGCATTTGGAGTCTGAAACCAAAGCGCCCAGGATGACCGCCTAGGATGGCTGCTTAGAAAGGCCGCCTAGGATGACCGCTTGGAAAGGCCGCCTAGGATGGCCATTGAGGAAGGCCGTGGAGGAAGAGGCCGCTTAGGACTTCCTCCGTCTCTTTTTCTTCGGGGTCTGTGACTTGACATTGAATGCTCTATTCTATTGAATGCCCTTCAATAAATGCCTTGGAGCGAGGGCCTTTATAAGACCTATAAATGCCTCGGCACATAAATGCCGTTGAGAAGGCCGTCGAGGAAGAGGCCGCTTAGAATTGTTGTGAAGAGGGGGCCGCTTAAGATGAAGGCCGCCTAAGATTGTTAAGGAGGGGGCCGCTTAAGATGGAAGGCCGCCTAGAATTATTATGAGAAAGGGCTGCTTAAGATGGAAGACCGCCTAAGATTGTTAAGGAGGGGGCCGCTTAGGAAGGCCGCCTAGAATTATTGTGAGGAGGGGGCCGCTTAGGAAGGCCACCTAGAATTATTGTGAGGAGGGGGCCGCTTAAGATGGAAGGCCGCCTAGAATTATTATGAGGAAGGGGCCGCTTAGGATGGAAGGCCGCCTTGAATTATTATGAGGAAGGGGCCGCTTAGGACTTCCTGCCTAGGATGAAAGGCTGCCTAGGATTGTTAAGGAGGGCCGCTTAGGAAGGCCGCCTAGAATTATTGTGAGGAGGGGGCCGCTTAAGATGGAAGGCCGCCTAGAATTATTATGAGGAAGGGGCCGCTTAGGATGGAAGGCCGCCTAGAATTATTATGAGGAAGGGGCCGCTTAGGACTTCCTCCGCCTAGGATTGTTAAGGAGGGCCGCTTAGGACTTCCTCCGCCTAGGATGAAAGGCCGCCTAGGATTGTTAAGGAGGGCCGCTTAGGACTTCCTTCGCCTAGGATGAAAGGCCGCCTAGAATTGTTAAGGAAGGCCGTTGAGGAATAGGCCGCATGATTTCCTTTTGGTTCCGTATCATTAAACGCTGCCCATTGATTTGCCTATGGGACATTAATGACAAAAAGGTGGTCACATCACATAGCTATTTTTCCCACTTGTTCTCTCTCCTCATTATGAGGGATGCTTATTTCAACAGGGAGCAAAGCCGGAATTAAATGCCCGCTGCGCCCTTGAAGAAAAACCCAAAAGGCCAGCGAGGCCGCCTAGGAACTAAGCCGCTTAGGAAGGCCGCCGAAGATGACCGCCTAAAAAAAATTGTTTGAAATTTTCTATTTTTATTACCCATAGGCCTGTTAACTGGTCCTATCAGATGCCCCCTACACTCCTTGAGCTTGTAGGTCCTGCACTAACCAAGCTGAAGGAGTGTAAAAAATCTTTAAGTAATATTGGGGGTAGGTTTATTACCTTGTGCCCGCCACTTAAAGCAGTGTACGCCCAATTTTTTGGGGGGGGGGAGACGCTCGTCAACTAGTTGGCAAGGCAAAAATAGAGCTAATGGAGCTGCACTAACGCAGGCTGAGAGATAGAGCCAACGAGGCTGCAATAAAACCGTTGAGGTCGATAGAGCCGATGAGGCAGAGCGGTAGAGCCGCTAAGGCTATAATAACTCTGCTAAGGTCGTAATGATGCCGCTGGGACAGAGGGATATAGCCACTAAGGCTGTGATAGAGCTTTTGAGGTTGATACATAGAGCTGGTGCTGATTCCAAAAGCATTAGGTGCCAAGCTGGCCTCGGGCATTGGCTCGGGACCGCCTAGAATCCAAGTTTAAACCTTTGAGAATTTCTTATGCTGGCTCAGGGCGTCCATGCCCTTTTGGGCTATATGTTGAGGCCGTTCGAAGCCAGCCCAAGGGGCGGCTGGGGCCTAACATAACTGTGGCCGCCCAGTGATGCGTGTCGTAGCGCAACGATTTAAACACCTTAATTTCACTATTAGGATAGAGAGAGTAAGGGATCGATTCCGGACTTTAGTGATTATCTTGAAATAATTTTATAAATTTAGCTAAATAGATAACTAAGTAGATAATTAATAGTGCAAAATAATAAGATATGGTTTATCTTATTAGAGTACGGCTCGTACCCGTAGATCACGGCCCATCTCTTTTAAGAATAAATCAGTCTAAATTATTTTCACTTAAATAGAATTTAATAACAATTTAACATGAATAGAAATTTTATTTCAATAAATCCAAGAGTGTATATTAAAATCTAAAATAGAAGAGTTTTAATTTCTAACATGAGGAAGGTAATAAAATAGCAATAAAATAAACCCACAATCCAAAGCTCTGGGAACAGCCGGACGTGAACAGCAGATCTCCTGGAATCCTCCACGGCACGATCGGATGATGGCTTCTTTCACACGGCACGAACAGAGTCTACCTGGAAACCGCTGCTTTCTCTTGGAACAGAGCTCCTCCACGGACGTGAAACCCACGCGCACGAACACAGAATAGCCTCTCCCTTGCTCACGAACCCTGGATGCCGATCGTTGGACTCCCCCTGCTGCTATTTGTAGATGCCCAGATGCGGGTTTGACGCAGCGAGAAATCTGTTTCAAAATAGAGAACGCAACGGAAGCAACGACAATAACAAAAGAAATCTAGATAAATAATCAATAAAATTCAAATTCCTTCTAAAGGAATTTAATTCTCTCAATTTGATAACTTCCAATCTAATCTATTCCTTAATTGGTAGAGGAAACTGTTAGAAATTGAATGGAGAAGAATCGGCGGAAACAGAGCGCTGGGCTGAGAAAATGATGAAGTCTGCAACGTATTTGCCATTTTTGCTTTGAAATCCATGCTAAATCCTTATAAAATCAATTCTGAGCTCATCTTAAATCCGATTTGAGTGCCGTTTGCATCGTTAAATCCCTAAAATCGAGCTCTTTAAGTTGATAAGATTTTATCTAAAATATTATATAAATTATTAAAATATTAAATAATAATATGTACGTTAAATTATTAATTAATTGGTTTAATGATAATTATTTATGCGTTTATCACTCCCCCCAACTTGAATCTTACTCGTCCTCAAGCAAATAAGAAATTTAAAAATATGTACCAAGCTAATCCAAGAATTGATAATTATCTTATAGTTCTTTTTTAATTTTTAATTTTTTTAGATCATAAGGGAGGTACTTCATTGGATTATTAAGTTTTTTTAGTGATAAAGTGTAGTCCATAAGAATTTATAGAAGTCTTCCTTCACCAACTTTCCACTTCTCTGATTAAGTCTTCTAACTTAATTTGGGTTGGGTGTAATGTCTTTTGTACTTTGGTTCTTTATTTATTTATTTATATGTAAAGTCAGTGCAATGTCCTAACCCTTTGCTTTCTAATTAACCCTTGTAGCGAGCTTTAGGCCAATGGCTCCCAAACCAGTTGGTTTTAGGGCATTAGGTGTAAAACATCCCTCAGACTTACTTACTCGAGTTAAAAAGGCTTTAAGTAGGACTGACTCTATTTAGGTTCTTTTACATTTCCACCTTTTTACGCGAACAACATCACTTTCTTAGGTGACGGGGCCCGTTTACTCAGTGAAAAATGCTAAGAACCTAATCTATTAACTTAAAGAGAGATTTTTTTTTCTTTCTCTTTTTTTTTTTGAATAACATTTTCACCCATACCCTTATTAAGTAGATTGTACTATTAAGATCAGTGGTCAGGAGGGTCTGAAATTATTCTAAAAATTATTCTGGCTAAACCCTACCTTTTATTATGTTTTCTTAATAATTTATTCCTCAGTATTTCAAAAAAAAAAATAATAATAATAACAATAATCTAACCATTAATTCATTAATAGACTGCTTGATTAACTTCAAATCGAGACAGAATTTGGTTACACATCTGATTATAGTTTTACTCGAAGATTTATTTATTTATTCTTTTTCCTCCCCCCCAACTTAATTTCCATTGTCCCTAATGGAAGAAAAATTAATTAATTACAAGGAAAGATACTACCTGGTAGAGTATTTGAAGGTTGGAAGTTTCATTGTTGCCATCTTCTTTCAATCTGCTTCTGTTGGTTTTCTCTGGTCATACTACAAGAACACACTAAAAGAATAGAAAGTTAAAAATAACTAATAAACTGGGTTGCCTCCCAAGAGCGCTAAGTTTAAAGTCTTCAGCCAGACTGTGCTACTTATTATGATAGTGTTGGGTTCACAAGATCAATTGATTCAACAACTTCTCCATCATTAATTTCTTCTATATATGGTTTCAAACGTTGGCCATTTACTTTGAATGTATTTCCTTGCTTGGGGTCTTTAAGCTCTATAGCTCCATGGGGAAATACTTGAGTTACTATAAAAGGTCCATTCCATCGTGAACAAATTTTTCCAGGGAAAAGGTGTAATCTTGAATTGTAAAGCCATACTTTTTGATTTGGTTCAAAAATTTTTCTACTAATAAATTTGTCATGATATGCCTTGGTTCGTTCTTTATAAATTTTTGAGCTCTCATATGCCTCATTTCGTAGCTCTTCTAACTCATTCAATTGGAGTTTTCTATTGACACCTGCATTTTTCATATCATAATTAAATTGCTTGATAGCCCAAAATGCACGGTGTTCTAATTCTACAGGTAAATGACAGGCTTTTCCAAATACAAGCCTGTAAGGAGACATTCCTATGGGAGTTTTAAATGCAGTACGATAAGCCCATAATGCATCATCCAAACGTTCTAACGAATCTTTCCTATCAGGTCTCACCGTTTTCTCAAGAATATTTTTAATTTCTCTATTTGATATTTCAACTTGGCCACTAGCTTGGGGATGATAAGGTGTAGCTACCTTATGAGTAATTCCATATTTATTCATTAATGCTTCAAAGTGTCTATTCGTGAAATGTGCAACCCCATCACTAATTATAGCCCTTGGGCATCCAAAACGACTAAGGATATTATGCTGAATAAACTTGATTACAACTTTATGGTCATTGGTTCGAGTTGCCATGGCTTCAATCCATTTTGACACATAATCAACTGCCACTAGAATGTATTCAAATCCAAAAGAGGAAGGAAATGGGCCCATAAAATCAATACCCCATACATCAAAAATTTCAAGATAGGGTTTAGGGGCATCATGTCTTTTCGAGATATATTTCCTGTTTGTTGACATTGGAGACAATTACGGCTAAATTCATGTGCATCTTTAAAAAGAGTTGGCCAATAAAACCCACTTTGCAGTACCTTTGCTGTAGTTTTCTTTCCACTAAAATGTCCTCCACAGGCAAGAGAATAACAGAAATTAAGTATGCTTTTGAATTCACTCTCTGGGGCACATCGCCTAATCACCTGATCTGAACAGTACTTAAATAATTCAGGGTCTTCCCAAAAGTAATATTTGATTTGTGAGAAAAATCTGTCTTTTTCTTGTTTTGTCCAGTGGGAAGGTACTTTTCCTGTTGCCAAATAATTCACAATGTGAGCAAACCAGGGAAGACTGCTATGGGAAATTGAGAATAGTTGCTCATCAGGGAATTTATCTCTGATTATTTCTTTATTGTATTCCACTGAGATCCTAGAGATATGATCTGCTACCATATTTTCAGAACCCTTCTTATCTAAGATTTCTAGATCAAATTCTTGTAGGAGTAGGATCCATCTAATCAGTCTGGGTTTTGTATCCTTTTTTGATATAAGATGCCTCAACGCTGCATGATCTGAATAAACTAAAACTTTAGACCCTAACAGATATGATCTAAACTTTTCTAGGGCAAACACAACTGCTAGTAATTCTTTTTCAGTGGTAGTATATTTCATTTGTGCATCTGAAAGAGTTTTGCTAGCATAATAAATTACATGGTGTTCTCGATTGCGTTTCTGTCCTAGAACTACCCCTACAGCATAATCAGAAGCATCACACATGATTTCAAAAGGTATGGTCCAATCTGGGGGCTTGATAATGGGTGCAGTGGTCAAAGCAGTTCGAAGGATGTTATAGGCTATTAGACAATCTTCATCAAAATTAAAAGAACTATCCTTGGTCAATAAATTACACAATGGTCGAGAAATTTTACTGAAATCTTTGATGAAATGTCTATAAAAACCAGCATGACCAAGGAAAGATCGTACTTGTTTAACTGAGGTTGGGGGTGGTAGATTTGAGATCAATTCAACCTTAGCTTTATCAACCTCAATACCTCTCTCTGAAACAATGTGTCCAAGAACAATTCCCTCACGAACCATAAAATGGCTCTTCTCCCAACTTAGGATTAAATTCATTTCCATACATTGTTTCAGTACCTTATTCAAGTTCTCGAGGCAGCTATCAAATGATGCACCAAAGACTGAAAAATCATCCATAAATACTTCCAAAAATTGACCAATCATATCAAAAAATATGGCCATCATACATCGTTGAAAAGTGGCTGGTGCATTACAAAGACCAAACGGCATACGTCTAAAGGCAAATGTTCCAAAGGGACAAGTGAAGGTGGTCTTTTCTTGATCAGCAGGAAATACTGGGACTTGATTGTATCCTGAATATCCATCTAAGAAACAAAAGAAACTTTGTCCCGCTAGCCGTTCTAGAATTTGATCTATAAAAGGCAAAGGGAAGTGGTCTTTCCTAGTCACGGCATTCAACTTTTGATAATCTATACACACTCTCCAACTAGTTGATGTGCGAGTAGGAATTGATTCCCCCTTTTCATTTTTAATCACGGTAATACCCGATTTTGTAGGTACTACTTGGATTGGACTGACCCATTGGCTATCTGAAATTGGATAAATAATACCAGCATCAAGCCATTTTACTACTTCTTTCTTAACAACATCCCTCATGTTTGGATTTAGCCTTTGTTGCATGTCTCTATGTGGTTTGGCTTCAATTTCACTATGAACATGGTGCATGCAAACGGAAGGGTCAATTCCCTTAAGATCAGCTACTGTCCATCCAATCGCCTCTTTATGTTCTTTAAGTACATCAACCAATTTATCTTCTTGCTCAGAGGTTAGGGTAGATGCAATGATTACTGGAAGGGTATCATTGGGTCCAAGGAATGAATATTTTAAGTTATCTGGAAGAGATTTCAATTCTAGTTGGGGTGGTTCTTCCAAGGATGGTATTAAAGGACTTGGTTTAGTTGGAAGTGGTTCATATTTTATAGTCTAAGGCGGGATGGTGTCGATCTTAGGTGGTTCTAATAACATGTTTATCTCTTTGGTATACTCATCAATATCAAAGTCATCTATTCCAAAATGTGTAAGACATGTTTGTAAAGGATCCGAATCAATCAAACTTTGGAATTTCTTATCTACTACTTCCTCTATCATGTTTACTTCATTTAAATCATACACAGGTGGTCCTTGGGAAGCATTAAAAATATTTAATCTCATCTTTTTGTTTCCAAAAGATACATCCATCACACCTGTTCTACAATTTATACATGCATTAGCAGTAGCTAGAAAAGGTCTTCCAAGGATGATGGGAATTTGGTTAGGATTACTACTAGATTCCATATCCAACACAAGGAAGTCGACAGGAAAATAGAATTCATCCACCTTTACTAATATATCTTCTAATATTCCACGAGGTTCTTTGACTGATCTATCTGCCAATTGTAGTGTTACTGTCGTGGGTTTCAACTCTCCAAATCCGAATAATTCATACACTGAACTTGGGAGAAGGTTTACACTCGCACCCAAATCTAATAATGCTTTCTTGATTGTGAAGTTTCCTATGACACATGATATAATCGGGGTACCAGGATCTTTTAGTTTGGGTGGGGTTATTTGCTGAACAACTGAGCTAACTTGCTCAGTCAAATGTATCTTTTTTGGTATTTGTATCTTGGCTTTCCGTTTTTGTGTGCATAAATCCTTCAAAAATTTGGCATAAGCTGGAACTTGCTTGATAGCATCGAGAAGAGGTAAGTTTATTTGGACTTGCTTAAATAACTCAAGCATCTCATTCATTTTTATATTCTTCTTATCTGAAGGCAAAGGAGATTCTAAAGCACTAGGGAATGGGGCTTTAGGTATGATTGCTTGATCATTAAATTCCTTTTCTTTTTCATTTCTTCTCTCTTCTGGTTTAGCCACTTCTAATTTCTGGGTTGGTTCAGGTGGGTTCAATGTTTTTTCACTTCTGAGAGTCATGACTGATTTAGCATATTCTGGGAATTTGTCAGGACTATTGGAACTCTCAGCCATAAATTGTCCTTTCGGGTTACCGATAGGCTGACTAGGTAACTTACCCTCCTCCCTTCTACTAAATGCTGTGGTTAATTGACCTATCTGAGTTTCTAGTTTTGCAATAGATTGTGTGTGTGAGTGAAGGATTTGAGTATTCATTTCTAGCCCTTACAATGCTTGTAACACTTTGTCTTCAAAAGTAGGTTGATTATTCGGTGGAGGTTGTGGGATGTTTGGATATTGTGAATATGGCATGTTTCTAAAATTAGTTTCTTGATAATTAGGTCTGATCAATGAATTAACTACAGGTTGAGGTTTCCAAGAAAAATTTGGGTGATTTCGCCAGCCAGGATTGTAAGTATTTGAAAATGGATCATTTCCTGTTCTAGGAGCTAATCGGGTTTGGGCTTGGTGGGCTTGCTCTTGAACAAGTTCAGGAAATTGGTATGCAGCTGGACATTCACCTACAGAATGGGTTGGACTCGAACAAATTATGCAGACCTCATGTAATTGAGTAGATGGTGAAGAGATGTTTCCAACTTGTAGAATCCGATCAAGTTTATGGGATAATTCATCTACCTTAGTATAGATATCTGTAGAATGACCTATTTCATATATTCCACCTCTTTTAGGTTCTACGGGAGGGTCTCGACGAGCAACTGACATATGATGTAATGAATTCTCACTCAATGTCTCAAAGAGTTGCCAAGCTTCATGTTTATTTTTTAACATAAATGTCCCACCACATGAAGCATCAACCATTTGCCTATGCTTTTCTGATAATCCATCATAAAAGCACTGAACCAGTTGCCATTTGAGTATAGCATGATGTGGACATTTTCTAATTAGTTCTTTGAATCTCTCCCATGTCTCATGGAATATTTCTCCATCTGTCTGGGTAAAACTTGTTATAGCTTTTCTAATTTGATTCGTTTTTCCTATAGGAAAATATTTCTTAAGAAATTCTCTCTGAAGATGATCCAAAGTTGAAATTATAACAGTGTCTAATGAATTTAACCAATACTTGGCTTTATCTTTTAGGGAAAAAGGGAATAACTTAAGCCTAAGTGCATCATCAGAGAAATTTTGAATCTTGACAGTTGAGCAAATTTCCAAGAATTCATCTAAGTGTTTGTAGGGATCTTCATTTGTAAGTCCATAGAAAGATGGTAACATTTGGATTACACTTGACTTAATTTCATATTGGGCAGCCTCTACTGGAGGCACTTGAATGCAGGGAGAGTAGATATACCTTGAAGGAGTAAAATACTCTTTCAACTATCGTGGTTGATTATTTTCGTTATTAGGATCCATAATTCTGAGTTTGTTTGCTCTAATAGTTCTTTCTATCTCGAGATCTAAGGGTATAAGGTCGGGCTGCAATGATCGGCGACCGAGCATACACCCTACCAATGCCTCTAAAGCAAATAGTTTTTTATTTATTTATTTAATTTTTTTGTAATTAAGTTTCTAATTTCCTAATAAATTATGAGATGTCAATGGAAGGATTTTGAGTTTTGCAGAAAATAAATTCACCTAAGTCAATCTATAGCATAAAAAATAAAATAATTATTTTGTTTATATATTTTATTTTTATTTTTATAATTTTTTATGTTTCCTTAAATTAATTATATTTTATAGAAGATGTCTTATGGTTTTATTTTAGGGTTTTTGTTTTTAGGTAAGTTAATTAAAAGGAAAATTTGATTAGGTTAAAATTGGATTTGTGGCAAAAAGGAAAGTAATAATTTTTTTATGTTTTTATGTTAAAAATAAAATATGCAATTCTAATAATTAAGGAAATAAAATAAAGCAGCAATAACTATTCAAAAATTAAGAGAAAATTAATCTAATTTTTTATTTTTTATTTTTATATTTTTATTTTTTATTTTTTTTATTATTTTAATTTTTTTTCAAAATAACACACTTAAGTCTCTGGCAATAGTGCCAAAAATCTGATGCGTGTCGTAGCGCAACGATTTAAACACCTTAATTTCACTATTAGGATAGCGAGAGTAAGGGATCGATTCCACAGGGACTTTAGTGATTATCTTGAAATAATTTTATAAATTTAGCTAAATAGATAACTAAGTAGATAATTAATATTGCAAAATAATAAGATATGGTTTATCTTATTAGAGCACGACTCGTACCCGTAGATCACGGTCCGTCTCTTTTAAGAATAAATCAGTCTAAATTATTTTCACTTAAATAGAATTTAATAACAATTTAACATGAATAGAAATTTTATTTCAATAAATCCAAGAGTGCATATTAAAATCTAAAATAGAAGAGTTTTAATTTCTAACATGAGGAAGGTAATAAAATAGCAATAAAATAAACCCACAATCCAAAGCTCCTGGAATCCTCCACGACACCATCGGATGATGGGAACAGCAGATCTCCTGGAATCCTCCACGGCACCATCGGATGATGGCTTCTTTCACATGGCACGAACAGAGTCTACCTGGAAACCGCTGCTTTCTCTTGGAACAGAGCTCCTCCACGGACGCGAAACCCACGCGCACGAACGCAGAATAGCCTCTCCCTTGCTCACGAACCCTGGATGCCGATCGTTGGACTCCCCCTGCTGCTATTTGTAGACGCCCAGATGCGGGTTTGACACAGCGAGAAATCTGTTTCAAAACAGAGAACGCAGCGGAAGCAACGACAATAACAGAAGAAATCTAGATAATAATCAATAAAATTCAAATTCCTTCTGAAGGAATTTAATTCTCTCAATTTGATAACTTCCAATCTAATCTATTCCTTAATTGGTGGAGGAAACTGTTAGAAATTGAATGGAGAAGAATCGGCGGAAACAGAGCGCTGGGCTGAGAAAACGATGAAGTCTGCAACGTATTTGCCATTTTTGCTTTGAAATCCGTGCTAAATCCTTATAAAATCAATTCCGAGCTCATCTTAAATCTAATTTTGAGTGCCGTTTGCATCGTTAAATCCCTAAAATTGAGCTCTTTAAGTTGATAAGATTTTATCTAAAATATTATATAAATTATTAAAATATTAAATAATAATAGGTACGTTAAATTATTAATTAATTGGTTTAATGATAATTATTTATGCGTTTATCACCTAGGACCAGCCCGAGGGCCGGCTGGGGCCTGACATACTTGTGACCGCCTAGGACAGCCCGAGGGCCGGCTAGGGGCCTAACATACTTGTGGCCGCCTAGGACCAGCCCGAGGGCCGGCTAGGGGCCTAACATACTTGTGGCCGCCTAGGACCAGCTCGAGGGTCGGCTAGGGGCCTAACTATTTGTGGCCACCTAGGACCAGCTCGAGGGCCGGCTAGGGGCCTAACATACTTGTGGCCGCCCAGGACCAGCCCGAGGGCCGGCTGGGGGCCTAACATATTTGTGGCCACCTAGGACCAGCTCGAGGGCCGGCTAGGGGCCTAACATACTTGTGGCCGCCGAGGACCAGCTCGAGGGCCGGCTAGGGGCCTAACATACTTGTGGCCACCTAGGACCAGCTCGAGGGCCGGCTAGGGGCCTTACATAACTGTGGCCGCCCAGGACCAGCCCGAGGGCCAGCTGGGGGCCTGACATACTTGTGGCCGCCTAGGACCAGCCCGAGGGCCGGCTAGGGGCCTAACATACTTGTGGACACCTAGGACCAGCTCGAGGGCCGGCTAGGGACCTAACATATTTGTGGCCGCCTAGGACTAGCTCGAGGGCCGGCTAGGGGCCTAACATACTTGTGGCCGCCTAGGACCAGCTCGAGGTCCGGCTAGGGGCCTTACATAACTGTGGCCGCCCAGGACCAGCTCGAGGGCCGGCTAGGGGCCTTACATACTTGTGGCCGCCTAGGACCAGCCCGAGGGCCGGCTAGGGGCCTAACACACTTGTGGCCGCCTAGGACCAGCTAGAGGGCCAGCTAGGGGCCTAACATACTTGTGGCCACCCAGGACCAGCCCGAGGGCCGGCTGGGGGCCTGACATACTTGTGGCTGCCTAGGACCAGCCCGAGGGCTGGCTAAGGGCCTAACATACTTGTGGCCGCCTAGGACCAGCTCGAGGGCCGGCTAGGGGCCTAACATACTTGTGGCCGCCTAGGACCAGCTCGAGGGCCGGCTAGGGGCCTAACATACTTGTGACCGCCTAGGATCAGCCCGAGGGCCGGCTAGGGGCCTAACATACTTGTGGCCGCCTAGGACCAGCTCGAGGGCTGGCTAGGGGCCTAACATATTTTTGGCCACCTAGGACCAGCTCGAGGGCCGGCTAGGGGCCTAACATACTTGTGGCCGCCCAGGACCAGCCCGAGGGCCGGTTGGGGGCCTGACATGCTTGTGGCCGCCTAGGACCAGCCCGAGGGCTGGCTAGGGGCCTAACATATTTGTGGCTGCCTAAGACCAGCTCGAGGGCCGGCTAGGGGCCTAACATATTTGTGGCCGCCCAGGACCAGCCCGAGGGCCGGCTGGGGGCCTGACATACTTGTGGCCGCCTAGGACCAGCCCGAGGGCCGGCTAGGGGCCTGACATACTTGTGGCCGCCTAGGACCAGCTCGAGGGCCGGCTAGGGACCTAACATATTTGTGGCCGCCTAGGACCAGCTCGAGGGCCGGCTAGGGGCCTAACATACTTGTGGCCGCCTAGGACCAGCTCGAGGGCCGGCTAGGGGCCTTACATAACTGTGGCCGCCCAGGACCAGCTTGAGGGCCGGCTAGGGGCCTTACATACTTGTGGCCGCCTAGGACCAGCCCGAGGGCCGGCTAGGGGCCTAACACACTTGTGGCTGCCTAGGACCAGCTCGAGGGCCGGCTAGGGGCCTAACATACTTGTGGCCACCCAGGACCAGCCCGAGGGCCGGCTGGGGGCCTGACATACTTGTGGCCGCCTAGGACCAGCCCGAGGGCCGGCTAGGGGCCTAACATTCTTGTGGCCGCCTAGGACCAGCTCGAGGGCCGGCTAGGGGCCTAACATACTTGTCGCTGCCTAGGACCAGCTAGAGGGCCGGCTAGGGGCCTAACATACTTGTGGCCGCCTAGGATCAGCTTGAGGGCCGGCTAGGGGCCTAACATACTTGTGACCGCCTAGGACCAGCCAAAGGGCCAGCTAGGGGCCTTACATACTTGTGGCCGCCTAGGACCAGCTCGAGGGCCGGCTAGGGGCCTAACATATTTGTGGCCACCTAGGACCAGCTTGAGGGCCGGCTAGGGGCCTAACATACTTGTGGCCGCCCAGGACCAGCCCAAGGGCCGGCTGGGGGCCTGACATACTTGTGGCCGCCTAGGACCAGCCCAAGGGCTGGCTGGGGGCCTGACATATTTGTGGCCGCCTAGGACCAGCTCGAGGGCCGGCTAGGGGCCTAACATACTTGTGGCCGCCTAGGACCAGCCCAAGGGCCGGCTGGGGCCTAACATACTTGTGGCCGCCTAGGACCAGCCCGAGGGCCGGCTAGGGGCCTAACATACTTGTGGCCGCCTAGGACCAGCTCGAGGGCCGGCTAGGGGCCTAACATACTTGTGGCCACCCAGGACCAGCTCGAGGGCCGGCTGGGGGCCTGACATACTTGTGGCCACCTAGGACCAGCCCGAGGGCCGGCTAGGGGCCTAACATACTTGTGGCCGCCTAGGACCAGCTCGAGGGCCGGCTAGGGGCCTAACATACTTGTGGCCGCCTAGGACCAGCTCGAGGGCGGCTAGGTGCCTTACATACTTGTGGCCGCCTAGGACCAGCCCGAGGGCCGGCTAGGGGCCTAACACAATTGTGGCCGCCAAGGACCAGCTCGAGGGCCGGCTAGGGGCCTAACATACTTGTCTCGATGGTTTCTCCCGTCGGTCCGGGTGTCTGTGTCTTTTGGGCTGTCGAGGTCTTTTTGAAACCCCGAGGGATGACTTGAGAGTTGCTATGGTGGGACCATGCTCGGGAGCCTTTAACCCCGGAGGGTGACCTGAGAGCACTTTGACCTAACTCCGGGTCCTTTTTTGGAACCCCGAAGGATGACCCGAGAGTCGCTATGGTGAGACCATGCTCGGGAGCCTTTAACCCAGAGGGTGACCTGAGGGCACTTTGACTTGGCTCAGGGTCCTTTTTTGGAACTCCGAAGGGTGACCCGAGAGTCGTTGTGGTGGGACCATGCTCGGGAGCCTTTAACCACGGAGGGTGACCTGAGGGCACTTTGACCTGGCTCAGGGTCCTTTTTTGGAACCCCGAAGGGTGACCCGAGAGTCGCTATGGTGGGACCATGCTCGGGAGCCTTTAACCCCGGAGGGTGACATGAGGGCACTTTGACCTGGCTCAGGATCGATCATGGCTTGGATCGATCGCAACCGTCGGATCGTCGCCGACCGGGATCGATCATGGCTTGGATCGATCGCAATCGTCGGATCATCGCCGATCCGATCGATCGCCAAGGTCCGAGATAGGTCGTCGCCAACCGGGATCGATCATGTCTTGGATCGATCGCAACCGTCGGATCATTTATAATTACTCAAAAAAAAAGTTATGAAAAAGTTTAAAAAAAGTATTAAACAATTATTGCGACGCGTAGCGACGCATTTTAGAAGAAAAAGTAAACAAATATTGCGACGCAATGTATGCGTCGCAATTATTTTTAGTAAATATAATTTTTATCAGTATTAATAAATAAAAGAAATATAATATTGCGACGCATAATTTGCGTCATAATGTTTTTTAAATAAATATATAATTAAAAATATTAAAAAATTATTGCGATGCAAAACGGCATCGCAATTATTATCATAAATTATAAATATTATCATTTATAAATATTTAAAAAATTTGCGACGCCGTAGTGACGCATTTTAGGAAAAAAATAAACAAATATTGCGACGCAATGTATGCGTCACAATTATTTTTAGTAAATATAAATTTTTTAGTATTATTAAATAAAAGAAATATAATATTGCGACGCATAAGTTGCGTCGCAATATTTTTTAAATAAATATATGTAATTAAAAAGTTTATAAAATATATTGCGACGCAATTTTGCATCGCAATTATTAACATTAATTATAAATATTATCATTTATAAATATTAAAAAATTATTGCGATGCCGTAGCGACGCATTTTAGAAAAAAAATAAACAAATATTGCGACGAAATATATGCGTCGCAATTATTTTAAGTAAATATGATTTTTATCAGTATTAATAAATAAAAGAAATATATATTGCAACAAATATTTGCGTTGCAATGTTTTTTAAATAATATATCTAATTAAAAATATTAAAAAAATATTACGACGTAATTTTGCGTCGTAATTATTATCATAAATTATAAATATTATCATTTATAAATATTTAAAAATTATTGCGATGCACTGTTTGTGTCGCAATTATTGTAATAAGTTATTATTTTAATCAATTACAATAATTAAAAAAATATTGCGACGCCTTAGTGACGCAATTCCTAAAAAATAAAAATAATTTTCCCGCCGGACTTTGGCGCCAAGTTAGCGACGCATTAGCGACGCAAATAATTGCATCGCTATTTTTTCATAAAATTAAAATAAAGCCAAATTAACGATGGATTAGCGACGCATTAATACGTCGCTAATACATAATAAATTTTAAAAAAAAATTTGCGACCAATTAGCGATGCAATTTATTGCGTCGCTAATTTCTTATATATACGCCGGCCTTCTCTTCTTCTTCTTCCCTATCTTGCCCTAGCCGCCGCCCTCCCCAAAAAAATTCTGGCTCCCACCTCACTGCTCCGGCTCCCCTCCTTTGGTGCTCCGACTCCCCGACGTTCTCCTCCAACTCCGGCGTTTTTCTAGTAGAGTTATCATTTCCACCATTTTTCTATCAGAAACATCATCTTTTCTGTGGCTCCACCGCAATGGTGGCCCTCTGTAATAAAAGCATTGATGGCTATTGCCAATGCTATTGTCTCTTCTGTCTTTTTTTTTTTTTTTTTTTTTTTTGGAAGAGACGGGCGATCACACAAGTCTAGTGCGAATCAACCCAGATACATTAGAATGTAAAATTTGCAACAGCACAGGGGGTCAAGGATCACCCACCCTCCATAGCCTATAACCTGCATGCTGAACCACGACCGCCGCTGCCCAGTCAGCAGTCGTGTTGGCTTCACGAAAGACATGACGGATCTGGGCAGTATCCACCTGCTGAAGCATAGTCCAAATATCCCTAAGGATCGGATTAGTGGAAATATCAGGAACACTCTCCTTACGCATCCACTGTATAATAGTCATAGAGTCTCCCTCAATCACAAGCCTCTGAGCTCGAAGAGTCTGGGAAGCATAAGAAATACCAGCCCAAGCAGCATAAAGCTCGGACATAGGGACAGAAGAATCCAGAGTGTCGAATCCATCAGCCGCCAACATGTCACCCTGAGGCCCACGAATGATGAAAGCTGAACCAGCTAGTCTGCCACGGACACTCCCATCAAAGTTGATTTTGACATACCCTGGAGGGGGGGCTCCCAAGAAATGAAAACCGTACGCCGGTTCGCTGCCGGAGCAGCAGGGGAACCCCAGAGGCCAGAGATATCATAATCAACAGAATGAATAGCACAGGCACAGTCCGCAGACACAGATCTAATCCTCCTCACAATCTGATGCGAAGAAATACCGTCTCTCTTCTGTCTTTTTAAGTAGCATAATATGATTTAATCGTGGTAGCGGCTTCCACAAGGCCAACCACTCCTACCATACACGTGAGGAGAAGAAAGTAGCACCACGGCACTCTTTTATAACATAAAGTTGAACTTTTTTAGTACACCATCACACATATAATATTGGATGAACCGATTGCCAACTAAAATATCTATAACTCTTAAAATAAAATCAAATATATTTTTTTATATTTGAAAAATAAATGACTACAATAACTTAATTCCTCACTTGCAAATGTAGTTATCACAAAATATTTAATCTTAACACAATCAACTAGGTCTCCCCCTCCCCCCCCCCCGGGGCCTGCAATTGCTTCGTTTGACCGTCTTTTGATTTAGAGCCAATCTAAGTTTATTTATTCCATGCTAAACTAAAGATATTTAAATTAGGTCTGCATTTAAAAAGAAAATGCCCCAACTTGGATTACTAAATTCCTAATTCATAGCTGATCCAGTAGAAAAAATGATATCTTATATATTTCAAAACCCTACTTGAATTTAAGCACCTAATTTTGTTTTCACAATAAAATTTATTAAAAGTTATGCCATTGATTAGAATTATATATAGCTATCAATCAAATCTTAGTTACGTAGAGTTTTGATAATAATTTCATATTTATTACTATTATTTTTATGATATAATTTGAAAATTAATTTGTATGTATGTATGTATGCATGCATGCATATGCATGCATGCCCATCACGCTTTGTGTTCAAACTAGTTTTAACGACATCTAATGTTAAATCAACTTTGGTCCAATCAAATTAGTTTTATGTTAAATTTTTTTTTGGCCATTCAAAAATCTTTCACCCACTCACATTCTATCACCTTTCATCTGATGCCAACCCACCTAAAGACTTTAAGTCAATATATAGATGTTTCCATCAACCATGTGCTCAGATGGTATAACCAGCTGCCATTAGAGAACGAGTCAGAATTCGACTGAGTGGCGTTGATCTTTGTGCTGATCCCAAACCCACCTAACTTTAGAAAATAAAAGAAATGAAAAACAAGAGAAAAAAAAATGAGAAAGGTGGGTATCGTTCTTCTTTTAAAGAAGAAAATTAGTAATTTGACACCACCTAAGTCTTACATTTTAAGATCAGAAATTGGTAAATGTGTTGTTTCTAAAACAAAATTATGAATTAGATGTGTAATTAAAAATAATGGAATCATGGTCTATCATGCCCCAGACCCAATATTGGATCTAGGAGTGGCAACCCGCCGCATGCCTGGCATGCAAGGCATCCTGAAATATCACATTTAATACAAGGAGGGGTAATAACTATATATTATCCAAATTCGAAGTATTCTTAATACAAACCATAATTATATGTTTTAGGCTACATGCCAAAATACATAAATCAATGGGGTTACAACGAAGTATTGAATCTAAGTCATTCTGATAGCTTCTCCAACTACCCCATATTCCCATCTTCAGTCCTATGGCTCTGAAAAACATTGTGAGATTTAAATGAGCTTACGCTCAATAAGTAAGCCAACTATAATATAATGTAATTACTACAAGCTTTTATCAACTCAAATTTTCCATAATAAATATCTGCCAAGCTTCCATGTTTCAACTACATTTTATTATGTTATCAAAACATGCATCATATGCTCAAAATAATTTTGGAAGCAATTGCTATATATAACATTTCAAGAATATATAATTTCACAATAAAACACTGTACCACTGTAAATAGCATGTAAAAATACATTTTTATACCACTATCCCATAGCCACACACTATGTACACAGAACACCCCCCTCGGGTGTAACATGGTCTATGTATAAATTACTGTTTTGAAAACAACAAAACTATTCCACCAAGTATCCTCACTCTCTTTTTTTTCCTCCTTTTAAGGGATGTAAATAAGATATAGAGGTTTCCTACAACTTGGATTGCATACTATGGTTCCCTCAGCACTGATATATTAATTTCCTTGAGGTTAACAAAAAAGACAAAGTTGTCAAAAAATATCATGGGACATTGAAAAATGGATAGAAATTTTAGAAAAGCCATTGGTAAACTTGTTTTAAATATGTTTCTATTGATTTCTTAAGTTAGAACCAATTTGGTAAAAAGCTATAAATTAGTTCTGAGTATTGTAGAGACTTCTTTTTTGTTTTTGCTTTTGATCTTCTCAAAACATATAAAACTGTTTACTTCCTTATGAAGAAAGTCAATAAGAAACTTTGATTTAGATTTTTCCTCCTTCGCTTCCGCCCATCTTTGCATGCTTTACCATAGTCTTCTCATCATAGCTCATCTATTGCGAACCTAAGTCATAGAATTTGGATGTCGGTGTTAAATTAGCAATTTAATGTAAGATTATTACAAAGGCGAAAAGTCGATCTTTTCTCGATTTAGCCTAGTATGCGAAAGGTGAAGGATCATATCTAGCCTAGTATGCGAAAGGTGAAGGGTCAGATCTAGCCTAGCATGCAAAGGTAAAGGGCCACCCATTATTTTTTCTGCGTGTGCAGAAAATGAAGGACTACCAAATCGGATGTCAATGGTCCAAAAGTTTAAGCCATTAACATTAAGCCATGGTATTAAAAGAAATTAAAGTCATTAATTAGTGTTTGATGGAAATATCAATTGAATGTTATATATAAAATGATTAGTCCTCTCTCTCTCTCTGCCTGAAAAAGTTAGCAAGAATCCATCATTATCTGTTATGAAAGGAATGAGGTTAAGGGAGAAAAACTAGTTATTTTATAAAAGAGGCTGTCAAAATCTGAAGAGGTTATCAAATCTAACCAGATTCAAGTCTCAAGTCTACAAATTATCATGATAAACTCCGCATCAGGTAAATACTATTATGATGAATTTCACATCAGGTAAGTATTTTATATGTAATTTTATGTAACATATTATTTATTGAAGATCCTATATAGCTAACAAGTGGTATCAAAGCCAAGTTCTAAAAGAAATAATTTGTTCGTATATTATGATTGATTAATTTTTCATCAAATAAATTGACGATGAATATTTAATCTTTTAAGTTATGATTGATTGTATTATTGGCCATTAATCTATTTCATGAAAAGGTTTATCGCTAGAAAAATCCGGCTAATCATGTTACGAATTAATGGCATGCATCGATAAGATCATTATGTTATACTAGTTTGTATGGCAAAACTGATATTTATAGATTGAAGCATATTGATAATCTATAATTGTTGATGTCGGCTAATACATGCAGGAATGTTAACTATATTTGTCATTATCAAAATTGAATGTTAGATTTTTAATAATACTAGTATTATTGTTTATTTATATGACATTAAGATAAATTAGTTAGTTAGTCACCAAAGTGGCCAAACTAATTTATATTCAGTCATATAATTTATGAGATTTTTGATATTAGTATTATTGTATAGTTATATGACATTAAGATAAATTAGTTAGTTAGCCACCAAAGTGGCCAAACTAATTTATATTCAGGCATATAATTTATGAGATTTTTGATATTAGTATTATTGTATAGTTATATGACATTAAGATAAATTAGTTAGTTAGTCACCAAAGTGGCCAAACTAATTTATATTTAGTCATATAATTTATGAAATTTTAATAATATGACATCAAGATTAAATTAGTTAGTTAGTCATCAAAGTGGCCAAACTAATTTATATGCAGTCATACAATTTATGAAATTTTATAGAATGTTGTTAAAGATTTGTTGGTTGTTAGAAATTAAGAATTTGCCCAAAGGTGGATCAATATTCTTTAACTAACAAACCTAAAGAAAAAAATCTAATATTCTCTTATCAGATATAATATGGATATCCAAAGATACTATGTATATATTTGATAAAATTTATTAATTTCTTTAAAAGTTTAAATAGCATTCTAATTATGATGTATATTGTTGTATTTATCCAAAGGAAATCTACAATATATTTTGTGTTTAATTATCTAAATTTGAGCATTTATGTTTTTGCAGCTGTTTCTCTACATTCATAATCACATGCTTCTGCTGTTACTATCTTTAATGGCTTAAACTTCTCTGAATGGCGTGAGCAAATTAATTTTCATTTAGGTGTCTTGGATCTTGACTTGGCACTGTTAGAAGAAAAGCCTACTGATATTACGGATATGAGCAGTAAGGCAGAGAAGTTAAAACATAAAGCATGGGACAGATCTAATAGATTATGTCTAAGTTTCATGCGAATGACAATTGCCAATAATATTAAGTATACTCTTCCAGAAAGTGTAGCAGCTAAGGAATATCTTAAGCTTGTAGAAGAGTGCTTTCGTTCCGCTGATAAGTCACTTGCGGGGACACTAATGGCTGAACTCACGACCATGAAATATGATGGGTCGCGAAGTATATAGCAACATGTCCTAGATATGACTAATATTGTAGCAAGACTTAAGACCCTAGGAATGGTTATGGATGACTCCTTTTTAGTATAATTCATTATGAACTCATTACCTCAAGAGTATGGGCATTTTCAAATTAACTATAACACTATTAAAGATAAATGGGATGTTAATGAATTGGCCAGTAAGCTTACTCAAGAGGAAAGGAGATTGAAAGCATAAGGGGATCATTCAATAAACCTAGTAGGTTAGGGAGCTGGTAAAATTATCAAGCCAAAATCTAAGAAATTTAAGAAGAAAGTACCCACTAAAGTATCACAGGTTGCTGATAATGATAAGAAGAAAAGAAAGAAAGATAAATGTCACTTTTGTAAGAAAGAAGAACATTATCAGAAAGATTGTCTGAAATGGAAAGCTTGATTCGAAAAGAAAGGTATCTTTCATTATGCTTCTCCAATTTATGAATCAAACTTATCTGAAGTTCTTTCTAATACTTGGTGGTTGGATTCTGGTGCCACTACTCATGCTTCTAATGTAATGCAGGGATTCCTTACAATCCAGAGCATAAACCCAAATGAGAACTTCTTGTTCATGGGGAACCGAGAGAAGGCCCCAATTGAAGACATAGGGACTTATCGTCTTACTTTAGATGCTGGACATCACCTGAATCTACTATAAACTCTCTATGTTCCTTCACTTTCTAGAAATTTAGTTTCTGTTTGAAACTTGATGTTAATGGGTTTAGTTTTAAGATTGGAAAAGGATGTTTTAGTTTATTTAATAAAGATGGTTCCTTTTTTTGTTCTGGAATTCTTATGGATGAATTATATAAATTAAAACTTGATGATAAATTTTCTGCATCCCTGATGTGTGTCCATCAAAATATATGAATTAAGCATAGTATGGCAAATGACAACTCTGCTTTCTTATGGCATAAACGTTTGGGTCATATATCCAAAGAACAACTACAAAGATTAGTAAAGAATGAGATTTTACTAAATCTATATTTTACTGATCTTGGTTTATGTGTGGATTACATTAAAGGAAAGCAAACCAAACATAACAAGAAAGGAGCTACAAGAAGTACTCAGCTTCTTGAAATTATACACACTGATGTATGTGGACCTTTTGATACTCCATCCTTTGATGGAGAAAAGTTCTTTATCACCTTTATAGATGATTTTTCATGTTATGGATATGTCTATTTACTTAAAGAAAAATCTCAAGCTGTAAATGCTCTTGAGGTATTTACTAAAGAGGTTGAAAGATAACTAGATAGAAAAGTGAAAATAGTAAGATCTGATAGAAGTGGTGAATATTATGGAAAGTACAATGAATCAGGGTAAAATCTAGGTTCATTTGCAAAATTCCTCGAAAGACATGGCATATGTGCACAGTATACTATGTTAGGCACACCTCAACAAAATGGTGTGGCATAAAGGCAAAATAGAACATTAATGGATATGGTTAGGAGTATGATAAATAATTTTTTATTACCAAAATATTTGTGGATGTATGCTCTTAGAACTGCAGTATATTTACTGAATAGGATTCCTAGTAAGGCAGTTTCTAAAACTCCTTTTGAGTTATGGATTGGAAGGAAACCTAGTTTAAGACATCTGCATGTTTGGAGTTGTCCAGTAGAAGCACAAGTATATAATCCACATGAAAAGAAATTGGATTCTCGAACTGTCAGTAGTTACTTTATATGTTACATAGAGAAATCTAAAGGGTACAGGTTTTATTGTCCAAACCATAGTTCTAGAATTATTGAGACAGACAATGCTAAATTTATTGAGAATGGTGAAGTTAGTGGGAGTGTTGACAAACAGATTATGGATATCAATGAAGTAAGGGTTAATGTTTCATTACCCATAAATGTTTCTGAATCTACAATCATTCCATATATTATTCCAGATTACAAAAACAAAACAACAATGAACAATGTTTGAATGAAGAAGTATCCCATGAAGAGCCTAACCCACCAATAGCTAACAAAATTGAACCATGTGGAATAGCTTTAAGTAAACCTGTAAGAATATAAAAATCAGCTATTTTAGATGATTATTTGGTTTATTTGCAAGAGTCAGATTTTGATTGTGGTATTTATGAAGATCTTGTTTTCTTTTCACAAGCCATTAACAGTGATAAGTCTGATAAATGGATTAATGCTATGAAAGATGAATTAAAATCAATGGCTGAAAACAATGTTTGAGATCTTGTCGAATTGCCAGAAGGTTCTAAACAAGTTGGATGTAAATAGGTTTTTAAAATCAAACGTGACTTGAATGGCAATATCGAACGTTTTAAACCTAGACATGTTGCCAAGGGTTATACTCAGAAAGATGGCATTGATTATAATGAGACATTTTCACCACTTTCAAAGAAAGATTCATTAAGAATCATTATGGCTTTGGTAGCTCAATATGATTTAGAGTTACATCAAATGGATGTGAAAACGGCCTTTCTTAATGGGGATATAGAGGAAGAAATTTATATGGATCAACCTGAAGGTTTTTCCATGGAAAGAAAGGATCATATGGTGTGTAAACTTAAGAAATTAATATATGGACTTAAACAAGCTTCCAGACAATGGTATATTAAGTTCAATGATACTATTATATCTCTTGGTTTTCATGAAAATATCGTTCATCGATGCATTTATTGAAATATTTGTGGAAGTAAGTTTATATTTTTGGTTCTATATGTTGATGATATTTTGCTTGCTGCTAATGATTTAGGTAACTAAAAATTTTCTCTCTAAGAATTTTGAGATGAAAGATATGGGAGAGGCATCTTATGTGATAAGAATTTTCATATTCAGAAAGAGATCACATGGATTGTTAGGGTTGTCTCAGAAAATTTATATCGAGAAAATTCTTGAGAAATTTAATATAAACAACTGTTCAACAGGTGTTGTTCCAATACAAAAGGGGATAAATTTAGTCTTATGCAATGTTCAAAGAATGATGTGGAACGTAAGCAAATGGAATCTATTCCATATGCTTCTGTTGTGGGTAGCTTGATGTATTTGCAAACTTGCAGAAGACCAAATATCAGCTTTGTGGTTGGGATGTTGGGCCGCTATCAGAGTAACCCTGGTATTGATCATTGAAAAGCTGCAAAGAAAGTGATGAGATATCTTCAAGGAACTAAAGAATATATGCTCACATTTAGAAGATCTGATCAGTTGGAAGTGATTGGATATTCAGATTCAAATTTTGCTGGTTGTGTTGATAGTAGAAAGTCAACTTTTGGCTATATATTTCTGTTGGAAGAATAAGCAATTTCATGGAAAAGTGTCAAACAATCTATCATTGCCTCATTCACTATGGAAGCAGAGTTTGTAGCATGTTATGAAGCTACAATTCATGCATTATGGCTATGAAACTTTATTTCAGGACTTGGGATTGTCGACACCATTATCAAGCCGCTGCAAATTTATTGTGATAATTCCGCAGCAGTTTTCTTCTTCGAGAATGACAAATATTCCAGAGGTGCTAAACATATGGAATTAAAGTACTTTACTGTCAAGGAGGAGGTCCAAAAACAAAGAGTGTGCATTGAACATATTAGAACGGATCTTATGATAACAGATCCTTTGACTAAAGGTTTACAATCAAAAACATTTAAAGAACATGTATATAGAATGGGTCTTGGTTGTATTGAAGATTGATTATGATGATGTTATGTATTAAAGATTGATTATGATGATATTATGAATTGAAGATTGATTATGATGATGTTGTGCCACTCTTGAGCTCATTAATATGATATGTTTCTGGTTTTATTTATTATTTTTTGTTTCTTATGCTTGTATACACTTACTATTTTGAATAAGAAATTTACTGTGTTTTTCAGACAATTAAGTGGACATTAAGTTATTTATATATAAATTACATGACCTAACATGATAAGTTGCTAATACAGTAGTATATGGAATGGAGTATGCAAATTGGATGTGTATGACTGCCATAACTCTTATTATGTAATTTATTATGTTAAAGCCAATTATGATGAAAGAATGACATTATGAAATTTAATTTTGCGTGCCTAATGTTTACACTATTAAATATTAATGTCATAAACTTTTGGCCCAAGTGGAAGAATGTTAGATTAGCAATTTAATATAAGATTGTTACAAAGGCGAAGAGTCGATCTTTTCTCAATCTAGCCTAGTATGCGAAAGGTGAAGAGCCAGATCTAGCCTAGTATACGAAAGGTGAAGGGCCAGATCTAACCTAGAATGTGAAAGGTGAAGGGCCACACATTATTTCTTCTGCGTGTACAGAGAAGATGAAGGACTACCAAACTGAATGTTAATGGTTCAAAAGTTTAAGCCATGGTATTAAAAGAAATTAAAATCATTAATTAGTGTTTGATAAAAATACCAATTGAATGTTATATATATAAATAATTAGTCCTCTCTCTGCCTAAAAAAGTTAGCAAGAATCCATCATTATCTGCTATGAAAGGAATGAGGTTAAGGAAGAAAAACTAGTTATTTTGTAGAAAAGGCTGTCAAAATCTAAAGAGGTTATCAAATCTAACTAGATTCAAGTCTCAAGTCTACAAATTATCATGATGAACTCCACATCAGGTAAATATTATTATGATGAATTCCATATCAGGTAAGTATTTTATATGTAATTTTATGTAACATATTATTTAATGAAGATCCTATATAGCTAACAGTCGGCACATGCATTATTGAAAGAATCACATGATTTTTAGTTTGGCTTTTAGTTATTTATGGCAATCTAAAGTTTTGAGCTTGGACCGACTTCGGATCGAGGAGGATTGGATTAGTTGTTTGGAGCAGCAGTGTATAATATAGGTATGTTTTCTGAGTTTCTTTTTTTTTTTTTGGGGGGGGGGGGGTGATTGAGATTTCTAATTGCTTTCATTGTTGGCTGGCAAGAGTGTTAATGAGTAGTCCTCTGGTAATAAAATCAAGTACCCATATTGTTCGTCTCCAATGAATAAAGCTATGATGTTATTACCATATATAATAGTCTATGATGATGCCTGATCACTTCGAGCTGATGTTCTTGAGCGTCGTAAGTTTGTCGAGAGCACTTTACCTTCATGACGGCTGGTGGGCCCAGCCTTATTAGTAGTGAAGGCTTGCCTAGGAAGCTGAAGCTAAGCTCGGAGATGAGGGAAGATGAGGCTACCTTAGAACCGGGGCCATCCAAAAGCTGGGGCCGCCTGAGAACTGAGGCCGTCTAGGAGCTGGGGTCGCTTGAGAACTAGGGCTGCCTAGGAGCTGGGACCGCTTGAGAACTGGGCCACTTGAGAACTAGAGCCGCCTAGGAGCTGGGGCCATCGACGTCCTATCAACTTCCACCGTCAGGTAATTTTGGCCGTTATCTTACATGTCGCACCAGCCACATCATATGCCCCTCCACTCCTGAGTCTTGGCGCTCATATACGTAGCACTTGCCAAGAGAAAGAAGCATAAAATCTCTCACTTTTGTTGGGCCTTGCGCGCCATCAATTAGCGAGGGCGGGCATGTGCCCTCGAGAAGGTAAAAGTCTCCATGAAATCTTCTTATTATTTAAGGAATGGCACCAGAAGTAATATGATCTATGAGGAGATTGAGGAAAATACCCCTCGATTGATGAAA
Organism: Calamus simplicifolius; assembly: GCA_900491605.1. NCBI lineage: Eukaryota > Viridiplantae > Streptophyta > Magnoliopsida > Arecales > Arecaceae > Calamus > Calamus simplicifolius. The sequence continues at coordinate 721,639 of UESW01004446.1, read as the reverse complement.
AAGATGGGGCACCATTATTGGATTGTTCTTATCCATGTCCCATCATTAGGAGCAGATTACGCTCCTCAAGCGTCACCGAGGTGTTGTATCTCATATAACGAAGAGTTTTTGGATAGCTAAATGCTGCCTCCACTTATGAGTCTCCACGTGGCACTGTAGTGGGCGGGACGTTTCAAAAATTATGTATAAAGATCATCCCGCCTGTCCTTTTGAGCCTTTCACATCTCCAATACTTTCTTTGTGCCTTCTTCGCATTATGAGTCTCGATTTCTTGCTTCTATCCTTCTGATCTTCATGTCAGTCCTTTTTACCCTCTTCGTTCCTCTCTTTCATTCCATGGATCCTAGTTCTAGTAGAAAAGGTAAGAGTCCTATGGTTGCACCCTCCGAGGATGAGATGCTTTGGGTACAGTGCCAGGCTCCTGGTAGCATTTCCATCTGCGACCATCCAACGATCGTAGCCCAAACACCATCTAGGATTTCTCCTCCACCACCAAGCCATTCGGCACCTCCTTCGGCTACCATTTCTGAGTCTACCGATCTAGAGGGGATGGCCTCTACCATGTCCCCTCAAGATATAAATAACATTAGGGCCCAATATGGAGTACCCGATAGTGTCCATCTTTATGTCTCCCGTTCCAATGACAGGATAACCTTCAGCCAGTCTGGTGGAGTTGCCTTGTATGAGAAATTTTTTAGGAGTGGGTTTTGTCTTCCCTTCCATCCTTTCTTCCTCAACCTCTTGATAGGTATGACATTGTCTCAGCGCAGTTAACTCTAAACTCCATTCGGATTATCTGTGCCTTCATCGTGCTCTGCCATTTTCATGGCATTTCTACCCAAGTTTTCTTGTTCCGAGCTTTGTACAAACTCCGTAATCTCAATAAGGCTAGATGGTGGAGCTTTGCCTCCATACCCAAAAGAACACTCAAGCTTGATTTTCCTTTCAAGATTAAGGAATGGAAATTCTAATTTTTCTATGCCCATATGGACGGAGTGAGGATGGGTTGGGGGAGTCCGGACATTAGCCTCAATAAGAAACCAATTATAAATGATAAAGGTTGAGAAATTTTTGATTCGCTGATGTCCTCTAACATTCCTTCCTGTCAAGAACATTTATTGGAGAGCAACCTCCGTGAGGCCAGCGTAGCACTGGCGTCGCCATCACCGGCGCCCAGTGAGCGTCATACCCTTTAGTCGTGTTTCTTTTTTTTACTCTGATTTTTGATCCTTTGTGCAGCGATGAAGTTCTCTCCCGAAGACTTGATGGCGGGCATCCGAAGGAGGAGAGAGGCTGTCGGCAACACGGCGAGGGCAGCATCCAAGAGGCCTTACCAAAAAGAACAAGGTGGGTCGTCCCGGCCCCCCATGGCTCCCTTCGAGGCTGCACCAATAGGAGAGCCTTGCCGGGAAGAAAGAGGCGGGTCATCCCAGCCCCTCACAGCTCCCTCCGAGGCTGCACCAACGAGAGAGCCGAGAAGGAAGAGTCCCTCCACCAAGGTGCCAATAACGAGGCCTTCTCCTGTTGAAGTTGAGGCGGGGCCGTTGAGGGACGAGCCCCTGGCCACCGCTGAGCCTAGAGGTGAAGTTGCACTAGAGGCGAGGGTTGGGGTGCCTTCGATTGTGGAAGTTGAAGATGATGTCTCGCCGGCCACCCAACCGATGCCAGAGGAAAGAGGGACACCTCCCACTAGTGTCCCAAGGAGCCATCTGTCTCGGGTGATGGCACCGCGATCGGCTGGCGGAGCATGTATTGAGCCGCTTCAGCCTCCAAAATTTTTAGGCCAAGCTCCACCGTCAATCAATTGCTGACGCCCTCAACACTCTCTTGAATGTCGCCTTTCAGGTAAGTTCATCGGCTTTATTTCCCTTTATGTTGGATTTAATCTAAGGTTTAATCGATTGTCTCATGCAAATGTCCAACAGCCTTTTTGTCCTCCGGGATGCCTACTTCGGGGCTGCTAACAACTGCGGACATGCTCGAAAGGGCTGACTGCCGCCAATACATAGGCTGACTGGCCAAGAAGTTGGCTGAGGTCAGGACCCGAGAGACAAAGGTGGCCAACGAACTTCGAGCCGCTCATAAGGAAAGTCGCTTTTCGAAGACCTGAGTCGAGGAGGCCGAAAGGAAGGCTAGAGTCACCGAGGCCAAATTGACGGAGGTCATGACGAGGCTTAGGATGACGAGGAGAAGTTGGAAGATGTTCTTCTCAAGTTGGATCATATCGAGGAGAGGGCTAATAAGGTCGAATCTGAGGCTCGGGCTGCCATAGAGAAGCTAGCTCTTGCGAAGGCGAATGCCCGAACCGCCTAGGAGAGGATGACCGCCACTAAGGCCCAAGCCCGAGAGGCTACGAAGAAGTTGGCTACCATTGAAGCCCAAGCTACGGAGAAGGTGGCCGCCGTTGAAATCCAAGCTCGGGAAGCCATGGAGCACTACAAAGGCTCCACCAATTTTTTCACGGAGTTGAGTAAGGTGGCCATCGATGCCTTCCTCTAGGGCTTCGAGAAGTGTAAGGAGAAGGTCTTTCGGATCTTCAAAATAAGCGGCCTTGAATGCATTTAGCTCGAGGCTGAAGAAAAAGATCCAAAGAGTGACAACGCCGAAGACAGGCCAAAATGCGCCGAGCCCTAGAGTTCTTTTTCTTTTTCTTTTTGATACTTTTGTAATACAACTAGAGTCGGTCTTTTTGTATGATACTAAAATTAGATTAATGAAAGAAATATTTTGTTCAAGCATAATGGACTTAGCTTTTAGTAGCGCTTTAGTCTCTTGGTGATCATGTCTTGGCTTTGGCATTTAGACTTGACTAAGTACGCCTTCAATCTCTTTGGCATACTTTTGAGAGTTAGCAACTTGATATACAGACTTTATAGGGACACTTAGGCCCACCTCGGCCTCTCAAGCATTTGCTGGAGTGCTCCTCGAATGCTAATGTCGGTCGCAGGTCCTTTAAAGGCCTTTTAAAACTACCTCGGGGTTTCTCGGCCGACCCGAGAGTTGACTTAGGGCCACCGGAACCATAGGTCTTGAACTGCCTCAATGGTTTCTTGGCCGATCTGAGGGTGTCCTTTTGATCGCAGGATCACCGAGAGCCTTTTGAAACTACCTCGAGGGTTTCTCGGTCGACCCGGGAGTTGACTCGAGGCCACCAAAATTATAGGTCTTGAACCGCCTTAGGGGTTTCTCGATCGGCCTGAGGGTGACCTTATGATCATGGGGCCGCCGAGAGCCTTTTGAAACTACCTTGGGGGTTTCTCAGCCGATCCAAGAGTTGACTCGGAGCCATCAAAATCATAGGTCTTGAACCGTCTCAGGGGTTTCTTGGCTGGCCCGGGGGTGACCTTATGATCATGGAGCTACCGAGAGCCTTTTGAAACTACCTTGAGGGTTCTTGGCCAGCCAGAAAGTTGACTTGAGGCTGTCGAAACCATAGGTCTTGAACTGCCTTAACAGTTTCTCGACCGACCCAGGGGTGACCTTATGATCGTGGGGTCACCGAGAGCCTTTTGAAACTATCTCAGGGGTTTTTTGGCCTGAGAGTTGACTCGGGGCTACCAGAACCATAGGTCTTGAACTACCTCGGGGGTTTCTCGGTCGGCCCGGGGGTGACCTTATGATCGCGGAGCCGCTGAGAGCCTTTTAAAACTATCTCGGGGCTTTCTCGGTCAGCCCGGGGGTGACCTTATGATTGCGGGGCCACCGAAAGCCTTTTAAAACTATCTTGGAGGTTTCTCGGTCAGCCCGAGAGTTGACTCGGGGCCACCGAAACCATAGTCTTAAACCACCTCTGGGGTTTCTCAGCCGGCCCGGGAGTGACCTTATGATCGCGGGGCCACCGAGAGCCTTTTGAAACTATGAAATTTTCAAGCCGGATAGGAAGATAAAATTTGAGGCTCTTCTTATATTTATCGGCTGAATACACTCACTACTGATAATATCGACGAGGGTTATCCATATTCCAAGTGCATGGGATTGACCGCCCATCAAGCTCCTCGATTCGATGCGCTCCTTAGTGAAGTACTTCGGTGACCCGATAGGGCCTCTCCCAATTTGGAGATAGCTTGTCCCCTTCGGTTGGTTTAGATATCTCAGCCCTTCTAAGAATTAGATCTCCAAGGTGAAATGTCCTAAGGCAGACCCGAGAATTATAATATTTTGCTGCTCTCTGGCAAAAGACGGCAATCTTGAGCCGCGCCTGGTCCTGTGTCTCATCGATGAGGTCAAGGCTGGTGCTTAGTTGATGAGGATTGTCTTCTTCATTGTATGACTTCACTCAAGGACTTGAAAGGCCGATCTCCACTAAGATGACCCCTTCAGATCCAAAGAGAAGACTGAAAGGAGTTTTCCCTATGGGGATCCTTGGAGTTATATGATACGCCCACAGTACACTTAGGAGTTTCTCCACCCATTTGCCTTTAAACTCATCCAATTGGGCTCTGAGTCCCCGAAGGATAGTCTGATTCATAACTTCTGCTTCTCCATTGGTTTGTGGATATCTGACATAAGTGAATAGTGGCGGATACCCAACTCAGTGCAAAAAGTCTTGAATGCAGCATTATCGAATTGTCGACCGTTGTCGGTGATGATAGTGTGAGGTAGCCTAAAATGATAGATAATAGACTTCCAAAAAATATCCTGACCTTCCTCTCGGTGATTTTGGCTAACGCTTTGACTCCAACCCATTTGGTGAAGTAATCGACGGCGATTAGTAAGAACCTCCGTTGACCTAAAGCTAGGGGGAATGGTATGAGGATATCCATCCCCCATTGAGCGAAGGGCCACAGGGTAGAAAGAGGGCTCAGCTGAGAGGCTAGCTATCGTTGGACATTAGAATATCACTGACAGCTGTCGCACTTCTGGACTAGCTCAGCAACAACTTGAGAATTGAGCCAATTTTGACATGGTATTAGATGACATATTCCTGAATAGAGTAGAGTGGTGGAAGCAGTTTCATATAGCTGACCTCATGTAGTTGGGAAAAGGCTTAGATGAGTTGAGTTGAGTATTAGATGACATATCTTTTAGATGGGTGGAAGAGTTAATAAAGATCTAAAGGCAAAGAATATACATGTTAAGAAATTGGTGCTGGGGATGAAAGATTTAAATTAGTAAAGAATGGTGCAAAAGATCTAGTATGATTAAATACTTAACTTATATATATGATAGGTCAGATGCAGGAGAGATCCACATGTTATTAACCTGGAAAAATATATGATAGAGTCTGGCATGAAAAGGAATCTAGGAGATTTCATGTATTATGTTATTTGAAATCATTACGTTGTTAATTAATTCGTTAAGATCAGGATCAGCTGTCTCCGGGTAGTGAATCCCTCCAACCATCTCCCTCTTATTCCATTCCTCCTGCATGCTTTCCTCTTCCTCACCACACACTCACTTGGAAAATTCCATCTCCAGATAATGGCTCTACCGGCAGGGGCTGCGGGTGGTAAGCAGGTAGAGTGCTCTTAAATAACCTTCCTCGCATACCTGGTTTTCTTTCGATATGATCTATAGCTAGGAGGTTAATGGTTTAACTTCCTCCAACTAGAAACTTCAAGATCTACAAACAAGCCCAAAAACAGATGGACTTAGCAGCTTATAGTCTTTGAAATTTCTTCCCGTGTCAGCTTTTAGTTTTTTTTTTTCCTTCTTTTTTCTTGATTTTATTTACAGCACTCAAGAAGAATTTTGATAGGGCGGTGAAAAGCTCAGAATTCTCTTCTTATGAGAAATCTCTCCAATTCATTTGGAGTTCCATGTTAATATTTTTCTGAGAAGTTGCACTGAAAGTTCAAATAAGAGGGAAAAAAATTGATTATTTTTGCTTCAGATAATTATTATTTTTACCCAAGAATCACATATGCCATCATGATCACATAGAGGAAAGATAGATAAATAATTAAGTCCGTAGAGTTTAGTTATTGTATCTCCAACTATAAATCATGTAAGGGAGTTTGGAATTCGTTGCCTGCTTGTGTATCATCTCGTCTGCGTTTAGAGTCTTTTTTGCCAGCCCAATTTTTATTTTTTTTTTTGTTTTGTTTAATTTTTAGATTTTATTAGCTGATCCATCTCTTCAATGACTTGCTATGAATGACTGCTGGCTGCTGGCTTTATGTTGTTAGAATTGTTTAAAGTCACTCTTTTCCTGTTCTGAGAGGAACTTCCCAGAGACAACTTGATAGTATTCTATGGCACTCTCTTCTTCCGATGCTAATGCTGTTTCTGGTTCTTTCGTTGAACTAATTTTTTTGTGAGAATGGATATGTTTGCTGGTTTTTTCCTATAGTTTCACCAGATTATTTTTTTTATAACTGAGCATAGCTTTGGAAAAAAATTATTGGCACAGTTCTCCTGGTCCTCTCTCTCTCCACAGTGGGAACAAACATGCAGATCGAAATTCCCCCTCCTAGATCGCTAGACTTCGAGAATAGGGGAACAAATTAAAGACATTTCAAACAAGTAAGTGATAGTAAACTCCTGTATTCACATCTAAACTCTCAAAACTTTTAATGGTGGAGGAAAGATGCAGCTGAACCAAGAGACAGATGAGATTTAATGCATTAAAAACTCTTGGAAAATTTATTTTACTTAATAAAGATTATTAAGGTGAAAAAAAAATTATATAACTAACATTTATATGTTGGCAGCGACTGAAAGTATGAAATAAATCAGGGATTTTACTCGCTAATATTTAATAACAGAGAGTCCTCTGTATGCACGTGAAAGAAAGTGGTTTTGAAGGAGCGAGTCTAGCGTTGCCATAAGTTTTTGGTCATCTTTCTTGGCCATTAATTCTATCATGTAATATTTTACGGTCCAAATTGGATTAGCAGTTGGCTAGACTATTCTGAACGTTGACATGGAATAAATCATTTATGCAGTCAATCCCTACGAATAGACTGAACATCTTAAGCCAAGCCAAAATCATGATATACGTTAACATGTTGCTTTCATTCACAGCAAAAGGTTTGATCTTAGCACCATTTAATAGAAAGGTCTTTGCTTCTTTTAAAAGGACAGGATATCTGCCCCAAATCAATATATAATAGGACATCCATACATGCTATTAAAAGGTCTGAGAAGCTAAAGATAATATTTTTGGTGGCCTAACTCACACGTCAAGTAGATACGAAAATGAATAATTTAAATGACACAAGACCTTATGATTATCTGATAATTAAGATATATTGATTTCTAATATACACATGTTTCAACATGTATAGGTCATGATTAATAAAGTAAATTAATTCTTAATTTAATTTTTTATTATGTATCTTAGCATATTAATTAGTATAATAAAATTTTATTATTATTATTATTTTGTCCACTTGATGTATAGTTTAAAGACAACTAAAGTATGTGATTTTTTTCTTTTTATTTCTTGAATTTTTTACAAATATAAGTGTCATAATTAATATATAGTATGGGTCTTTGATGATTTGAATATTCAAATATTAATCTTGAATTTGGTAGAATTGGATACTATTTTTTTTAAATAAATGCATAGCATATTCTTGTATATATACATATATCCATAATTAAATACATGTATTTATAACTAATGGCTGGCTAAACAATTTTGAGCGACGACATGGAATTTGCTGTGGGATATGGTTATTGTACCTATACGTGTCTCGTCCATGGTTTTGTTTTGTGGGAATGGCATCGAAATCAAAACCTATCAACAGGAATAAAAATTTGAGTAAGGAATTGGCATTGGATAGGAATTCAAATGGATGTCCTTTCTCAGAAATGTGAACCACACAAAGTCTTTTATCTTGGTCCTGCCGTGATTGGCTGTATCTAACCCTTCTATGCGTGGTGGACATTTCTTGCAATTAATGAACATCCAATTAGATTTCCGTCAATTCCGTGGTCCGCAGGATAATTGATTATTGGTTGCCATTTTTTTCAAGCTACCATCAATGAACATCCAATTGGATTTCCGTCAATTCCGTGGTCAACAGGATAATTGAATACTGGTTGCCATCTTCCAAGGCTAAGCTGGTCTCTCCGTCGATGACAGGCTTTGATTTCGGTCTCATGTCTTCGACCTTTGAAAAGACAGGCTTTGATTTTGGTCTCATGTCTTCGACCACAACCAATGCAAATATGTAGTGGAGTCTTTATCTGGAATAGCCTCAGGTGGAATAACCACCCCAGCTGCGCGCCTTTCTATCCGCTGGTACTTACGATGTCCTGAGGTTTTTTCTGCATGACGGGCAAGCGTGCATGGAGAGCAGCGGTTGCAACACCACTTCAAAATCTAGAGGTAATCTTTGGTACGTAGCTTGGTGTGTTCACCCTCGTCCTTTGAAAAGAAAAAAAAAAAAAAGAAGCTCGCGTCTCTTGGCATGTCATCCCTACTGCGAATCTTGGACGTGTCAGTGGCTGGCTACTGCAGTTGCACGAACAACTAATTAATTAAGGCTCGTCCCACGGTCCCAGATGCTCAAAATGTAAATTTTCAATCAATGACCATTGTATGCATGCATAACTGCATAAAAATCTTGACCCCCTTTTTTTTTTCCTTCCATATAATCTAAAGCAAAGAGTGCTAATGGTTTTCTTTCCTTCAGTAACTTCAAGATCATCAAAAACACGCACACATATACACACACTTCTATAGATCATAAGTGCTGCTTACCATCCTTGGATATGGTCCTTAGCAGCTTATTATCAAATTAATTTCCTCCCATGTCAGCTTTTAGAGTTTTTTTTGTTTCTTCCTCCTTTTTTTTCTTGCTTTTTGTTATGGTACTCAAGTTCGATAGTTTTGTGTTTTGATACATGCCAGCAAATCTTCAACTTAAAGCTTTTGTCCACATCAAATTGTAAGTTAAATATGAAGCATTTCAGGTGAGAAGAGAACTAGTTATTAAGATAAAAGGAAGAATTAGTTTAAATAAAAACAAATTGACAAAGATAATTAAAATAAAAGAAAAGAAAATTTATATAATTAATATTTATGAATCAAACTGCATTGGATTTAGATAAGGTTAGACAGTGAAAGAATCATAAGAAAACTTAGCAGCCGAATCTTTATGTGATTGTCATTTCATATTTCCATATTATGTCCTAAGAACTTTATGTTTTTTCATCCAAATATCTCTATCAATCGTAGTTATTAGAGTCAAACCACATTAGTCAATCAAAACAGTAAATCAGACTCCTTATTGGTATGATTCTTTTATTGGATCAATTATATAATTGATCCCATCAAAATTAGATGAATCAATTGGTTTTTTTTATTGATTTAATGACCCAATATGAATCGATAAAATCAAACCAATTTTTCATATCTTTGAAAATAATTTTTTTAACCAATATAATTTAAATATTAGTATCATCTTTTAGGCTAATTCCCTCCATCTCTGTTCTTTAGCCAATCAAGTTTTCTCTTTCTAGCTTTCTCTTTAATAGATATGGAAGATTTTAAGCGTTACCTTTTAGAAATCTGAGGTCAATCTCAAGTATTATTGTGGATAATATGTTCCAGGGTTCGGTTATCATTTTTTAATATTTTTTTAAAAATAGGAATTCAATCCAATCTATTCAATGCCATCATTAATCAATGTCTTTATATCCTCACCCATTGCACTTATGCCTTTAAACTTTTCATTATTTATGTCATCGTCCGCATATAGCTAGCTATCAATATACAGCCTAAAGCATGATAGATTTTACCTATGTTCTATTATGGTTCGATAAGTTAATTTTAAATATTTAGATTATTTTATTTTTGATCATCTTGTAGTTAGGTCTTTGAATTATTAACGTAGTCCACCAATAGAGCCAACAAATAAATCTAAATAATCAAGGATGAAAGCAAAAATTTCACTCTGGAAGATCTAGGCATGAAATGCTGGTGGCTAATCCAAAGGGCAAACCCCAGTTTGTGGCAAATAAAATAGTAAGTACTCGGATCATTCTTAAATGGATGTAGTGCCAAAAATAAAATATAAATTAATTGAAGGATAATTATAAAAGTTTCAATTAATAGGAATACGATAAAAAGTGAAGATTAACCCGAGAGGCTCTCACCACACCTGATCAGATTCCCCAAATGAGATATTTAGAGAGCTGTCCACCCATCAATGAGATATCACTCTGACCAAAAAAAACTGTGACAAAATATCACATGGCAGCTCAGCCGTTTGGCCTCATCCCATCATCCCATGCAAGCAGGCAAGCCATGGAAGAATCCAAAACAAATTAAAGCATCGCGAGGGTGGAAGAGCATCCCGCCTCTCTTTGTGTGCTGCGATTCCGCTTAAGATCTTGCATGAACAAATCACAATTGAAAACGTGTCCAAATATTTTACTCAGCAAGAGAAAAAAAAAAGATACATAAAAAAACAATTTAAACGAACATAAAATATAAAAATTAAAAATATTGTTCATTAAAATCTTCCAATATGAATTTTCTCACTCGAATATTGCAAGATAGCTTTAAAATTGCAAAAAATAATAATTTATAAAATTATTTTAAACATAATTATAGTAGGTCAAACTAATTGTCAAAGTCAACTCTCTTTCAATTCTTACAAATCAAAATTAATAAACCTTTATAAATATCTAAGTGGTTGAAGCGTATCTAACAGGAAATCTAAGGAGCTAGCTGGATGAAGCTGTCAGTCCGAGGATCAGGTGTGCAGGGTGTTTGCCAAAGCAACTCAAGAACCATGCAGGCTAGGTTCTGATCGTGATAATAAATTATCCTTGCAGACTTACTTCCATTCCTTTTTCTCTTTAGTTGAACTATTTTGCACCAGACATGAGTAACTCCAAGGCTGATCAGGTTTTCTTTGACCGCGTTGAAAGGATATAAAAAGGTGAACGGTGCTGTCGTGTTTTGATCTCTTTAGTAGGAAGCTGCGAGAAGTAACAATCAACGTTGATGTAAGAAGGTAAACAGAATAAAACAGTGCGTTATTTTAGGAACAAAGTAATACCAGTCCCTTTCGCGTGGAATGCCCATCTGATGCTGAAAGACTGGAAGCCTCTTCTAGGCTTCTTGAGTGGTCCATTCTGGGATCTTTCGGCATGACCATTCCTTTTTTTCTGAACCTGCTTGAAAATAGGAATAAGGATTATTCTAGGCCTTATTTCTGCTTTGTTCCTGAACTTTGCAGCAATCTCTCTAGCTTTGTGATTTCAGATCCTTTCTGCTTGCGACGATTTTGCATGTGTGAGCCTAGAGAAATATTTTTCATTCAAACTTTTAATATGAATAACTTTTTCATCCTTTACTACTATCATTTTAACGCGCAGAAAAGTGAAATAGATCTGAAAAAAAGTTCTTTGTGTGCAGTGCTCTAAGAAATTTAAGGAGAAATAATGAGAACCGCACAATAAAAATGGTCTTTTAGCAATCAAAATACAAGGGGTACAGATAATAAAAATGGTCTTTTAGCAATCAAAATACAAGGGGTACAGATAATAAAAATAAACAAAATAAAAATAACCACATGGATTGATCATCTAGATCTCCTAGGTTGAGCTTGTAATCACAGATGCATATCCTCTAAGATATAATCTGTAGATCAATTATTGCTAAGCCGATGAGATCCAGCATGGCTAGTACAAACCAAAATATGGTGAAATTTTGAAATAACTTCACAACCCTTTGCAGGCTAATGTTTGTTCCTAAATGTCCGAATGACAGCAGCATCCAACTCAGGCTGGGCACGAAAGCCATGGACAAGAAGAACATGCAGGTCTTGAGGTGGAAGCTATAATATTCGCTGCTGAAGTACACTGAATAAACCATCATCATTACTGCAAAAATGGAAATGGTAATTACGGTCGAGTTGTCAGGCTCATGTTCACCACCTGGGGCATTGGGATCTTCCTGGATAAATTCCATAAACCAAACCGCAAGTGCCAAGAAAATATGGAAGAAAGCCAGCAAAATGAATTCATCCACAAATTCAGCAGCAACTGCTAGTCCTGCGAGCGCTAGCAAACCAAACATTGCATAACTGAGGACTTCGAGGAAGGTAATCAACTGCGTTTCAGAGGGTGGTACTGTCGAAAGCAGCATTGACAAAAGACCAAAGATGGCAGTGAACAAGACGAGGGTCATGAAGAACTTGACAGGAACCAGATCGACGTCTTCACGGAAATTTATGAAATAACCACTGATAGTGCCTAGCATTCCTGCGACAGCTTCGGCGGTAACCAACGAGGAGAGGTTGAAGAATTGCTTCAGCTTTGATTTAGTATTTTCCTGTAGTTGGTCTGTTTGAGCTCCTTTGTAAAAGGCAATGACGACAATTGCTATGATTGGTGACAGAAGGATTCCGAGCACGGCATAGTTTACATTCAGAAGAAGCAGAAGGCTGGCGGCAGTTAGCATAGCAAAAATATTGATGAGATAGGCTAGGCGTAGGCTAATCCTAAGACGTCGGGTGGCTTCAAACCGTTCACCAAATTCTAGCCACGGAGAAGTGAAGAACAGCAGCAGGAGATCGGCCAAGTAGGTGACTAACAAAAGGCCACAGCAAACCTTGAAGTACAATGGCTCGGCATGGCTGGTTATGTATTGCTTTGCCGGATAGCATGTCAACAATATTGCAGTAATCATTTTGAAGATGCATTTTGAGTATTCCAAGAGTCGTTCCTGTTCACATGATCACCAAACATTAATGGAGAATGTTGTTACAATTGTGAGAGAAAAGAAATGATGTTTGTGCTCAAGGGCTGAAAAGCTGTGCTATATATTGCTTGTTTTATGTAATATAAGTATCGCCGAAGAAACAATATAGTACTGCAATAATTAATGTTTAATGAGCATCAAAGTAATGAAAGAAAATAAACTGTTTAAGCAATACTAAGAAAGTAAATTATTTGCATGGGTGCTCTATCAACAAATAAAGAGTAATTAAAAACTTGCTAAAGCACGGTACGATAGGCAAAGAAGCAAAGATGAATTGATTTTGATGATAGAAGCACAGTACCCTCACTCACTTACTGGTTGTCCTTTCAATAACTAAGATTTTCCTGTCAGATGTAACAACCTTGAGAGGTAAAACCAAACCAACCTTCTGAGAGGTGAGAAACCTATATGTAGGAACTTCTGTAGTATCTTTCCATCAGAGAGAGAGAGAGAGAGAGAGAGAGAGATCCAATTTCAAAATACAAAGGAATAGCTTTTTGTAAACAACAATTCTTTGGCATATAACCACAAAAACATGGAGAGAGAGAGAGAGAGAGAGGGAGAGGGAGAGGGAGAAACACTGACTTGGAGTGCTAAAGACAGGAGGAAGAAGAATGGGACTTGTACCCAATAAAACTTTTTTCTATATACCCAAAGAAAAACTGCATAAAATAAGATGAATTGATTTTGCTATTCATCTTTCAATAGCAAAGATGAATAGGAGGGGGGATTTCTGCATGTTTGGTCCCATTGTCGAAAAGAGAGGATCAGGAGAAGTGTGCCAAAAAAAATTTTCCAAAGCCATGCTCAGTTATCAAAAAAAATTATCTGGTGAAACTACAGGGAAAAACCAGCAAAAATATCCATTCTCACAGAAAAATTAGTTCAACAAAAGAACCAGAAAGAGCAATAGCATCGGAAGAAGAGAGTGCCATAGAATAACATGAAGCTGTCCCCGGGGAGTTTCCCTCAGAACGGGAAAACAGTGGCTGTAAACAATTCTAACAGCGCGCAGAAAGCCAGCAGCCATTCATAGCAAGTCATTGTAGAGATGCATCGGCAAACAAAATCTGAAAATTAAACAAAATGAAAAAAAAAAAAACCCTACCAAAAAAGACTCTAAATGCAAACGAGATGATACACTGCAGGCAGACAACGAATTCCACAGACCCTTGCATGATTTATAGTTTGAGATACAATAACTAATTAACTCTAAGGACTTAATTATTTACATATCTTTGCTCCATGCAATCATGATGGCATGTGTGATTCTCCAACTCAATTTTTTTTCTCTGATTTGAACTTTTAGTGCAACTCCTCAGAAAAATATTAACATGGAACTCCAAATGAATTGGAGAGATTTCTCATAAGAAGAGAATTCTTGGCTTTTCACCGCCCTATCAAAACTCCAGAAGAATTGAAAAGATATATAATATCTGTGGATAGAAGCTTTGAGTTGGATATCTGCTAGTGCATGCATCAAAACACAAGACCGTCAAACTTGTGTACTATAAATAAAATCAAGAAGAAGAAAAAAAAAAAAAACCCTAAAACTGAGGGGAAGAAATTTGAAAGACTAGCTAAAGTAGCTATTCCGGACCCCAAAAAGGTTAAGATAGGACCTAAAACTGTTGATTGTATATTTATCGGATATGCACATAATAGTAGTGCATATCGCTTTCTTATGTATAAATCAGATATAACTGATATACATAAAAATACAATCATGGAATCAAGGAATGCAACATTCTTTGAAAATATATTCCAAGTAAAAGGAAATTAGAAATAAGTTCAAATAAAAGAACTTATGATGATAATACTGCTAGTAGTAGTCATCAGGAAGAATATCCTGAAGATGAACCCAAACGCAGTAAGAGACCAAAAGTTGCTAAGTCCTTTGGTCCTGATTATGTAACTTATATGTTACAAGATGAACCTCAGACATTCAAAGAGGCAATGTCTAATCCAGAAGCACCCTTTTGGAAAGAAGCTGTCAATAATGAAATTGAGTCCATCATGCATAATCATACCTGGGAGTTGGTAGACCTACCATCTGGTATGAAACCTTTAGGGTGCAAGTGGATATTTAAGAAAAAGCTAAAAGCTGATGGATCAATTGACAAGTATAAAGCTAGATTAGTGGCTAAGGGCTTCAAACAAAAAGAAGGTATAGACTTCTTTGATACCTATTCACCAATAAGTAGAATAACATCTATAAGAATGTTAATAGCTTTTGCAGCCATTAACAATCTTGAAATTTATCAAATGGATATTAAAACTGCTTTTCTGAATGGTGAATTAGATAAAGAAATATACATGGAACAACCTGAGGGATTTATTGTTCCAGGACAAGAAAAGAAGGTGTGTAGACTTGTTAAATCCTTATATGGATTAAAGCAAGCACCTAAGCAATGGCATATAAAATTTGATAATGTAATGTTATCAAATGGATTCAAAATAAATGAATGTGACAAATGCATATATGCCAAATCCCTATCTGAAGGGTATGTGATAATCTGCTTATATGTAGATGACCTATTAATCATTGGTAGTAATACTGAAATGATTAAACAGACTAAGAAAATGTTGATCAAACATTTTGATATGAAAAATATGGGTGTTGCAGATGTTATACTAGGAATTCGAATCACTAGAACATCTGAGAAAATAATATTATCTCAATCTCATTATATTGAGAAAATATTAAATAAGTATAAAAAGTATGATACTAGCCCGGTGAAAATACCTGTAGATGTTAATCTACATTTGGCTAAGTATACTGGAGAACCCATATCTCAATTGGAATACTCACGTATAATTGGCAGTTTAATGTATGTCATGAATTGTACTCATCCTGACATAGCATATGCTGTCAATAAGTTGAGTAGATTTACAAGTAATCCAGGTCCAAATCATTGGACAGCTCTAATAAGGGTATTAAGATATCTGTGATATACCCTAAGTTATGGATTACATTATTCAAGATATCCAGCTGTATTAGAAGGATACAGTGATGCAAATTGGATATCTAACACAGAAGATACAAAATCCACAAGTGGATATGTATTCACCTTAGGAGGAGGTGATGTGTCGTAAAAATCTTCTAAACAAACTTGTATAGCTCGATCCACTATGGAATCTGAGTTTATTGCCTTAGAAAAGGCAGCTGAAGAAGCAGAATGGCTTCGAAACCTTTTAGAAGATATTCCATGTTGGCCAAAGCCTGTGTCTGCAATATGCATACATTGTGATAGTCAATCGGCAATATGCAATGCACAGAATAAGATGTATAATGGTAAGTCTAGACATATACGTCGTAGACATAATACCATTAAGCAGTTACTTGAAATTGGTGTAATTTCTATTGACTATGTTCAGTCAAAGAAAAACCTAGCGGATCCATTAACAAAGGGGTTACCAAGAGATCAAGTAAACTGTTTATCGAGGGGAATGAGTTTAAAACCTATAACTAAAAAATCTTCATAGTGGATACCCAACCTGACTGACTGGAGATCCCAAGATCTAGGTTCAAAAGGGACAACTAAATTATGAAGAGACTTGATAGCACTAAGGATGTACAATCCTACTCATTTCTATGATAATTGGTGCTACCTGCTAAAGGTACTAGGATAAGCATTGCTTTTAATGATTCTTATGACATGAACATCATGTGGGGTATAGCAGGATACTCTTAATAAGAATCACCTATGTGAGTGTGAACTGGGCCAATTCTATGAGAATTTTAAGGTTTAATTCTCTGAAGCACTCATGAGACCAGGAGTTGTTCGGGGCCAAAATGAACACAACCATGAGAACCAAAAGAATGCTCGGGAAGAAGTTGCGTGATTGATATTGTCTTAGTTTACATAAAACGCTGAAAGGTTCAAGACATCGTGTTCACCTTTTAGCAAGTAAACTCGATAACAACTCACTAAGGAAGGTTCAAAGCCACAAGCTACCTATCCCGATACAACTTCATCCCATTATACTCTCTTTAGTATGTCTGCATATTCATTTGCATTAAAATTCTTTTATGTGGGGGTTTGCCTTTGCTGATCTCTGATGATCTTTGATCTAAGTCCAATTTCCATTCATGTGGGGGATTGTTGGGTAATGGGCCAAAATAGACCCTAAATATCCTAATGGGCCTTGAAAGCCCATTACCGCCTTATGTGTGTGAATGAGAAATTACGGGGATATTTAGTCCCATATCGGAAAAATCAAGAAAGGAAGGTTCACTTATATGGAAACCACTTCCTTGAAGCTTAAGTTCCTTAGGCTCACCATAATTGGAGAGCTTGAGGGTGATGCGTAGCATCACCCTCGCGCACGCGCACGCGCGTGTGCGAAGGGCACAATGGGTGCTTTGTAGGCGAGGAGCTTGAGGGGCTTTAAATTTTTATAGATCAAGATGATCCGACGGTGGAGATTGATCGGATCAAGATAAGGGGCTGAGATCAATTGATCGTTGATCGATCGGATGAAGGGTCAAGATGCGGTGATCAAATCACAATCTTGATCACGATCCAACGGCTGACATCTGTCGGTTGACTAGTCAAGTTGACTAGTCAACAGAACGGTTGGTTGACCAGTCAACAGGACGGTTGGTTGACCAGTCAACATGATGGTTATGATAAGGTGTCCGTTCGATCGTACGGTTGTGATAGGCATCCTCCTATCTGATAACGTGATCATCAGATCACGATGATGAAAAGGCTTATCAGGATAAGGATAGACTTATCTGATCGGCTGATCTTCAGATCACAGCCATGAAAAGGCTTATCCGATCGCCTGATCTGAAGATCAGGCTGTCTAAAGGGCATATCAAGGGTGATAAGCCCTTAACCCTCATATCCTTTGATAATAGAATTTAAATTTAATTAAATTCGTAGGGTTGCTTCCAAGGGGCACCTAAAAACATATAAATAGGACCCTAGACCCTCTCATTTCATCAATCCCAAGCCATTCCAAATTGAGTTCAATTTGAATCAATTCTAGTCTTCTTCTCTCTTAGGCATTTGCATACTTTCCTAAGGATAGTATAGCAATAGTGCATTGAAAAGATAGTAGCATTCTTGGTTCGAAAGTTTTGGTGAATTGTAGTGCTGCTTTCATCAAAAGGAGACTGTTGTATCCTGCGAGACAATCGTCATACTGACCGTAAGCACCATTGCGGGACGAAATTGTCTTAAGGATATAGAGTAAAACTCTAGCCTCAGTCTGATTCATTAGGTAACCACCATCTGCCAACATACCAACCAACAACTACTGGGAAAAACCAGCAAAAATATCCATTCTCACAGAAAAATTAGTTCAACAAAAGAACCAGAAAGAGCAATAGCATCGGAAGAAGAGAGTGCCATAGAATAACATGAAGCTGTCCCCGGGGAGTTTCCCTCAGAACGGGAAAACAGTGGCTGTAAACAATTCTAACAGCGCGCAGAAAGCCAGCAGCCATTCATAGCAAGTCATTGTAGAGATGCATCGGCAAACAAAATCTGAAAATTAAACAAAATGAAAAAAAAAAAAAACCTACCAAAAAAGACTCTAAATGCAAACGAGATGATACACTACAGGCAGACAACGAATTCCACAGACCCTTGCATGATTTATAGTTTGAGATACAATAACTAATTAACTCTAAGGACTTAATTATTTACATATCTTTGCTCCATGCAATCATGATGGCATGTGTGATTCTCCAACTCAATTTTTTTTCTCTGATTTGAACTTTTAGTGCAACTCCTCAGAAAAATATTAACATGGAACTCCAAATGAATTGGAGAGATTTCTCATAAGAAGAGAATTCTTGGCTTTTCACCGCCCTATCAAAACTCCAGAAGAATTGAAAAGATATATAATATCTGTGGATAGAAGCTTTGAGTTGGATATCTGCTAGTGCATGCATCAAAACACAAGACCGTCAAACTTGTGTACTATAAATAAAATCAAGAAGAAGAAAAAAAAAAAAACCCTAAAACTGAGGGGAAGAAATTTGAAAGACTATAAGCTGCTGCAAGGATGGTAAGCAGTGCCTATGATTTACATCAAGACGAGACGGTCTTGCCAGAAAGATTGGAGCCTTCTGTTTTTTAACTTGTCTGTTTGTAGATCCTCAAATTTCTAGCTGGAGGAAGTTAAACTATTAACCCTCATACCTATAGATCATATCGAAAGAAAACTAAGTATTCGAGGAAGGTTATTTGAGATTATAGATCATATCGAAATAAAAATAAGACCAAGTATGCGAGGAAGATTATTTGAGATCAGTCTACCTGAGTATCACCCTCAGCCCCTGCCGGTCTAACCATCATCTGGAGATAGAATTTTCCAAGTGAGTGGACGATGAGGAAGAAGATAAGCAGGAGGAATGGAATAAGAGGGATATAGACCACTGGAAGGAGAATTGGTCAAGTCAACCAGGTCGGCGGACACGTACGTCCTTCGAAGCTTTTGCTTAATTTTAGTCTAGAGGTGCAAACATGCTCTTCACAAAAATATTCTACTAGCTTTTAATCTCGCACAAATTTTTTTTTTTTTTTTTGTGGTGAAGTGTAATTTTATTAGTCAATGAGATGGAAGAAATTACAGCAGAAGGTTAAGAAAGACCATTCTCTTTTGAATGCAACAAATCTTCACCACCAAAAGAACAAGAGATTTTACGATCAATTTAAAAATAAAATTCTTTCACGGTAAGTATAATTCGGTCTAATTCATTTTTCTCAATGATTTTTGAAGATAAAAATAAAAAACAAGAGCAGCACCAGACAAGCTCTTAGTTTGTGTTGACTTCTAACCTAATTGATCAGGTCAAACATTAATCTACAGTAAGATTGTTCCGCCTAAAGCTGGGACGTTCGTAAGAGAAGATAAGCTTGCTCTCTCCTTTTTACCGCCATTATTCTCTCTCTCTTTACCTTTACGCGTAGGACTCTTAATAGCTTCCTTTTTGCCTGCGTTCAATCTTTCCTTCCACAATAAGCCACCGCGTTTCGTATCTTTATTGAACCAATAGAGGGATCAAGGGACCGGCTACCTATCTAATCTTGTAGTTTTTGTTGGTTCATTCGGGGTCGGATGAATATATAGCTATCCTTTTGAAGACATTAATCACCCCTGCACGCTGTGGTTTAGGCCACACGTATGATGAGGTGTTAAGCCACATACACATTAATTATTAGCCTATTAAATATTTGGAGCCAATTTGTTATCTACCATTACTAACGTTTTATGCCACAATATATTTTAATTTGAATGATTAAGATCCTAAAGAAAACTAGTAAGTACCGTCTAAATTTTCATTGCTTGACTGCTTCATTGCAAAAGTAAATCAAAGATCAAATTCCAGCAACTTCTAAGAATTTATCCATTAAAAATTTGAGCGTTGAAACAGATCTGAAATACTAGACCTTTCTTCAACTAAGCCACCCATGTGATTAAACCATTTTTATGATTCAAATTCTAAATGACATGGGACTCATTTTATTGTGTTGGATCTCTCGTCTTCATGTATGGTGGAAACCGCATCACTCTTGAAGCTTTTAGGAGGCTCTCTTTTCCTCCGAAGCGATAAAGAATCAACCATCGTTCATTCATGTACCCAGCTCCCAGGTGCGTGCATTTCTATTGTTTTCAAGAAGAAATCTGAGACGTCCATGGAAACATTGGCTTGTATGCTCTCGTTTAACCTACTGGAGAGCTTTGAGAAGTCAAAAGGAATCAAAGAATAAGAAAAAAAGCTTTCTATGGTATTTTTTATTATTTTTAAAAATTTATAAATAAATCAGAACCATTGATATATATAGCCAAGATTCTTTTGGCCATTTTATAGCCAGTCTTCTTCGTTTCTCCATCGAAGCCACCATCTCTTTCGTCTGCTTTGAAGATGTCGTCTTTTCATTTTTTCTAGTAGAGTTATCATTTCCACCATTTTTCTATCATAAACATCATCTTTTCCGTGGCTCCACTGCAATGATGCCCTCTGTAATAAAAGCATTGACGGCTATTGTCAATGCTATTGTCTCTTCTGTCATTTTAAGTACCATAATATGATTTAATCGTGATAGCGGCTTCCACAAGACCAACCACTCCTACCATACACGTGAGGAGAAGAATGTAGCACCATGGTGCACCGAAGCACTCTTTTATAACATAAAGTTGAACTTTTTAGTACACCATCACACATAATATTGGATGAACCGATTGCCAACTAAAATATCTATAACACTTAAAATAAAATCAAATATATTTTTTTATATTTGAAAAATAAATGACTACAATAACAAAACTCTATATGTTAATACATTAATTCCTCACTCGCAAATGTTTACTTCCTTATGAAGAAAGTCAATAAAAATGTTTACTTCCTTATGAAGAAAGTCAATAAGAAACTTTGATTTAGATTTTTCCTCCTTTGCTTCCACCCATCTTCCCACGCTTTACCATAGTCTTCTCATCATAGCGCGAACCTAATTCATAGAATTTGGATGTCGGCACATGCATTATAGAAAGAATCACATGATTTCTAGTTTGGCTTTTAGTTATTTATGGCAATCTAAAGTTTTGAGCTTGAACCAACTTCGGATCGAGGAGGATTGGGTTAGTTGTTTGGAGCAGCAGTGTATAATATAGGCATGTTTTCTGAGTTTTTTTTTTTTGGGTGATTGAGATTTCTATTGGCTTTCTTTGTTGGCTGGCAAGAGTGTTAATAAGTAGTCCTCTGGTAATAAAATCAAGTACTCATATTGTTCATCTCTAATGAATAAAGCTATGATGTTATTACCATATATAATGGTCTATGATGATGCCTGATCACTTCGAGCTGACGTTCTTGAGCATCGTAAGTTTGTCGAGGGTGCTTCACCTCCGTGCCAAGATCTGCAAGAAGTTCCGGGGATCGAATATTCCAACGAAAATCCTTTGACGCTCAAGTTAGTGATCAGAATCATAATCGTGAGCTTGTTTAGGCTCGATAGAGAAAGTTTAGGATCCCCAAACTCTCTAAGTGTCTTAGTGTTCATACCTTAACCAGGGGTCCCTCTTATCCATTTTATTGATACTCAAAGTCTGTGAGAATTGCTTGGAAAGCTTGGAATCTTATGATGAGCCACGACTTTATGAACGAAATGTCAGAATTAGTGGGATTTATCCCATCTGAACTGGGTGATTGATACTTTATGACAAATGATAACTTTTTATGCTCATCTGATCAAGGTTATTAAAGCTTCATAATGGACGATTACTTTTTAGGCCTGGGCCAGAACTAATGAGCTTATCTTATTAGACATCTATGGGTCAAAGATGGCTGGTGGGCCCGGCCTTGTCAAAAGCGAAGGCTTGCCTAAGAAGCTGAAGCTGAGCCTAGAGATTAAGGGAAATGATGACACCTTAGAACCGGAACCGTCCAAGAGCTGGGGTCATTTAGGAGCTGGGGTCGTTTGAGAACTGGGGTCGCCTAGGAGCTGGGGCTGCCTGAGAACTGGGGCCACTTAAGAACTAGGGCTACTTGAGAACTAGGGCCGCCTAGGAGCTGGAGCCACCGGAGAACTGGGGCCACCTAGGAGCTAGGGTCATCTGAGAACTGGGACCGCCTAGAAGCTGGAGCCGCTTAAGAACTGGGGCAATTTGAGAACTAGGACCGCCTAGGAACTGGAACCATCAACGTCCTATCGACTTTCATCGTCAGGTAATTTTGGCCGTTATTACATGTGGCTTTTACCAGCCACATCATATGCCCCTCCACTCCTGAGTCTTAGCGTTAACTTACGCGTGCGTAGCACTTGCAAAGAGAAAGGAGCATAAATCTCTCACTTTTATTGGGCCTTACGAGCCATCAATTAGCGGGAGCAGGCACATGCCCTCGAGGAGGTAAAGTCTCCTCAAAATCTCCTTATCATTTAAGGAATGGCATCAGAATCAATATGATCTGCGAGGAGATTAAGGAAATTCCTCTCGATTGATGAAAAAGGTGGGGCTCCATTATTGGATTGTTCTTGTCCATGTCCCATCATTGGGCACAGATCGCACTCCTCAAGTGTCACCAAGGTATTATATCTTGGGTAGTGAAGAGTTTTTGGACAGCTGAATGCTACCTCCACTTATGAGTCTTCACATGGCACTGTAGTGGGCGGAACGTTTCAAAAATTATGTATAAAGATTGTCCCGCCTATCCTTTCGAGCCTTTCACATCTCCAATACTTTCTCTATGCCTTCTTCGCCTTATGAGTCTGAGTTCTTACTTCTGTCCTTCTGATCTTCAGATCAGTCCTTTTTACCCTCTTCATTCCTCTCTTTTCTTTCCATGGATCCTAGTTCCAGTAGAAAAGATAAGAGTCCTATGGTTGAATCCTTCGAGGATTAGATCCTCTAGGCATGGCGTCGGGCTCCTGGTAGCATTTCCATCCACGACCATCCAGCGACTGTAGCCCAAACACCATCTAGGGTTTCTCCTCCTTCATCAAGCCGTTCGGTACCTCCTTCGGCTACCATTTCTGAGTCTGCCAATCCTAAGGGGATGGCCTCCACCATGTACCCTCAAGATATAAAAAAACTTAGGGCCCAATGTGGAGTACCCGACAGTGTCTATCTTTCTGTTCCCCATTCTAATGATAGGGTAACCTCCAGCCAATCATGTGGGGTTGCCTTGTATGAAAAAAATTTTAGGAGTGGGATCTGTCTTTCCTTCCATCCTTTCTTTCTCAACCTCTTAGATATGTATGACATCGTCTCGGTGCAGTTAACTTCGAACTCCATTCGGATTATCTGCGCCTTCATCATGCTTTGCGATTTTCATGGCATTTTGCCCGAGTTTCCTTGTTTCAGGCTCTATACAAACTCCGTAATCTCAATAAGGCTGGATGATGGAGCTTTGCCTCCAGACCCAAAAGAACACTCAAGCTTGATCTGCCTTCCAAGAATAAGGGATGGAAATCTTGATTTTTCTATGCCCATATGGATGGAGTGAGAATGGGTTGGGGGAGTCCCGACATTAGCCCCAATAAGAATCCAATTATATATGATAAAGATTAGGAAATCTTCGATTCGCTGATGTCCACTGACATTCCTTCCTGTCGAGAACTATTATTGGAGAGCAACCTCTGTGAGGCTGGTGTAGCGCTAGCATCATTATCATCAGTGCCCGGTGAGTGCCATACCCTTTAGTCATGTTTCTTTTTTTTTACCCTAATTTTTGATCCTTTGTGCAGCGATGAAGTTCTCTCCTGAACATTTGATGGCGGGTGTCCGAAGGAGGAGAGAGGCCACCGGCAACACGGCAAGGGCAGCATCCAAGAGGCCTCATCGAAAAGAATAGGATGGGTCATCCCGGCCCCCCACGGCTCCCTCCAAGGCTGCACCAATGGGAAAGCCTCGTCGGGAAGAACGAGGTAGATCGTCCCAGCCCCTCACGGCTCCCTCCAAGGCCGCACTAACGGGAGAGCCGAGAAGGGAGAGTCCCCACACCGAGGTGTCAATAACGGGGCCTTCTCCTGTTGAAGTTGAGGCGGGGCCATCGAGGGACGAGCCCTCAGCCATCGCTGAACTCAAAGGTGAAGTTGCACTAGAGGCGAGGGTTGGGGTGCCTCTGGTTGTGAAAGTTAAAGATGATGTCTCGCCGACCGCCCAACCGATGCCGAAGGAAAGAGGGACGCCTTCCACTAGTGCCCCAAGGAGCCATCCGTCTCAGATGACGGCACCGCGGTTGACTGGTGGAGCGTGTATTGAGCTGCTCCAGCCTCCCAAATTTTTAGGTTGAGCTCCATCATCAATCGATTGCCAACACCCTCGACACTCTCTTCAATGCCGCCCTTTAGGTAAGTCCATCGATTTTATTTTCCTTTATGTTGAATTTGATCTGAGCTCTAATCGATTGTCTCATGCAGATGTCCAACAGCCTTTTTGTCCTTCGGGATGCCTACGTTGGGGCCGCTAACAACTGCGAGCATGCTCAAAAGGGCTAACTGCCACCAATACTCGGGCTGACAGCCTGGCCAAGAAGTTGGCCGAGGTCAGGACTCGAGAGACGAAGGTGGCCAGTGAGCTTCGAGCCGCTCAAGAGGAAAGTTGCTTTTCGAAGACCCGAGTCGAGAAAGCCGAGAGGAAGGCCAGAGTCGTCGAGGCCAAATTGATGAAGGCCATGACGAGGCTTAGGCCAAATGAGGAGAAGTTGAAAGACGTTCTCCTCAAGTTGTGTCATACCAAGGAGAGGGCTGATAAGGCCGAATTCGAGGCTCGGGCTGCCACAGAGAAGCGGGCTCTTGCAAAGGCGGCTGCCCAAACTGCCTGGGAGAGGATGACCGCTGCTAAGGCCCAAGCTCAAAAGGCTACGGAGAAGTTGGCTGCCGCTGAAGCCCAAGCGACAGAGAAGGTGGCTGCCATCGAATTCCAAGCTTAAAAAGCGGTGGAGCACTATAAAGGCTCCACCGATTTTGCCACTGAGTTGAGTGAGGCGGCCATCGACGCCTTCCTCCAAGGCTTCGAGAAGTGTAAGGAGAAGGTATCTCGGATCTTCAAAATAAGCAGCTTTGAACACATTCAGCTCGAGGCTGAAGAAAAAGATCTGGAGAGTGACGACGCTGAAAACAGGCTAGAACCCGCTGAGTCCTAGAGTTCATTTTATTTTCCTTTTTAACACTTGTTGTAATTCAACTAGAGTCAATCTTTTTGTATGATACTGAAATTAGATTAATGAAAGAAATATTTTGTTCCATCACAATGGACTTAGCTTTTCATAGCGCTTTAGTCTCTTGGTGATCATGTCTTGGGTTTAGCCTTTAGACTTGACTAGGTACGCCTACGATCTCTTTGGCATACTTTTGAGAGTTAGCAACTTGATGTATAGACTTCATAGGGACACTTAGGCTTGCCTTCGCCTCTCGGGCATTTGTTAGAGTGCTCCTTGGGTGCTAATGTCGATCGCAAGTCCTTCAAAGGCCTTTTGACTACCTTGGGGTTTCTCGGCCAATCCGGGAGTTGAGTTGGGGCCATCGGAACGATAGGTCTTGAATCACCTTGAGGGTTTCTTGGCCGGCTTGGGGGTGACCTTATGATCACGGAGCCACCAAGAGCCTTTTGAAACTACCTTGAGGGTTTCTCGACCGGCCCGAGAGTTGACTCAAGGCTGCCAAAATCATAGGTCTTGAACCGCCTTAGGGGTTTCTCAACTGGCAAGAGGGTGACCTTATGATTGCAGGGCCGCCGAGGGCCTTTTGAAACTACCTCGGGGGTTTCTTGATCGATCCGGAAGTTGACTCGGAGCCATCAAAACCATAGGTCTTGAACTGCCTCAGGGATTTCTCGGTTAGCCCGGGAGTGACCTTATGATCGCGGACCTATCTAGAGCCTTTTAAAACTATCTTGGAGGTTTCTTGGCTGGCCCGTAAGTTGACTCGGCGTTGCCAAAACCATAGGTCTTGAACTGCCTCAGTAGTTTTTTTATCGGCCTGGGGGTGACCTTATGATCGCAGGGCCATCGAGAGCCTTTTGAAACTACCTCGGAGGTTTTTCGGCAGGCCCATGAGTTAACTTAGGGCCATCAGAACCATAGGACTTGAACTACCTCAGGGATTTCTCGGTCAGCCAGGGGCTGACCTTATGATCGTGGGCCACTGAAAGCCTTTTGAAACTACCTCGGGGGTTTCTTGGCCTGCCCGAGAGTTGACTCGGGGCTGCTGGAACCATAGGTCTTGAATCACCTCGTAAGTTTCTCGGTTGAACCTAGGGTGACCTTATGATTGTGGGGCCATTGAGAGCCTTTTGAAATTACCTCGGGGTTTTCTTGGCTAGCTCGAGAGTTGACTCAAGGCCATCAGAACCATAGGTCTTGAACCACCTTCAGGATTTCTCGGCTGGCCTGTGGGTGACCTTATGATCGCGGGGTCACCAAGAGCCTTTTGAAATTATCTCGGGAGCTTTTCGGCTGGCCCGAGAGTTGACTCGGGACCATCGAAACCATAGGTCTTGAACAGCCTCTGGGGTTTCTCGGCCAGCCCGGGGGTGACCCTATGATTGCGGGGCTACCGAGAACCTTTTGAAACGACCTCAGAATTTCTCGGCCGGTCCGAGGGTAACCTTATGATCGCGGGGCCATCGAAAGCCTTTTGAAACAATGAAATTTTCCAAGTTGGATAGGAAGATAAAATTTGAGGCTCTTCTTATATTCATCGGCTGAATACACTCACTACTGATAATACC
Organism: Calamus simplicifolius; assembly: GCA_900491605.1. NCBI lineage: Eukaryota > Viridiplantae > Streptophyta > Magnoliopsida > Arecales > Arecaceae > Calamus > Calamus simplicifolius. The sequence goes on along the minus strand of UESW01004446.1, from coordinate 694,782 downwards.
GACGAAGGTTGTCCACATTTCAAGTGCGTGGGATTGACCATCCATCAATCTCCTCGATTCGATACGTTTCTTGGTGAAGTACTTTGGTAACCCGATAGGGCCCCTCCCAATTTAAAGATAGCTTACCCCCTTTGGGTAGTTTAGATACATTTGCACTTCTAAGAATTAGATTTCCAGGGCAAAATGTCTTGAGGCAGACCCGGGCGTTATAATATTTTGATGCTCACTGGTTAAAGACAGCCGTCTTGAGCCGCGCTTGATCCCGTGTCTCATCGTTGAGGTCAAGGCTGGCATTTAATTGATGAGGATTGTCATCTTCATTTTATGACTTCACTCAGGGACTTGAAAGGCTGATCTCCACCGGGATGACCCCTACAGATCCGAAGATGAGACTGAAAGGAGTTTTTCCTGTGGGGATCCTTGGAGTCATATGATATGCCCACAGTACACTTAGGAGTTCCTCCACCCATTTGCCTTTAAACTCATCCAATCGGGCTCTAAGTCCCCAAAGGATGATCCGATTCATAACTTCTACTTCTCCATTGGTTTGTGGATGTCCGACAGATGTGAATCTGTGGCAGATACCCAACTCGGTGCAAAAAGTCTTGTATGCATCATTATCGAATTGTCGACCATTATCGGTGATGATAGTGTGAGGTAGCCCAAAACGGCAGATAATAGACTTTCAAAAAAATATCCTCACCTTGCTCTCGTTGATTTTGGCTAACGCCTCGACTTCAACCCATTTGGTGAAGTAATCGATGACGACAAGTAAGAACCTCCGTTGACCTGAAGATGGGGGAAATGGTCTGAGGATATCCATCCCCCATTGAGCGAATGGACATGTGGTAGAAAGCGGGCTCAACTGAGAGGCTGGTTGTCATTGGACATTATAATATCACTGGCAGCGTTGCACTTCTGGACTAGCTGAGCAGCATCCTTTCACATAGTGAACCAATAATAATCCTGGCGGAGAAACTTGTACGCTAGTGATCTGCCTAAGATGGTTCCCACATATGCCTTCATGGATCTCTCTGAGGATATAATTAGCGTCTGCAGGACCAACACATTTGAGGAGGGGATAAGAGAATGACTTCTTATATAATTGTCCATTCAGCAGTACGAACTTGTAAGCCCTCCACTTGAGTAGCATGGCCTTTACGTGATCAGCGGGGAGAGTATCGTCAATGAGGTAGTGGATGTAGGCATCCATCCATGTTGACTCCTGTGTGATTGATAGAACTTCTTCCACTGCATCAATACTTGGAGTTTCCAGGTGCTCAACATATGTTCTTCCCAAGGTGTTGTCCGACGAAGTGGCTAGCCATGACAAGGTGTCGGCTCTGGCATTTTTTCCCCTAAAAATATAACTAAAAGTGAAATAAGCCAATGAGAAGGTCAGTGAATTGACCTTATTCAGATATCGAGATATAGTAGGGTCTCGAGCTTCGTACTCTCCAGTGATTTGTCCAGGGATGAGCTGAAAGTCGGTGAAGGCCCTGAGATGCTTTACCGTGAACTCCTGCCCGAGCTTAATTCTGGCCAAGAAGGCCTCATACTTGGCTTGGTTATTTGTAGCTTTGAAGAGAAACTGGAGAGCGTACTCCAGAACTACGCCCTCTGGATTTGCAAGAATAAGACCAGCTTCGCTTTCTTGAGAATTAAAGGCACCATCAACATGGAGGATCCAGGTCTCTACCGCGCCCTCACTAGTGTCTGAACATACCATTGAAAAATATTTAGGTTGCTCCTCAGTCTAGCTGCATTCTATTAGGAAGTCCGCCAACACCTGGGACTTCAAGACAGATCGGGACTAAAATGAAAAATCAAATTCTTTCAATTTGATTGTCCATTTAGCCAGTCAATCAGAAGTGTTAGGACAAGCCAGAATAGCTCTAAGAGGCTGGTCTGTGAGCACTACGATCGGATAGGCTTGAAAGTATGGCTTAAGACGCTGAGCGAAAATGATTAGAGGAAAAATAATTTTTTCAGTTCTGCAGTACTTGACCTCTGCATCATGGAGCACTTTGCTAGTGTAGTAGACAGGTTTCTGTGCTCCGTCGGAGTCAATATATACTAGAATGGAGCTGACTGCCTTCGAAGAGGAAGCAAGATAAAGAAAGAGCTTTTAGAGGGCAAAGTCATCCCCCAAGAAAGTATGCCTACCATCCTTTCTATCGAAGTGTTATCGATGTTGGCCTAAACAGGTGGAGGCCCCATAGAGCTGGGATGGCCAGAGACCCTCCCTTCTGGATAAACTTTCTGAGGTAGCCCCTATAGATGAGCTCCTTGATGGCACGCTTTAGGTTATGACAGTCCTCAGTATCATGGCCATAGTCCCTATGAAAATGACAATAATGACTTCGGTCGTGAGTGGCATCCTTCCTAAATGGGGGAGGGTGCCAGAAGTAAGGCTCGCTTTTAATCTCCATGAGAATGTGAGACCTAAGGGCGAGGAAAGGTGTGAAGTTATCTTCTATGGGGTGAAGCTCTGGCACCGACTATCTGGTTAGCACAGGGGCTCAGACTTCTTAGGGGAAGGTTTGCTTGGCTCCACATGGATCAGTATCTTACTAGACCTCCCTTCAGTGTTCCTCTGAGTGAAATCAGCTTCATCGGCATGAATGTATTTCTATGCGCAACTTAGAAGATCAACATAGGAACTGAAAGGCCTTTTGTCTAATGAATAGGTGAAGCGGGAGGGATGAAGTCCCCACTTTAGGGCCAAAGTGGCCACAGCATCGTCGAGATGGTAAACCTCGAGGACCGCCATCTTAAACTGGGCTACAAAATCCTTCAAAAGCTCTCCTTCCTTCTGTTGAATGGAGAATAGGCTATCCGCTATCCGAAAAATCTTTCGATAGGCATCGAAATGCAATAAGAAAGTTTTCTTCAACTGTCTAAAGGAATCGATGCTGTATGGGAGTAGACAAGAATACCATGCACGTGCAGCCTTCCGAAGGGTAGCGGAAAAAATAATACATAGGAGGGCATCGGTCGCCTTCTGAACTTGCATAAGGGTTTTATAACTCTCGAAGTGGTCAAGTGGATCCATGGTGCCATCATAGGGATCCATCTGGGGAAGACAGAACCTGAAAGAGATAGGCTTCTTCATAATGCGGCGAGTGAAGGGTGGACGAGTGTCGTAGTCCACCCTTGGTTGGTTGTTAAGCCTCTGACTGAGCTCTTCGAGCCGCCGGTGCTGTTCCTCCAAGCGCCTCTCCATCTGGCAGTTGATGTCCTTACTCATCGATTCAGAAGACGAGCAGGGAGAGTAGTTGTGCTGGTGGCAGCATGTCCGCCTGGGCTCCTTCCCCCACCGCTGTCTGAAGGAGGGGTTGCTCGAGCGGCGAACATAAGACCATGACCTTTTATGGTGGCAGCTTATTTTTGAATATATCATTATTTTGTAACTTTGAATTTGAAGCAGCCATGTTTTCTAAGATTTTGAGATATTGTTTTCTTCTGCAATGTTTCTGTTTTCAACTCTTTTTCCTTAATGGTAAGCAATTGCAAATTAGAAAATTTTAAATGTGAAATCTGAAGTAAACCCTATTTGTTGTGACAATTTTTGTTCTATGCGATTGAAACAAGAAAGTGCACCTTTTTTTGGATAGAATTTGTTGCTACATGCTGACTTTTTTATCACTTCATTTTATGTAGTTCATTTGTGGAGTTATTTTATAGCATTGTGGATAGAACTCTAGTTTAGGCTTACTGTGGGAGATTAAAATGCATTTTATGAGAAGAGAAATGAGATGAAAGTTTTATTTTGAAGAATGGATAGAGCATATCAGAAATATGATATGTTTGAATACGAATGTATAAAGAGATCAATGTGTAAGAATATATGATGATGCCAATGGAAAGTCATTCTGCACACAACATTACTTAGTATAAATGGATATGCTTGCTAAATCTTGGAGGAAAGAAATGAAAGCGTAACATGCCTCGTAATGCTGTTGGGAACAATGAGACTTGCTTCCAAGAAAAAAAAATTATAGAGAACAATTAGAACTTGAGAATTGAGCCAATTTTGACATGGTATTAGATGACATATTCCTGAATAGAGTAGAGTGGTGGAAGCAGTTTCATATAGCTGACCCCATGTAGTTGGGAAAAGGCTTAGATGAGTTGAGTTGAGTATTAGATGACATATCTTTTAGATGGGTGGAAGAGTTAATAAAGATCTAAAGGCAAAGAATATACATGTTAAGAAATTGGTGCTGGGGATGAAAGATTTTAAATTAGTAAAGAATGGTGCAAAAGATCTAGTATGATTAAATACTTAACTTATATATATGATAGGTCAGATGCAGGAGAGATCCACATGTTATTAACCTGGAAAAATATATGATAGAGTCTGGCATGAAAAGGTAAAAAGTTTACGAGAAAGTATATTAATAACTTACTAGCCCCAAGCAAGAAGTAACTATATGAAGCATAAATATTAGCTGTGGCCAGGCAAGCAAAATTCTTATCGCAATGGACCTACACCAAAGATCTGTATTAAGCCCATACTCTTTTGTTCTTGTGACAGACAGCTACCGATATCTAGGAGATTTCATGTATTATGTTATTTGAAATCATTACGTTGTTAATTAATTAGTTAAGGTCAGGATCAGCTGTCTCCGGGTAGTGAATCCCTCCAACCATCTCCCTCTTATTCCATTCCTCCTGCATGCTTTCCTCTTCCTCACCACACACTCACTTGGAAAATTCCAATCTCCAGATAATGGCTCCACCGGCAGGGGCTGCGGGTGGTAAGCAGGTAGAGTGCTCTTAAATAACCTTCCTCGCATACCTGGTTTTCTTTCGATATGATCTATAGCTAGGAGGTTAATGGTTTAACTTCCTCCAACGAGAAACCTCAAGATCTACAAACAAGCCCAAAAACAGATGGGTTTAGCAGCTTATAGTCTTTGAAATTTCTTCCCGTGTCAGCTTTTAGTTTTTTTTTTTTCCTTCTTTTTTCTTGATTTTATTTACAGCACTCAAGAAGAATTTTGATAGGGCAGTGAAAAGCTCAGAATTCTCTTCTTATGAGAAATCTCTCCAATTCATTTGGAGTTCCATGTTAATATTTGAGAAGTTGCACTGAAAGTTCAAATAAGAGGAAAAAATTGATTATTTTTGCTTCAGATAATTAATATTTTTACCCAAGAATCACTTATGCCATCATGATCACATAGAGGAAAGATAGATAAATAATTAAGTCCGTAGAGTTTAGTTATTGTATCTCCAACTATAAATCATGTAAGGGAGTTTGGAATTCGTTGCCTGCTTGTGCATCATCTCGTCTGCGTTTAGAGTCTTTTTTGCCAGCCCAATTTTTTATTTGTTGTTTTCGATTTGTTTAATTTTTAGATTTTATTAGCTGATCCATCTCTTCAATGACTTGCTATGAATGACTGCTGGTTGCTGGCTTTATGTTGTTAGAATTGTTTAAAGTCACTCTTTTCCTGTTCTGAGAGGAACTTCCCAGAGACAACTTGATAGTATTCTATGGCACTCTCTTCTTCCGATGCTAATGCTGTTTCTGGTTCTTTCGTTGAACTAATTTTTTTGTGAGAATGGATATGTTTGCTGGTTTTTTCCTATAGTTTCACCAGATTATATTTTTTATAACTGAACATAGCTTTGGAAAAAAATTATTGGCACAGTTCTCCTGGTCCTCTCTCTCTCCCACAGTGGGACCAAACATGCAGATCGAAATCCCCCCTCCTAGATCGCTAGACTTCGAGAATAGGGGAACAAATTAAAGACATTTCAAACAAGTAAGTGATAGTAAACTCCTGTGTTCATATCTAAACTCTCAAAACTTTTAATGGTGGAGGAAAGATGCAGCTGAACCAAGAGACAGATGAGATTTAATGCATTAAAAACTCTTGGAAAATTTATTTTACTTAATAAAGATTATTAAGGTGAAAAAAAAAATTATATAACTAACATTTATATGTTGGCAGCGACTGAAAGTATGAAATAAATCAGGGATTTTACTCGCTAATAATTTAATAACAGAGAGTCCTCTGTATGCACGTGAAAGAAAGTGGTTTTGAAGGAGCATGGAGCCTTCAGATACGAGAGCCCTGCTTGTGAGAAGGAGATAATGCGTTATGAACCAATGGATCGTAAACATTGCGGAGGTAGGCCCATGCTCCTTGATATTAATAATTTAATAACATTGAGGTTAGTGCATAGATCTAACGTTTTTTTTTCCTTTTTTTTATATGATCTGATGTGAAGTTAGAAACGCTCATGATTTAATTTTTCAAAAAAAAAATTAATATATATATATATATATATATATATATATATATAGAGAGAGAGAGAGAGAGAGAGAGAGAGATTTGATCGTCTTGGCAAGATCATCTAAATCGGCTATACTTTTGTAACTCCAGAAGAATTTAAAAAAATATGTAAAATATGTGGATAGATGCTTTGTAGTGGACATCTGCCAGCATGCATCAAAACACAAAACCGTGGACCTTGAGTGCTGTAAATAAAATCAAGAAAAAAAGAAGGAAAAAAAAAAACCCCCTAAAAGCTGAGACGGGACTAAATTTCAAAGACTATAAATTGTTAAGGCCCATATGCAAGAATGGTAAGCAGTGCCTATGATTTACAGAAGTGCACGGGACGGTCTTGCCAAAAAGATTGGAGCCTTCTGTTTTTATCTAGCTGGAGGAAGTTAAAAACTATTAACCCTCCTAGCTATAGAAGATCATATCGAAAGAAAACTAATTAGTATGCGAGAAAGGTTATTTAAGATTATAGACCATATCGATCGAAAGAAAACCAAGTATGCGAAAGGAAGGTTATTTGAGATCACTCTACCTGAGTACCACCCTCAGCCCCTGCCCGTCACCTGACCGTCTAACCATCATCTGGAGATGAATTTGAGGGGGGTGATGAGGAAGAGTTTGAGGGGGAATGGAATAAGAGGGCGATGGATGGAGGGCTCCACCACCCGGAGGAGAATTGGTCAAGCCAACCAGCTGGTCGGACGACACGTCCTTCGAAGCTTCTGCTTTTACTGAACATGCTCCTCACAAAAGGATTCTACTAGCTTTTAATCTCCTCACGAAAGGAGAATTGGTCAAGGGGCCCGCTACCAATCTAATCTTGTAGCTTGTGTTGGTTCATTCGGGTTGGGATGAATATATAGTTATCCTTAATTTTGAAGACATTAATATCACCCCTGCACGCTGTGGTTTATGCCACACGTATGATGAGGTGTTAAGCCACATACACATTATTAGCATATTAAATATTTGGAGCCAATTTGTTATTTACCATTAATTACTAACGTTTTATCCTACAATATATAGCTGTATAGGTATTTTTTTTACCTTTTTTTTAATTTGAATGATTAAGATCCTAAAGAAAACTAGTAAGTACCGTCTAAATTAAATTTTCATTGCTTGAGTGCTTCATTGCAAAAGTAAATCAAAGATCAAATTCCAGCAACTTCTAAAAATTTATCCATTAAAAATTTGAGCGTTGGAACATATCTGAAATACTAGGCCTTTCTTCAACTAAGCCACCCATCTGATTAAACCATTTTATGATTCAAATTCTAAATGTGGGACTAATTTTAGGAGGCTCTCTTTTCCTCCCTAGCGGTAATGAATCAACCATCGTTCATTCATGCACCTAGTTCCCAGGTACGTCCATTTCTATTATTTTCAAGAAGAAAACTGAGACGTCCATGAAAATGTTGGCTTCTATGCTCTCGTTTAACCTACCGGAGAGCTTTGAGAAGTCAAAAAGAATAAAAGAATAAGACAAAAGCTTGCTATGACACTCCTTTATTATTTTTTAAAATTTTAAATAAATCAAAACCATTTATATAGTAAAGATTCTTTTGGCCATTTAACTTTCACGATCGCCTGAGATTCTCTCTCTCATTCTAAGGCTACCTTCCATCATAACTATCGCCACTATATATAGTCTTCTTGTTTATAAATAAATGTTGCTGGTGAATCCGTTGGCAAGTTTATTTTGTTTGCTTTCTTTTTTATTTTCATTGTGGTTGCAGTTTGGTCCAGTAATAAATTATTCATGCAGGACAATCGAAGGAGCGAGTCTAGCACTGCCATAAGTTTTTGGTCATCTTTCTTGGCCATTAATTCTATATATCATGTAATATTTTACGGTCCAAATTGGATTAGCAGTTGGCTAGACTATTCTGAATGTTGACGTGGAATAAACCATTTATGTAGGCAACCCCTAGGAATAGACTGAACATCTTAAGCCAAGCCAAAATCATGATACACATTAACACATTGCTTTCATTCACAGCAGAAGGTTTGATCTTAGCACCATTTAATAGAAAGGTCTTTTCTTCTTTTAAAAGGACAGGATATCTGCCCCAAATCAATATATAATAGGACATCCATACATGCTATTAAAAGGTCTGAGAAGCTAAAGATAATGTTTTTGGTGGCCTAACCCACTCGTCAAGTAGATACGAAAATGAATAATTTAAATGACACAAGACCTTATGATTATCTCATAATTAAGATATATTGATTTCTAATATACACATGTTTCAACATGTATAGGTCATGATTAATAAAGTAAATTAATTCTTAATTTAATTTTTTATTATATCTTAGCATATTAATTAGCATAATAAAATTTATTATTATTATTATTATTTTGTCTACTTGATGTATAGATTAAAGACAACTAAAGTATGTGATTTTTTTCTTTTTTATTTCTTGAATTTTTTACAAATATAAGTGTCATAATTAATATAGTGTGGGTCTTTGATGATTTGAATATTCAAATATTAATCTTAAATTTGGTAGAATTGGATACTATTTTTTTTTAAATTAAAGCATAGCATATTCTTGTATATATACATATATCCATAATTAAATACATGTATTTATAACTAATGGCTGGCTAAACAATTTTGAGCGACGACATGGAATTTGCTGTGGGATATGGTTATTGTACCTATACGTGACTCGTCCATGGTTTTGTTTTGTGGGAATGGCATCGAAATCAAAACCTATCCACAGGAATAAAAATTTGAGGAAGGAATTGGCATTGGATAGGAATTCGAATGGATGTCCTTTCTCAGAAATGTGAACCACACAGTCTTTTATCTTGGTCCGTGATTGGCTGTATCTAACCCTTCCGTGATTGGCTGTATCGAAAGACTATATATGCGTTGTTCTTGCAATGAACATCCAATTAGATTTCCGTCAATTCCGTGGTCCGCAGGATAATTGATTATTGGTTGCCATTTTTTTCAAGCTACCATCAATGAACATCCAATTGGATTTCCGTCAATTCCGTGGTCAACAGGATAATTGAATACTGGTTGCCATCTTCCAAGGCTAAGCTGGTGTCTCTCCGTCGATGAGTATCCTTAAACTTGTATATGTTCTTAGTTTTTCAGTATGACAGGCTTTGATTTCGGTCTCATGTCTTCGACCACAACCAAATATGCAGTGGAGGCTTTATCTGGAATAGCCTCAGGTGGAATAACCACCCCAGCTGCGCGCCTTTCTATCCGCTGGTACTTACGATGTCCTGAGGTTTTTCTGCATGACGGGCTAGCGTGCATGTAGAGCAGCGGTTGCAACACCACTTCAAAATCTCGAGGTAATCTTTGGTACGTAGCTTGGTGTGTTCACCCTCGTCCTTTGAAAAGAAAAAAAAAAAAAGAAGCTCGCGTCTCTTGGCATGTCATCCCTACTGCGAATCTTGGACGTGTCAGTGGCTGGCTACTGCAGTTGCACGAACAACTAATTAATTAAGGCTCGTCCCACGGTCCCAGATGCTCAAAATGTAAATTTTCAATCAATGACCATTGTATGCATGCATAACTGCATAAAAATCTTGACCCCTTTTTTTCTAATTTAAAAAAGGAAAATAAGACCTCTTGATGAAATTAGCTATCAAACGTTTGCAATCCTGATGAAAATAATAACTATTTGTTGTTTATATAAATAGTTAGACGTTCTTACGGACCGAAGGGAGTTGAAGGATAAGTTCATTCGAACAAAAAGCATTGTAATCGAGAATGACGATCGAACTTTCATTGTCAATCAAAATTTTCTTTACAAGATATTTTATGATGGACACGATGACACTATCATCATTATTATTATCTATCTCCTCTAGGTCCTCTTTAGAAAAGAAAATTACAAAATCTACTCCCTCATCCTCCCACGGCCTCTTGAAAGTACCGCCTGCCCCCAAAAAATCATGGTCACGATCTTCTCAGTCAAAGCGTTATCGATGCCGACCTGGGTAGGTGGAGATGTCGACGGACCCGATGCTGTCGGGTTTCCCCTCTGGACGAACTTTCCCAGATGGCCGCACTGGATGAGGTCTTCGATCGCCTTCTTCAGCCGGCGGCAGTCTTCTATATCGTAGCCATGGTTCCGATGAAAGCGGCAGTAGAGGTTTTTATTGCGGGAGGTTTCTGGCTTCAAGGGAGGAAGGCGCTAAAGATACGACTCGCCCTCGATTTCCATCAGGATGTAGGATATCGGGGTGAGCAAGGGGGTAAAGGGCCCCTCTCTGGGGGCGAGGGTTCGTGGTCGGTTGTTCGGCCAGCGAGGAGGCTCAAGGCCTCCTGGGTCGAGCCTCAACGGGCTTGGGACGAGCCTGCTTCTTGCTGGGCCCTCCATCAGCCTCCTTCCGAAAAGAATCTGCCTCGACAGTGTGGATGTACTTTTATGCACAGCTCAGCAACTCGGCATAGGAACCAGGGGGCTTCTTGTCGAGGGAGTAGGCGAAGTGAGAAGGACAGAGCCCTCGCTTCAAGGCCAAGGTGGTCACAAAGTCTTTGAGATTGTAAACTTCTAATGCAGCATCCTTGAATCGGACTACGAAGTCCCTCAGGGACTCACCACTCCTCTGTTGGACGAAGAATAGGCTATCGACCACCCGAGGAATCTTTCGGCATGCATCGAAGTGTGCCAGGAAGGCTCTCTCCAGCTGTCTGAAGGAATTGATGTTGTGCAGCGGTAAGCGAGAGTACCAAGCACGTGCAGCCTTCCGAAGGGTGGCTGGGAAGGTGATGTAGAGGAGAGAGTCAGTCGTCCCTGGACCTGCATGAGGCCCTTGTACCTCTCCAAATGGTCCAAGGGGTAAGTGGTGCCATCGTAGGGGGTCCAACTGAGGCAGGTGGAACCAATTTGAAATTGGCTCCTCCATGATACGGTGAGACAGTGATTCTGCAGCTGGTGGGTTGGTGATTCTACGGCTGAGCTCCTTCAACCGCTGGTTGTACTCATCTAGTTATTGCTCGGCCCAGCGAGCGATTCGACCGTCAAAGGACCCCTCCGGTGAAAATCTCGAAAATGGGGAAGGGTGACACCAATGATGATTTCCTTGCTCGGTTTCCTTCCCATGCCGCCACTTAGGGGAAGCGCTAGCATGGCATGAGGGAGACCAAGGCCTCTTGGAGGCCTTCCGATGGCGATGCCTGGGCAAGGCACGATGGTGGCGGGCCTCCCGCTGAGGGGATCTTCTGTGGGTGGACTGTTGACTGGGTTGAACCATCCTTGCGCTCGACAAGGGTGGCCTTGGATGCTGCTGCATAGCCGCTGGTTGTTGTTGCAACTTCTGGACCGCCACCACAAGTGATTGGACTTACATGGTAAGTGTGGCGATTGATCGTCCTGAGGTGGTAGCGAAGGCGGAGTAGGGAGGTTAGCCTCCTGCTGCTCAACCATCGGGCGATGCCCCCTAGCATGGCTAGCGGAAATCTCCTGGGCGCGCTTCACCACCATTTTTTTTTCTTGTCCTCGAGGGGAATGAAGGTATGTAGCTGGCTGGTTCAAAACTTTCTATCTCCTTGGCCTTCAGCCCCCCTTCTTGGTGTATCAATCTGTTGTTGTCAAATCACATTCCTCGAATGTTGGGTAATGGAGAGGATTCGAAGGATGATGAACAGGGGTTTAGAAATCTTCTAGTGCCCCTTCCTCGAGAGGGAATCCTGCAAAAAAGTCCCCGAGGACCTATTATTTTAGTGAGAACCCTTCGACGCTCAAGTGAGTGACTTAAGAAACAATAATGAAATAAAGACTAAAAGACTTAGTTGAATTGCTTGGAGTTCAGATCCCTTCTCTCGTTATGAGCGAAGGTTCTTATACATGTTCGGAAGTCTCCTTTACCCGCTTTTGAAAAGTTGCTATATCCGAGACGTTATTGTCTAGCAGAGGACAAGCAATAAGGCTGACAGGGATAGGTCGCAACCACCCCTGAGTTTGTCAGGGGTGGTTCTGCCTGCCAGCCCCCTATCAGGTGCGGTGCCACAAGCGGTAGGTTGGCCTGGTCACGTCAGGCATGCACCGTAACTGGCAGTGGCCATGCACGATTATAGGTTGTTGGTGGGCCATATGGCGGTGACAGACGGTTGGTGGGCCACATGGCGGTTGTAGATGGTTGGTGAATTACGTGGCGGTTGTATGTGCCGAGGCTGAGGGGGATGCTGGAGTCCGAGGCCGATGGGGACGCTTCAAGGCCGAGGGGGACCCTGGAGTCCATGGCCGAGGGGAAGCTGGAGTCGGAGGCCGAGGGGGACCCTGGAGTTTGAGGTCGAGGAGGGACGCTGGAGTCCAAGGCCGAGGGGAATCCTGAAGTCCAAGGCCGAAGGGGACGCTGGAGTCCAAGGCCGAGGGGGGCCCTGGAGTCTGAGGCCAAGGGAGACCCTGGAATCCGAGGCCGAAGGGGACACTGAGGGGGACACTGGAGTCCGAGGCCGAGGGGGACGCTAGAGTCTGAGGCCGAGAAGGACCCTGAAGGTTGTCTAATCCGTTAGCCCTAACATGATTTGATCAGCAACATCAATAAATATTAATTTAAGTAAAACTTAAAAATTTTAAAAATTATTTTTAATTTTATTTATTAAAATCAAAAGTATAAAAATTATGATTAAATCGATTCTTCAAAATTCTGCGGCTGCATCAAGATGAAGCCTCGAGCCGCCGTGGTGTTTATAGTCTTTTTACTCAAGATTCCTCGCAAAAGAAAGTTTCCTTCAAGTTTCCACTACTCGACGGGTACAACCTATGAATATGGGAGATGCGTTGCCTTCCATGCATTTAGATCCCAGTATTGGATAAAATAATCATTCTTATATATAAATATATTCTTTCTAACATTACTGTTGCACAGATTAATTAATTGCTAGGTAGATTCCTTCATAGCTAATGGTGTCCGTCTTTTTACGTCCAAGTTTTCAACATCAGGTAGGTATTGCACTCGCAAGGGACTGGTAAAACTTTGTTCCTACAATAAGGCACCGTTTTATTCCTTCTATTTTTTTATATATGGACAAAGATATCCTCAACCCTAGAGTTATTCATGTGAGGAACAAAATAATTCAACTAAAGACAAAAAGGAATGCAAAATAAATCCCAAAGGATAATTTATCAACACTATCAAAACCAGCATATGGTACGTACATGACTTGCAGAAATTTCTTACGAAGATTGTACGTAGAGAGATCATTGGCATTTAGACTGTCCTTTCAGCTTTTGCGCATAGTCTACTTATCTAACCCTTGGATGATCGCTGCATCCAGCTCCTAAAATTCTTGTAAGATAGGCACCAACTACTTAGATACTAATAAAAAAAGTATAAATTTTGAAGAATATTTATGTATTTATAAGATGTAAAAGTGTTTATGAAAGCTTACTTTAATTAATAAAGATTATTATAGTGAAAGAAAAAAACTATATAATTAATATTTATATGTTGGATTGTATTGATTTAAGTTGGTTTGAGGTTTAAAAAAATTGTTTTAATTTAAATTTAGAATGGATTTAATTTTTAATTCTAATTCAATTCATGAATTTTTAAATAGAGATTGCGAGCCCTCATACATTAGAGGATGATGTACATGATACAAAGGTGACAGTTTCAAAAAAACCTTGGCACCTAATTCATCTGCCACTCAAACAATCTGAGCTATAACCAATATTTTGTGCGCATGCCAAAGTAGAACTCTTAGTTTTTAGTCAACACGGTTTTAAACTAGAAGATTAGCAAATGTTGACTCATCACCTCCTTAGTCATCACACGCTGATGACTTGAAGCATGATCACTCACTTTCCAATAATCCATAATATCGATTCTAACAACGCAATTGAATCAAAATGGTGCATTTGATCGATGTTCCGATTGCACCATTCCATTTGGTTGAATACCTACAGTACTTAAATTACATTTAAAAACTTCTTTTGATCCTCACAGCTCGAACTGCCATATTTCCACTCAGCCAATGTTTGATCTCTACTAAACCATGATTCTTCAAATTAAAATAGCAGATCTCGCTCAGAGGTCGTCTTGATACAACGGACTTTCTACTAGCATGTCTACAGATGACTAGTTTGGTTGTACGTATTTATCTACAAGAGACTCTAATTGAAATGGCAATCAGTAGAGAGCCCAAAGAGCATAACATGGCCATGTACGGCTATGTTCATTTACGATTTATGAAGCTTAAGTTAAATTGTAATAATATATTAGCTTTTTTAATGTATATTTGTATGTTTCTTTTTTCCATTGTTGAGTAAAACATAGGGCTCGTGTCGCTCTGATTTGTCCAAGCAAGATTGCAAGCGGAATGGTATATAAAGACAGGAAAGGAAACTCTTTCACTTCTGCAATTGTTAATTTATTTCGGAGTTTTTATGGCTTGTCTGCTTGCATGACGTGCTGGGATGATGCCAGAGCAACCCCCCAACGATCCAAGGTTGCAATGTTATTTTGTTACCTGTTTTTATCTTTTTCGGAGGCAAAGTTCTCTCATTCAGCATTGGTGGGACGGCTTTGTAAGTACCCTATGAGAGGGAAACCGAGGTCTGCCTCTCAGATTAATCATCATTTTATATCGAGTTCCTATGAATTGAAAAATCTATTACGATCCCTCAATTGTTTTATATTTAACTTTTGGCACTATGGATATTTAAGAATGACTCAGCTAATTGACCATTTTACTTGTTGGAAACTGAGGTCTGCCCCTTTAGATTGACCACCAGCATTTCATTTCTGGTTCTTCTTGCGTAAAATTTTTATTCTCATACTTGATTATTTTATATCTATTTATTGGATATATTGATAGAATATATAATTATCAACACTACATAGGACGACGATCCAACTGAGGAACTGCGCCAATGATTTAATAATCCAATCGAGGACCAATGATTGAACCGCACAAATAATTAAAATATAATTAAAATAAAAAAAAGAGATATAATGATACATAAAAATAATTTCTTATAAAATTTAACTAATTAAAATTTCATATTTAAAATTAAATTATTTAAAGTATAATAAAATATAATATGCATAATAATACTTGAAATTAATCTTTAATTTCTAAATTATTTAAATATTTTCTCCTTATGTCCTAAGCATTCTATAATTTGCCATCCAAATAGCTCTATCAATTCGTAGTTATTAGATTCAAACAAGATTAGTTAATCAAATCAGTAAATCGATAGATTAGAATCCCGATCAATCTAACAATTAATTTTTTTATTGATTCGGTGACCCCCGAATGTGAATAAGTAAAGTCAAACCAATTTTTTATATCTTTCAAAATAATTTTTTAACCAATATAATTTAAATATTAGTATCATCTTTTAGGCTCTTTGTTTTTCTTCCACTACAAGAAAATACTAAAATAGCGACGCAAATTTAGCGACGCATAATTGCGTCGCTAAATTGCGACCTCTTTGCGACGACTTTGTGACAACAAAATATTGTGACGCATTAGCGACTCAATTAACCAAAAAATCAAAAAAAAAATTAAATTTTTAATATTGCGACGCAAATATTACGTCGCAATATTTTTAAATTAATTTTTTATAAAATATAAATATCAATAAAAATATTGCGACGCAATATTTGCGTCGCAATGTTTTTAACAGAATTAAATATTTTAAATAGCGACGCATTAGCGACCCAAAAAAATAGATAATTAGAAAAATTATTTTTAATTTAGTGACGCACCAATTGCGTCGCAAATAATTGAAATGAAATTAAATTTTATAAAATCTAATTATCGGAAAAAAATATTGCGACGCATCACAGTGCATCGCAATGTTTTTAAAAGAATTAAATATATTAAATAGCGACGCATTAGCGACGCAATAAATTAAAAAATAAGAAAATTATTTTTAATTTAGCGATGCAACAAATGCGTCGCAAATAATTTAAATTAAATTATATTGTTTAAAGTACAAATAGTTTACAAAATATTGCGACGCATAACAGTGCGTCGCAATGTTTTGAAAAGAATTAAATATTTTAAATAGCGACGCCTTAGCGACGCAATAAAATTAGAAAATAAAAAAAATATTTTTAATTTAGCGACACAACAATTGCATCGCAAATAATTTAAATGGAATTATATTTTTACAGTATTAATATTTTAAAAATATTGCGACGCCAACCAGTGTGTCGCAATATTTTAAAAAGAATTAAATATTTTAAATAGCGACGCCTTAGCGATGCAATAAACTAGAAAAATAAAAAAATTATTTTTAATTTAGCGACGAAACAATTGCGTCGCAATAATTTAAATGGAATTATATTTTTTACAGTACTAATATTTTAAAAAGATTGCGACGCCACCCAGTGCGTCGCAATATTTTGAAAAAAATTAAATATTTTAAATAGCGACGCATTAGCGATGCAATAAATCAAAAAATAAATTAAAATTATTTTTAATTTAGCAACGTAATAACTGTGTCACAATTATTTTAAATAAAATTAAATTTTATAAATTATAAATATGAGAAAAAATAATTACGACGTAACACAGTGAGTTGCAATGTTTTTAAAAAATTAATTATGTTAAATAGCGACGCATTAGCGATGTAATAAGCGAAAATATTAATTAGAAAAATTATGTTTTAATATAGCGTTGTACTTATTGCATCATAATTATTAGAATTAACGTTAATTTTTTATATATTATAATTATCATATTAAAAAAATATG
Organism: Calamus simplicifolius; assembly: GCA_900491605.1. Lineage (NCBI taxonomy): Eukaryota > Viridiplantae > Streptophyta > Magnoliopsida > Arecales > Arecaceae > Calamus > Calamus simplicifolius. The sequence goes on along the minus strand of UESW01004446.1, from coordinate 677,793 downwards.
ATGCAATCCTTTGCGTCGTTATATTTAAAAAAATTAATTATGTTAAATAGCGATCGGTCCAAAATCGATCGTGATCGATCAGATTAAGGGCTTGGATCGATCGCAACCCTCGGATCGTCGCCGATCGGACCGATCGCCACGTTTCAAGATCGGTCGTGGCCGATCGGGATCAGGGCTAAGATCGATCGCAACCGTTGGATCATCGGCGATCTCGGACGGATCGCCACGGTCCGAGATCGGTCGTGGCTGATCGGGATCAGGGCTTGGATCGATCGCAACCGTCGGATCATTGCCGATCGGACCGATTGCCGCGGTCCACGATCGGTCATCGTCGATCGGGATCAGGGCTTGGATCGATCGCAACCGTTGGATCGTCGCCGATCTCGGACGGATCGCCACGGTCCGAGATCGGTCATGGCCGATCGGGATCAGGGCTTGGATCGATCGCAACCGTCGGATCGTCGCCGATCTCGGACAGATTGCAACTGTCCGAGATAGGTCGTGGCCGATCGGGATCAGGGCTTGGATCGATCGCAACCGTCGGATCTTTCCGATCGGACTGATTGCCGCGGTCCGTGATCGGTCGTCGCCGATCGGAATCAGGGCTTGGATCGATCGCAACCCTCGGATCATCACCGATCAGACCGATCGCCACGTTTCGAGATCGGTCGTGGCCGATCGGGATCAGGGCTTGGATCGATCGCAACCGTTGGATCGTCGCCGATCTCGGACGAATCGCCACGGTCCGAGATCGGTCGTGGCCGATCGGGATCAGGGCTTGGATCGATCGCAACCGTCGGATCTTTGCCGATCGGACCGATTGCCGTGGGCCACGATCGGTCGCCGCCGATCAGGATCAGGGCTTGGATCGATCGCAACCGTTGGATCGTCGCCGATCTCGGACGGATCGCCACGGTCCGAGATCGATCGTGGCTGATCGGGATCAGGGCTTGGATCGATCGCAACCGTCGGATCGTCGCCGATCTCGGACGGATTGCAACTGTCCAAGATAGGTTGTGGTCGATCGGGATCACGGCTTGGATCGATCGCAACCGTCGGATCTTTGCCGATCGGACCGATTGCCGCGGTCCGCGATCGGTCGTCGCCGATCGGGATCAGGGCTTGGATTGATCGCAACCATTGGATCGTCGCCAATCTCGGACGGATCGCCACGGTCCGAGATCGGTCGTGGCCGATCGGGATCAGGGCTTGGATCGATCGCAACCATCGGATCGTCGCCGATCTCGGACGGATTGCAACTGTCCGAGATAGGTCATGGCCGATCGGGATCAGGGCTTGGATCGATCGCAACCATCGGATCTTTGCCGATTGGACCGATTGTCGCGGTCCGCGATCGGTCGTCGCCGATCGGAATCAGGGCTTGGATCGATCGCAACCCTCGGATCGTCGCCAATCGGACTGATCACCACGTTTCGAGATCGGTCATGACCGATCAGGATCAGGGCTTGGATCGATCGCAACCGTTGGATCGTCGCCGATCTCGGACGGATCGCCACGGTCCAAGATCGATCGTGGCCGATCGGGATCAGGGCTTGGATCGATCGCAACCGTCGATCTTTGCCGATCGGACCGATTGCCGCGGTCCATGATCGGTCGTCGCCGATCGGGATCAGGGCTTGGATCGATCGCAACCGTTGGATCGTCGCCGATCTCGGACGGATCGCCACGGTCCAAGATCGGTCGTGGCCGATCGGGATCAGGGCTTGGATCGATCGCAACCGTCGGATCGTCGCCGATCTCGGACGGATTGCAACTGTCCGAGATAGGTCGTGGCGATCGAGATCATGGCTGGGATCGATCGCAACTGTTGGATCTTTGCCGATCGAACCGATTGCCGCGGTCCACGATCGGTCGTCGCCGATCGGAATCAGGGCTTGGATCAATCGCAACCCTCGGATCGTCGCCGATCGGACCGATCGCCACATTTCGAGATCGGTCGTGGCCGATCGGGATCAGGGCTTGGATCGATCGCAACCGTTGGATCGTCGCCGATCTCGGACGGATCGCCACGGTCCGAGATCGGTCGTGGCCGATCGGGATCAGGGCTTGGATCGATCGCAACCGTCGGATCTTTGCCGATCGGACCGATTGCCGCGGTCCACGATCGGTCGCCGCCGATTGGGATCAGGGCTTGGATCGATCGCAACCGTTGGATCGTCGCCGATCTCGGATGGATCGCCACGGTCCGAGATCGGTCGTGGCCGATTGGGATCAGGGCTTGGATTGATCGCAACCGTCGGATCGTCGCCGATCTCGGATGGATTGCAACTGTCTGAGATAGGTCATGGCCGATCGGGATCACGGCTTGGATCGATCGCAACCGTTGGATCTTTGCCGATCGGACCGATTGCCGCGGTCCGCGATCGGTCGTCGCCGATCGGAATCAGGGCTTGGATCAATCGCAACCCTCGGATCGTCGCCGATCGGACCACGACTGCCATGTTTTCATGCAACGATTATTACCTATAGCTTTTCGTGAGTTGCTTCCGCAACATGTCTGGAAGGCAATTACGGAGCTCAGCTTATTCTTCAAGGAGTTATCTGCTGCAGTCATTACTTCTGCATCCATGGCAAGGCTTGAGGAGGAAATTCCAATTATTTTATGCAAGCTTGAGCGAATATTTCCTCGTAGTTTTTTTGACTCAATGGAGCATTTACCGGTTCACTTGCCATACGAAGCGAGCATAGCTGGTCTCGTGCAGTATCGCTGGATGTATCCTTTCGAGAGGTAAATATATACATCATTAAGATATGTTGACATTTCAAATATTATTTCATTGCTTGAAAAATTCATTAATTTTTTTGTTGCAACTTTACATATAGGTATCTTAAGAAGTTAAAAAATAATGTGCGTAATAAGGCAAGGGTTGAAGGTTCTATATGCAATGCACACTTGGTCGAAGAAGTTTCAGCTTTTGCCTCACATTACTTTGAGGGTCACGTCCACACGAGGAGCCGAAATCATGGTCATAACGATGACGTATGTGTGGACGAAGCAGAAGCTAATGACGGTAGAATATCAATTTTTAAAGCTATCGGCCGTTCATTTGGTGGGCAGAACTCAAGAAATCTTAGCGATATGGAGTATAATGTAGCACATTATTACATCCTAATGAACTGTCGAGAAGTCGATCCATATATTGAGTAAGTCTATACTTCAATGCTAAATTGAAAATTTAAATTTATATAATAATATACCATAATATTTAAATTCTAACAGTAGTTTTCATCCTTTTCATCCCATAAGGATGTTTTGTGATAGACAACGACAGATGAATCCCGACATCAGTCAAGTTGCAATTGGGCAGAAATTAGAATCGGAGTTTGATTACTGGTTTTATGAATTTGTGAGTAGTATCACTCAATCAATTTCGATAATGGCTATTATTTTTGAATTGGATGTCAATAGCTTATTAATTTATAGGTCAACGGTCCATGGTCGACAACCGACAATATTTTCATTAAATGTCTATCGCAATGGCCATTGAAGACCGTAACAACCTCTACTGGCTATTTTGTAAATGGGTACAAATTTCAGATTGAACGATTAGCAGCTTCAAGAGGCACGCAGAACTGGGGCGTGTGTGTAAAAGGAGAAAGTGTTGGAGCAAATATGCAGGATTATTATGGAAAGTTAGTAGAGGTGGTTGAAGTTGAATATCCCGGTTGGCCTATGAAACGAACCGTATTGTTTCGTTGTGATTGGTTCGATCCGATAGTTCCTGTGGGCAAAAGGGTTCATAACGACTATAATTTGGTTGAAGTGAACCATCGACGAAGATTGCAGAAATATGACCCATTCATCCTTGCATCCCAAGCTCAGCAAGTCTTTTACTGCGAATATCCAAGTTTGCGCAACGACAAGCGAGATTGGTGGGCCGTTTCTAAAATCGTCCCACGTTCAACAATCGTATTAGAGGAGAGTTCATCAAGTCAATCAACCGAGTGCCCTGCATTTCAAGAGGATGAGATGGAAATGCATGCAATTGAGGATGACACAAGGGCTCCTGAAACATCACTTAGAGATCCAAGTGGTGATGTCCAACAAATTGCGGATGCAAATGTTCGGTTTCCTTCCGATGATAATGAAACTGATTCGCAATCCGATACGGCATCGGATGTTGAACCAACATTTCACGAAACAAATGACACCGATTAAACATAAAGGTTTTTTAAAATTTAACTTTTTTTTATAAGTGTTAAATTCTTACATAGTCAATCATTAATCGTAATTTAATTGTGTGAATCTTTAGTATTTTCAGTATGAGGGGTAGAGGTAGATCTACCGACGATAGTTTGGGTGAGCAGAGACGTAGTTTGGATCCTGCGAGATCAGATCACATGAGCGTCGGAGATGGAGAGTTTGGATCTCCATCAGAGGCGCAGCCTTCGATCTCTGCACCAGTATTACCATCCAGCCGATTGGCACAGACCTCCGAGAGTTCTTCCGCGATCGGCGGCCGCACTGTACTTAGACTTGATGCTCAGGGGATGTAAGTATATACTAATTAAAAATATTTTATTTATGTTTTTAAGTCATTTACTTATAAACTTGCATTTTTTTAACAGATTCATTGAGCAGCATCATGTCTCCAGCCACATCAACGTCATTTTTCAGAGGCGTGCAGATCCCAGTGGCTACGATTGGCGCCACGTATTGCCAGCCACGAGGGAGTTTTATTTTTCTGAGTTTCAGGTAAACTTATTAAATACAATTTATCAGTGATATAAATTCTTTAAAGTTAATAAATTCAGAAACTAACTGTTTATTTTAATACAGAAAAAGTTTACGTGGGATCCTGCCACCCATGATACCATTAGGGCAGCATGGGAGGCTCTGACGCGATGCCGATACTCCGACATGCTTCATCGTTGGAGGTCATCGGGTCAGCGTCCTACGCACGTGCCAGAGGGTATTTGGCACGAGTGGCAGCAGGCCTGGGAGTCCGATGGATGGTGCAGGAGGTCCGCATTAGCCAGCACGAACCGCCGATCTGAGAAGGGCGGTCCTGGCACGGGTCTCTCCCGTCATACTTCGGGCTCCATTTCGATTCAGGAGCACAGACGGCGTATGGTAAGAAAACATAAATATTTTAATTACTATTTTAGTTATTTACAAATATTTGTATTAATATCATTTTTTTTTATTGTTATAGACTGAGCAGGAGGGCGGAGATCCTGGTGAGTTTCGTCTATTCAGGGCGACACACACCAGGAGGGACGGCTCCTGGGTCGACACGCGATCACGGGAGGTTGCAGTAAGAAATTAGATTTATGTAGTATCTGTTTAATTTCTAAAATTTTATTTCGAGAAATTTATTAACTCATTTATTATTGATTTCATAATTTCAAGACACGAGTCAAGGAGCTTCACTCCCAGGCATCGCAGGTCGACTCTACTGATGGGGAGACGCCCGTCGAACTCTCAGCAGAGGAGAGTCGACGTGTGTTTTTGGAGGCTGTTGGTGCCCAGCCACGAGACCGCAGGGTCTATGGTATGGGCACTAGAGCTTCTACATTTTTTTCCCCATCAGGCCTCCAGCTCGCGAGTTCCTGCTGATCTTCCTCCCGAGCGTTTACAGGAGCTTCGCAGATCTATTGCAGAGGAGATTCGCCAGGAGGTCGAGCAGGATTTTGAGGATCGTATGCGAGGCCGGGATCAGGAGGTTGCAGATATGCGAGATGAGATGCATTATTTGCGAGATATGGTTAGCCGCTTGTCGCAGAGTCTTCAGCCTCCACAGCCTCCACGTGATCGTTCAGATTCTTGATGTATTTTTTTTCTTTTTTTATGTTGTAAAAACTTCAAAATTTTAATATATAAATTATTTTTGAAATATATTATTGTTTGGATTGAGTGAAAAATGTTTGTATCAATATTTAGATTTAGTGAAATTAAATTAACTGTTTTAATTTTTAATTATTTAAATATTTTTAAAAATAAAATTTGCGATGCATTAGCGACTAATATTGGATCGCTAATATTTTTAAAATATTATTATTAAATATTGCGACGCAATGATCTGGCATCGCAATAATTTAAAAATAAATTTAATAGCGACGCATTAGCGACTACAATTGAGTTGTTATTTTATCTTAAAAATTATTTTAAAATATTGCGATGCAATTACCTTGCGTCGTATTTTAAAATAATTTTTATTTGCGACGCATTAGCGACTCAAATTGCGTCGCTATTATACCAAAATTATTATTATTAAATATTGCGATGCATCTGGATGAGTCGCAATTTTGCGACCCAATTTAGTGCGTCGCAATATTTAATAATAATTTTTTTTTAAATTAATTTTAAATATTACGATGTAAATTAATGCGTCGTAATATTTAATAATAATTTTTTTAAAAAAATTAATTTTAAATATTGCGACGTAATTTAGTGTGTCGCAATATTTAATAATCATTTTTTTTCTAACTATACTTATTTTTAAATTTAGCGACGCATTTGCATGCGTCGCAATATTACGACGCAATGTGGCGTCGCAAGAGCATCGCAGAGAGTCACAAAATTGCGACGCAATTGCGACAAAAGGGTATTGCGACGGACAGTTGAGCGACGCCCTCGTTGCGTCGCTATTGCGTCGCAATATCATGTTTAGCGACGCAATTGCGACGCATTTGGGCGTCGCAATATTTAAAATCTCTTGTAGTGTTCTTTAACCAATCTAGTTTTCTCTCTCTTTCTTTCTCTTTAATAGATATGAAATATTTCAAGTGCTACTTTTTAGTAATTTAAGGCTATCTCAAGTATTAATGTGGATAGATGTTCTAGGATTCAGCTATTATATTTTTAATAATTTTTTTAAAAATCAAACTTCAATTCAATCCATTCAAGATCATCATTCAATGTCTTCGTATTTTCACCCAATGCTCTTATATCTTTAGAGTTTTTATTATTACTGCATCATCCACAAACAGCCGTCCATGTATAACAAAAAGCATGACAGAATCTATTTATGTTCTAATATTATATATAGTTCGGATAACTTAATTTTAAATATTTAAATTATTTTATTTTTTTATCATCTTTTAGTTAGGTCATTAAATTATTGACGTAATCCCTCCATGTCCCGTTGGTTTCTGATAATTGTGCCACCAATAGATCAGACAAATGAATGTAAACTAATCAAGGATGAAAACAAAAAATGAAATGCTGGTGGTTAATCCAAAGGGAAGACCACAGTTTGTGGCAAATAAAATAGTAAGTTGTCGGGCCATTCTTAAACGGAAGTAGTGCCAAAAATAAAATATAAATTAATTGAAGGATCATAATAAAATTTTCAATTAATAGGAATATGATAAAAAGTGAAGATTAATCCGAGAGGCACACCACACCTCAGATTCCCCAAACAACCAAACAAGATCTTTAGAGAGCTGCATGTCCCACCCATCAATGAGAGAACCCTGCCCAAAAAAGTGTGACCAAATATCACATGGCAGCTCAGCTGTTTGGCCTCATCCCATTGTCCCATGCAAGCACGCAAACCAAGGAAAAATCCAAAACAAATTAAGCATGGCGAGAGTGGAAGAGCATTCCCGCCTTTCTTTGTATGATGCTATGCCGCTTAATATCTTGCATGAACAAATCACAATCGAACACGCATAAAAAGATGCGTAAAATAAATTTAAATTTGATAGAAGAAATTAAGAGAATTATATATATAATTTTTATGTATATATATATCAATCTAAGATGTGGTTTAAATAGGAGTACAAGATGGCTAAACATAGAAAGAGTATATCTTATGAATATTTACATTCATAAATGAAGAAATATTCAAGGCATAAAATCTGGATATAATTTGTATATTAACATTCCCTCAAGCTGAAAGTGGTGAAGAAGGTACCATTTGAAGTTTGCTAACAAGAACACGAAAGCGTTAGGATGAGTGAGCTTTAGTAAAGATGTCGGCAATTTGTTCAAGAGAGGAGATGGAAATTAGCTTGATCGTGCCTTGAAGAAGATAATGGTGTACAAAATGATAATCATTTTCAATATGTTTAGTGCTTTCATGAAAGACATCATTATGAGCAATTTAAATAGCATTACGATTATCACAATGCAATATAGTAGGAGATGAGTGCTCAACATCCATATCATAAAGAAGTCTTCATAGCCATATTAGTTCAAAAGTAGTGTCAGCAAGAGCTCTGTACTCAGCTTCAATGCTAGACCTAGATACAACAATTTGCTTTTTACTACGTCAAGAGATAAGAGATCACCAAGGAAGAAAAAGTAGCCAGTGGTGGATTGACAATCAGTGGGATCTCCGGCTCAATTAGCATTAGAGTAAGCTGTCGATTTCAGTAAAGTTGAATGAGAAAAGTGAAGACCATGAAATAAAAAATCCTTGACATATCGAAGGATACAGAGTACATCTGCAAAGTGAGTGGTATGAGGAGTAGACATGAACTGACTGATTATATGAACATCATAAGCGATATCTAGATGAGTAATAATAAGATACACAAGACTACTAACCAGCCGTCTATAAAGAGTGCCATCAATGAGAAAAGAACTATCAGTGGCAAAAAAGTGAGCATTGGCTTCAATTGAAGTATTAGCAATTTTCTCATCTATTAGTCCAGCATGAGAAATAACATCTGTAGCATATTTAACTTGGGAGAAATAATATCCAGTAAAATTAGACTAGACTTCAAGATCAAGAAAATAACTTAAATATCCCGATCCTTCATCTTAAACTTCCTGCTTAGAAATAACTTAAGATCATTGATGCCTTGCAAGTCACGACTAGTGATGATCATATCATCAACATAAAGAAGAAACAAAATGTATCCTTTATTGGTCTGCTGAATGAACAAAGCATGATCATAGGGATCAAATTGAAAACCAATTTGTTTAACAGTGGAACTAAATTTTGTAAATCAGGCTTAAGGAACTTGTTTTAAGCCATAAAAGTGCTTTTCAAAGTCAACAAATTGTATTAAGAGGATGGTCATAACTAGGAGGGGTTGCATATATACTTCATAAAGATCACCATTAAAAAAAAGCATTCTTCATATCCATTTGAATTAATTGCCATTGTTTGATGCAGCAATGGATAGAAGACTATGGACAGAAGTGATATGAGCCACAGGAGTAAAAATTTCTTCGTAATCAATTTCATATTCCTATTTAAAACCTTTAGCCACAATTCTTGCCTTGTAACATTCTACTGAACCATCTATTCAAGTCTTAATTTTATAGACCCATTTGCAACCAATGATACTTCTCAAGTGGCAATTCCACCATATCCAATGTATGAGTACTTGTAAGAGCTTGAAGTTCTTCCGTCATAGTTTTCTGGCAAAGAGGTTTAGTGCCTCACGATAAGTTTTAGGTTCATATAAATAAATAAAGATGGAATGGAATTATAATCATGGAGAGTGACAGGAGGTTGCCTTACACAAGTACTACGACGAGGAGAGGATGGAACAAGTGATGAACTAGATGAGGAGGGATCAACAGATGTAGAAGAACTAGGATCCTGAGGCGATGGCGAATCATCTGAAGTAGGTGTATATGAGCCAATATTGTCTGAGCTCAATGAACCTGCAAAAGAATCATCAAAAAGATAATAGAGGGATCGATTGGAAAAGAAGACAGAACAATCAAACTCTTAAAGGAAGAAAGACTAGAGAACATTTTATATTCCCATAATGTAACATCACTAGAAATACGAAGTTGCTGAGAGAGAGGATCCCAAAAACGGTAGCCCTTATGCTCAATCCCATATCCTAAAAAGCAACATAATCGAGCTCTAGGTTCTAATTTTGTGTGTTCATGAGGTTGGAGAAGAATAAAACATGCACTGCTAAAGATATGAAGAGACTAATAATTAGGTGTATAACCATATAAACCTTCATAAGGAGAAACATCACTAATGGTAGAAGTGGAAACTTGGTTGATGGTGTAAATAGCAATAAGTGCAGCTTTCCTCCAAAAAATTTGGGACATAGGAAGAGATAAGAAGGGCTCTAACAGTATCCAGGATATGTTGATGTTTGCATTTTGCTCTGCCATTTTGTTGAGATGTGCCTGGACAAGATCAATGTACAATAGTGCCATTTTGAGATAAAAATTAAGATAAGACAAAGTCTTTATTTTTCATAGCATTATCAGTGCGAAGGATTTTTAATAGGACAAGAAAATTGAGTTTTTACCATAGAGGCAAACCGAATATAAACCTGAGACAATTCAGACCTGTGTCAAAAGATAAATCCACGTATAACGAGAAAAAATATCCATAAAAATCATAAAATAACGAGAACCACCCATAGTGGGATGAGAAGTGAGTCCCCAAATGTTAGAATAAACTAAATCAAAAGAGGCAACGAAATTAGTATCACTGAAACAGAAAGGCAAAGCATGATGTTTGGATAGTTGACAAGAAATACAAACAAATTGTTCATTATTAATATCTCCTAAACAATCATTGGAATTTAAAGAGTGAAGCCTAAAATGAGAAATGTCCTTAATGAGAATGCCAAATAGTAGAAGAAACAGTAGTAGCTGCAGGACTAGATGATAGATGGAGAGATTCAAGCTCATACAATCGGCCCACTTTATGCCATGTCCCAAGGATTACCTTCGTTCATGGATACTGCACAATACAACCAGTACTCAAAAAGCATAAGCCACCAAGTTCACATAATTAACCAATAGAATAAGATTTAGGGATAGTTTAGCAACAAAGAATGTATCAATTAAAGAGAAATTGGATGTTAAAATAGCACTTATATTCTTAACAGATAAAGTAGAACTATCATTAGTATGAATAATAGGCGGAATAGTAGGAACAAACATAGAAGAAAATAAAGAACAATCAAATGTCATATGATTACAACAAGCAAATCAAAAAACCAAGAGGAAGGTGTACCTATAGTAAAGAGAGAAAGGATGAAGAAGACACATCAGGGGAAGATTGCAACTATTGGATAATAGTCTGAATATCCTGAAGTGTGAATTTTGAAGAGATAGTATTAGAAAGTCCCTCAACAGCAACAACAATGGCGGTAAAAAGTCCAGATTTGGAAGTGCTCATATAGGAATGAGTAGTATTGCTAGACCCAGAAGTTTGTTGATTCTGAGGTCACTTACAATGATTAGATTTCACATGATCAGGTTTTTTGCAATAATTACAAGTAATAGCACGAGAAAAACCCATAGGAGTAGCCAAAGCAACATGAAACTAAGAAACATGTACAAAAAAATAACTTGAAGGTGTGGCAAGGATGGCATCAGTAGATGGCAAAGAGCATTCTACATGAAGTGTATTAAGACGAGTTTCTTCAGAAAGTAATTCTCGAATGATATTATCCAATTTAGGTAAAGAGCTATGATGAAGAAGTGAAGCACTAACAGACTCGAATTCTGAATGAAGAGTCATAAGAAGATGCCAAACACATTGTCAATTCGAAGGTCCAAGTAAAGATTAGTAGAGGCAAAATCAAGCTATTTAGGATCACAGATGGCTAATTGATCCCATATTATCTGAAGTTTAGAAACATAACCATGAATGGTCTGATGTGATTATTGCTGGAGTCGATAAAGGCAACGATAAAGTTGAAATTGATGAACATTGTCAGAAACACAATAACGGTTCTTAAGAAAGAGCCAGACCTTATGTACAGTATTAAAATGATGAAACTCACCCTTAATGCTAGGTAGGCAAGTATTGCGAAACCATGTTAAAATCTGATGGTTTTTGCCATCCTATTGATCCTGTCTTTCAATAAATTTAGAGTCATCTTCATTACCTTCTTTGATAGGGGCAGGAACCTCACCAGTAACATAATGCCAAAGAAGATGACCTTTTAGAAAACTACACATATCTTGTGCCCATAAATTATAATTGCTTTCATAAAAAATAACAATAATTGGTTACAAAATTAAGGGAGTCAGTAGGTTGTAAAAAATCAGAAGTAGCCATTATTGTTCAAAGAGTAGACAGACCGAAGAGAAAAATGGCAAACTATACTAGAAAGGTAATAATAGAGACAGAATTTAGAACAAAAGCCAACAAATTTTCAAAGATGGCTATGATACTATGATAGAAGAAATTGAAAGAATTTATATATAATTTTTGTGTATATATATACAACCTAAGATGTGGTTTAAATAGGAGTATAAGGTAGCTAAATATAGAAAGAGTATATCTTATGAATATTTATATGCATAAATGAAGGAATATTCAAGGTATAAAATATGTCTATACATAAATGAAAGAATAATCAAGGCATAAAATCTGCCTATATTTATATATTAACAAAACTAATATAAAATATAAAAATTACAAATATTATTTATTAAAATCTTTCGATATGAATTTTCTCACTCAAATATTGGAAGATAGCTTTAAAATTGCAAAAAATAATAATTCATAAAATTATTTTTAACATTATTATAGTAGGTCAAACTAATTGTCAGAGTCAACTCTCTTTCAATTCTTACAAATCAAAATTAATAAACTTTTATAAATATCCAATGTTTTAAAATCAGACCGAACAACGAACCGGCTTAATGTTTGAATCGTGGGTCAATCGGTTCGATCAGATGAACCGGTTTGATCGGACCGAATAATATAATTCAAATGAAAAAATTAAAAAAATCTAAAAATTGGATTGCACCGGTTCGAAACTCAGTCAGTTCAATGAATTTTTTCAATTTTTATTGGATCATATAAAAGTTAACTTTAATAATAAAATGAATTAAAGTGATGACTGATTCCTGTTGGACCGTTTTCAAAACACTGTGAATATCTAAGTGGTTGAGCCGTATCTTACAGGAAATCTAAAGAACTAGCTGGATGCAGCTGTCAGTCCGAGGATCAGGTGCTCAGGGTGTTTGCCAAAGCAACTCAAGAACCAGCATGAATAACTCTAGGGTTGAGACTTATTTCCATTCCTTTTTCTCTTTAGTTGAACTATTTTGCACCAGACATGAATAACTCTAGGGTTGAGGTTTTCTTTGACCACGTAAAAGGAATAAAGGTTAATGGCGCTGTCGTTTTTCGATCTCTTTAGTAGAAAGCTGCGAGAAGCAACGATCAACAGTAATATCAGTAAAAAAACGGTGCTTTATTTTAGGAACAAAGTAATACCAGTCCCTTTCGCGTGGAATGTGTTGGAAACTAAACTTGATTATTGAAAATTGCTGCATAGGAAGTTGTTGTTATTTAATTGCTGCATAGGAAGTTGATGTTATTTAATTACTGCGTAGGAAGTTGCTGTTATTTAATTACTGCATAGGAAGTTGCTGTTATTGTATAGGAAGTTGCTGTTATTTATTACTGCATAGGAAGTTGTTGTTATTGTTAAGTATTGTGGAAGACCAAGAGTCATTTTGTAATTATAAAAGGCCATGTATCCTTCACGTTTTAGTATGAAAAATAGAAAGAATCCAGAAATTTGCCAAAANTGAAGATGAAAAAAATAAAAAATATGGGATCCATTTAACCTTATAATTCTTTCTCTCTCTCTTTCTTACACACACACATATATATAAAGAAAGAGAGAGAGAGAGAGAGAAGAAGAGAAAAGCCATGCTCAAATTCATCATATCCTCCATCCTTAGATTCACTCATTCACATAGTTCATAAATCCTGAAGATGAAAAAAATAAAAAGATGGGATCCATTTAACCTTGTAATTCTCTCTCTCTCTCTCTCTCTCACACATATTATAGAGAGAAAGAGTAGTTATATTTAATATTCGATCATCTTTTTCATCCTTTGATTCACACAGTTTATGAATCCTAAAGATGAAAAAAGAGAAAACATGAAATGATTTCAGAATCCGTATGCATCCAAAGGTTTGGAAGGTGATTGGATCTTGGACTTAGCTACATTCGAATATAACCAAGACATCTTTCTCTCTATATATCTATATATGGATCCATAGTCATAGATCCCAAAAACAAAAAAGTAAAAAATATAAGATGGTTTCGAAATCTGTATGGATTTAAGGATGAAAAGTGATCGGATTTTGAATTTGGCTACATTCGAATGTCCTATATATATATATATACACCATTTACAAGGCTAAATGGTTGCAATTTATAATCAACGAACCACCATGGGTCAATTTGTTCTGGTGAAGCAATCATTAGTTAAATGAGCTTATAACCTTGTATTTGAAGGGTGAGCACTAGGCTGAATAAGTAATGGCCATCTTAGAAACTATCCTCTTCCTCCTCCTCCATGACTGCAACGCTATTGCTAACCTTGATATCGTGAATGATGGAAAAGCTTCAAATTTTGAGTGCCACATGGATTTGCATGAGGACTTGCCAAGACTGCTAACATATGAAGATGATTTACGGTCATTTAAAAGAGATCATCGCATCCTTGGTTGCTCTTGAAAAAGTAAAACATTCATGAAAACATTGGTGTTAAGGGACTATTTAGATATTATGGACCATGCTTCCAACTTATCACTTTCTAGGACCTATGGATGAATCTTGCTGATGTTCAGTTAATCTCCTTTGTAAGCATCATGTTGCAGGTATTAATATGAATTTTCTAAGGTAAAAAAAAAATACCACTGAGTAAACATAACATGGTCAACATGGATGCCATCATTGTAGAAATATATTAGTTTCATTCTTTTAGTTAAGAAAGGGATGTATAATTTCTTTTTGGGTCAAGATGACATACATTTATTTTTTCTAATCACCAAACTTTAAGGTTGATGGATTTTCACTCTCATACTAGACCTCAATTTTAGATATTTGTGAGTCAACCCAAAAATTCTAAAAGCAATTAGAATTAAGGAGCCATAAGCACTTTACATAAGTTGCCTCTTTGGGAGCTCACCAAGACTTCTCTTCTAAAACCTCGTTTGACATTGCTGTGGATAGGGCTCTTGTCTATAAAGCTTTGGGCTCTAAAGCTTTCACCGGTGGAGTTTTTAAGAAAAAGCTATTTATTGTTTGTAATTACAATACCAAAGTATTATGCAACTTTAACATGAATTTAATAACCAAATTAAGAAAGTGCTTAACTAAGAAATAATATTAAAAGATATTGTATAATATTTTTAACTATCTAACTATTAATATATAAAATTATTATTATAAAGTATTCTTAATTTATATTTTATTTTTTAATATTTTTAATCTAAAAATTTAATATATAATATTGTTATAATGTATATTATTATATCATCTTAATATGATAGAAGTGTGATTATACTTTATTGTAAAATTATATTATTATTATTATAGTTTTTTAATAGTAATATTTAAAGACGTAGATTTAGTTACATTTGAATGTAGCCTAAGTTTAGGATTCGATCATCGTTTTCACTCTTAGATCTGCATAAATCTTGAAGCCACTCCATCTTTTTTACTTTTTTCATCTTAGGGATTAAAAATTGTGTGGAACCACGAGTGAGGAAGTTGACAGGATCTACACTTGGCTACTCTTGGCTATATTCTAATATAGCCAAGTCTACCTTATATTTAAGTATATTATCGTATCACATTGCATTGCATTACTTTACATAATATTCTTATAATATGATATCTATGACCTCTAAATCCTTGTAGAGTTTTTATTAAAATGTATACAACTTCCTGACATGTATCAATAGATCTTTTTCCTAAAACTCTGTTGACCCACTTATTGATTTTGATGATTAACAAAAGCCATGAGTATATTCCTTGTGTTACTAATGTAATTGACATATGTTTCAGGAATTTAGAAAGATAAATTATCCAAAAGTTATATAAAAATCAGTTTGAATCAGTTTTAATGGAATATATCAAAGTTCAGAACTTGGAGCCGACACCCACAGTCATTAGAACCGACTCAAAGCATATCAAAACAGTTTGAAACTTTCGGCATGGTTTAGAGTCGACACCTGAAAAGTTAGAGCCAACTCTAACATGAGATACAGAGAACTGTTTTCTGCTTCAGATTTTGGAGCCTACACCTGGATATTTAGAGCCAACTCTAACCTGAGAAACAGAGACTACATTTTTGGAACATTGTTAGAGCCGACACCCCAGGAGATTAGAGCCGACTCCAGCTCGTGTTGAGCCGACACCATAGAATCTCGGAGCTGACTCCACGATGGACTTTTTGTTACTATTTTTGGAAACCCGACTTAGAGTCGACACCTGAAAAGTTGGAGCCAACTCCAACATATCAGAATCGATTTTTCAAATCTGTCAGAGTCGATTTCAACGGTCACATTTCTTTGTGTGAAGAAGTAATCTAAGTACATTTCAACGGCTATTTTTCATCTAATCTTGGATTAAGAAGGATTATAAAAGGGGCTTCGTCCGTTCAAAAAAAAGAAGAGAAAAATGGAAAGAAAAAAAGAGAGAAATCAAGAAGTTTTCAAAAAGGAAAATCTTTGTGTCCAAGCCAATCTATTGAAAAGAGATAGAAGAGGAATCCAATAGCCTTTCAAGATCAAATCCTAAGGATTTCCACCGATTTGAAGAAAAAGAGCAAGTGCCCTAAATTTTTAACCCTCTCTTCACTGAGTCTTTTCAAGAATCAGAGTTAAGCTTTGATAGTTCTTTCAGAAGAGGAGAGGAAAAGAAGAAAAGCTCAACTTACATTGCTTCAAATCAGGCTCTTCTAATCTTATTTTACTTACTTTGCATATTTGCTCAATTGAGGAGCTTTTAATTGCTGTAAACATATATTTGAATTGTTTGTTTTCTAATTCAATAAGGGAATTGAATTAGTTGAGGTAGTTGACCTCGGGGTAAGCTAAGATTAGCTTATGTTAGGTTTTGTGTTGGTGAACTTGTGAAAACCAGCTGGGTTCGTTGTGACTCTGGTGTAAAACAACAAGTTCAAGTTGTAATCTTGCAAACAACTCAGTTGTAATCTGGGTGATTATATGTGGACCTAAGAGTTGCTTGGAGTGGACGTATGTGTGGCTAACGTCAAACCACTATAAATCTTGTGTGTTTGTCGTGCTTATTGCTCTCCCTCTTCTACATAGTGTTCATCATTTATTGCATCACCTCACTTGTGCACACTTTCTTGAGAAATTGGTTTTAAGTGCAAAATTTTAAAAGAACCAATGCACCCCTCCTCTTGGGTTGCCATCTGGGCCAACAATTGGTATAAGAGCTTATGCTCATTTCGACTTGATCTAACAATCAAGAGCTAAAGATCCAAATGGCAGCTCAAGCTGGATCATCTTTTTCTGAAGGTCAATCCACAAACCGACCACCTTTGTTTAGTGGCACAAACTATTCATATTGGAAAGCTATAATAAGAATTTTTCTTCAAGCTTTAGACTATGAATTATGGAGTGTTATTATCAGTGGTCCTAGCACTCACACACATAGTAGACGGATCTATTGTTCCTAAGCCCGAAAGGGATTGGAATGAAAATGATAGAAAATGGCTCAGCTCAATGCCAAAGCCATGAATGTTCTATACTGTTCTTTGGATGCAAATGAATTTAATAGAATATCCACTTGCATCTCAGCCAAAGAAATATGGGATAGGTTGGAAGTTACTCATGAGGGTACCAACCAAGTTAAAGAATCTAAAATTAACATTTTGGTGCATAAATATGAACTTTTCATCATAGAATAAAATGAATCAATTACATGCATGTATACTAGATTTATTGATATAGTAAATGGATTAAAAAGTCTTGGTAAGACTTATAATAACTCTGAATTAGTGCGAAAAATTCTTAGATCTCTTTCAAGATCATGGGAAGCCAAAGTGACAGCAATCCAAGAAACCAAAGATTTGAATGTTCTATCTTTGGAGGAGCTACTTGGATTCCTTATGACCCATGAGCTTACAATGAAGCAACATCAAGAGGAAGATATGAAAAAGAAAAGAACAATAGCACTCAAAGCTGCAGAAAATGAAAAGGGCTGCAGTGAAGATGATGAAAAAGATGATGAGACAGCTCTCCTTGCAAAGAAATTCAAAAGATTTATGCAAAGAAGGAGACCCTTCCATAAGAGAAAACCTAAAATTAAAATGGAGAGAAAAAAAAAAGGATAAGGACAAGGATAAGGATCCCTTGATATGTTATGAATGCAAAAACGGAACATTTTAGATATGAATGTCCTCAACTAAAGAAGGGATACAAAAAGAAGAAGAAAGCTTATGTTGCAACTTGGAGCGACAGCGAGGAATCTTCATCTGAAGAGGATCAAAAGGAGGTTGCCAACATATGCTTCATGGCAAATGATGAAAATGAGGTAAATTCTGAAATCTCCAATGATGATTTCACTTTTGATGAATTAT
Organism: Calamus simplicifolius; assembly: GCA_900491605.1. Lineage (NCBI taxonomy): Eukaryota > Viridiplantae > Streptophyta > Magnoliopsida > Arecales > Arecaceae > Calamus > Calamus simplicifolius. Next base: position 659,516 of record UESW01004446.1, on the reverse strand, counting down.
ATGATGCTTTTAATGAATTAGTTAGTGATTTCAAGATTTTAAGAACCAAAATAAAACTTTGAAAACTGAAAACTTAGATCTTCTCAAAAAGAAAATGAACTAGTTCTTGAGATCAAAAATTTGAAATCTGAAAAGAAAGACATATTAAAAGAAAAGGAATCAATTTTGATTGAAAATCTTAATTTGAAGAAAGAAATTAAAAAATATAAGAACATTGTTGATAAATTTACAAATAGCTCAGAAAAACTTAATCTACTTTTGAACAATCAAAGAGCTATTTTTGATAAAGCTGGTTTAGGATATAGACCACACATGAAACAAAAATGTGTCAATTTCTTCATAAAGAAACCAATCAAAAATGATATTTCATGTTATCATTGTAACAAAAAGGGACATAAATCTTATGAATGTAATTACAAATATCTCATAAGAATTTAAGTCATAAAGGTAAAAAGATATGGGTTCCAAAAGGAACGTGTTTATTGCTACTAACCATGAAGGATCCAAGAAGGCTTGGGTACCTAAACATAAGATTTGATTGCCTTGCAGGAGTGTCTTGCGGCCAAAGGATCAAAAAAAAATGGTATCTTGATAGTGGCTGCTCAAGACACATGACAGGTGACAAGGAGCAATTCATCACCCTAGAAGCGAAAAGAGAAGGAGTTGTAACCTTTGGAGATAATGGCAAAGGCCAAATCATGGGCTTTGGTAAAATTCAAATCACTCAATCCACTTTTATTGAAAATATTTATATGTAGATGGATTAAAGCATAATTTAATTAGCATTAGCCAACTTTATGATAAAGGTTTCAAAGTTTCTTTTGAAGCTTCTATTTGCACTATATCAAATCCCATTGATAATAGCATGATATTTATTGAAAATAGAATTACAATGTATACTTAATTGATTTAGACAATTTGTCTACTAGTAACCATTGTCTAATTACTGATAATGCTAAGGTAAATGAGATTGGATGGCTATGGCATCGTAGACTAGGTCATGCAAGCACACACTTAATTTCAAAATTAATTAGAATGGATTTAGTTAAAGGTCTTCCAAAATTAGATTTTGAAAACAATAGAATTTGTGATGTTATCAATTTGGAAAGAAAACTAGGAATTCTTTCAAATCTAAAAATATTGTTTCTACTACTAGGCCACTCGAGCTACTTCATATGGACCTTTTTGGACCTAGTAGAACCACTAGTCTAGGAGGAAAGATATAGGGTCTTGTGATAGTAGATGATTACTCTAGATTCACTTAGGTATTATTTTTAGCTCACAAAGATATGACTTTCCTATATTTCTGAAATTTTCAAGAAAGTCACAAATGAGAAAAACACTACCATAGTGTCTCTTAGAAGTGATCATGGAACGAAATTTAAAATTATTTATTTAAAAATTTTTGCATTGAAAATGATATTCATCATAACTTCTCAGCACCTAGAACACCTCAACAAAATGGAGTTGTAGAAAGAAAAAATAGAACTTTAGAAGACATGCCCGTACCATGCTATGTGAAAGCCAACTCCCAAAGTATTTCTGGGTGGAAGCTATAAACACGTAATGTTATCCTAAATAGAGCCTTAATTAGATCAATCCTTAAGAAAACTCCCTATGAATTATGGCATAATAGGAAACCTAACATAGTTACTTTCATGCATTTAGTTGTCGATGTTTCATTCATAATAATGGTAAAGATAATCTTGGAAAGTTTGACGCAAAATCTGATGAAGGTATATTCTTAGGATATTCCACTTTTAGCAAAGCTTATAGGGTATTTAATAAGAAGTATTTAATTGTAGAAGAGTCAATTCATATAGTTTTTGATGAATCTTTAGCATCAAGTTCTGAAAAGATAGATGATGAGGAAGATACAAATTTGCTTGAAAGAGATATTAAAAAATTAAATGTAGATGTATCTTTAGATCATGAACCAAAGGCTAAGGATGATGATTCACCTAAGGATGATATTGATACTACTCGTAATGATGTAGATCTATCTAGAGATTGGAGATATGCTTATGGTCATCCAAAGGACTTGATCATAGGTGATCCATCTCAAGGTGTAAGAACTAGATCATCAATGAGAAATATCAATAATCATCTTGCATTTGTGTCTTATATAGAACCTAAAACTATCGAGGAAGCTGAAAAAGATAGTAATTGGATGTTAGCTATGCAAGAAGAATTAAATCAATTTACTAGGAATAAAGTATGGACCTAGTTGATAGACCCAAAGGTCATCCTATTATAGGATCTAAATGGTGTTTAAATAAATTAGATGAAAATGGCATTATAATTAGAAATAAAGCTAGATTAGTTGCAAAAGGATATAATCAAGAAGAAGGAATTGATTTTATGAAACTTTTGCACCTGTTGCTAGATTAGAGGCAATTAGATTGTTACTTGCATTTGCATGTCATATGAACATTAATTTATTTCAAATGGATGTAAAAAGTATTTTTAAATGGTTTTATAAATGAGAAAGTTTTTGTTGAACAACTACCTGGTTTTGAAGATCATAAATTTCCAAATCATTTTTAAATTATACAAAGCACTTTATGGTTTAAAACAAGCACCTAGAGCTTGGTATGATAGGCTAAATAAATTTCTAATTGAAAATGATTTTTCTAGAGATAAAACCTTATTTTTGAAAAGAAAAGATAAAGATTTATTGGTAGTACAAATCTATATAGATGATATAGTATTTGGTGCTACTAACGATCTTTTGTGTCAAGAATTTCAAAGTTAATGCTGGGTGAATTTGAGATGAGCATGATGGAGAACTTAACTTCTTCCTTGGACTACAAATCAAACAAGAAAGAGAGTGGATTTTTATCAACCAAACAAAGTATACTAAAGAAATTCTCAAGAAGTTTGGTATGGAATTAGTTAAACCTCTTGGAACACCTATGAGTCCTTCATGCAAACTCGATAAAGATGAAGATGGTAAGCAAGTTGATCAAAATATTACAGAGATATGATCGATTCTCTACTTTATTTAACGGTAAGTAGACCTGATATTATGTTTGTTGTATGCTTATTTGCTAGATGTCAATTTGAACCTAAAGAATCTCACTTAATTTCTGTAAAAAGAATTCTCAGATATTTAAGTGGAACTAAAAATGTAGGATTATGGTACTCTAGAGACTCAACATTAAATTTAATTTCTTATTCTGATTCTGATTTTGCTAATTGTAAATTAGATAGAAAAAGCACAAGTGGTGCATGCCAATTTTTAGGTAGTAACTTAATCTCTTGGTTTAGCAAAAAGCAAAATTCGGTTGCATTATCAACTGCTGAAGCTGAATATTGCAGCTGAAGTTGCTGTGCTCAAATCCTTTGGATTAAGCGACAACTTGAAGATTATGGTATAACACTTGATAAAACTCCAATCATATGTAATAATACTAGTGCAATAAATCTAACTAAAAATCCAATTCAACACTCAAGAACAAAGCACATTGAAATAAGATATCATTTCATTAGAGAACATGTAGCCAATAATGATGTTTGTCTTGATTATGTATGTACTAATGAACAATTAGCGGACATATTCATGAAACCTTTAAGTGAAGAAAGATTTTGTTATCTTAGAGAAGAATTAAGAGTTTGTGATCCATCGGAATGATTTTAAATCTCCTAGGAATAACTATCTAGAATTCAATCATTTTCTTGAAAATATTTTTGTGATTCTAAGAAAAACTTATCTAGATATTTGAACCCCTTGATTCACCACATTCTAAGGAAGATTTATCCAATATTTAATGATTATTTTGATAAGTTTCAGATTCTTTGAAACTATCATTTTTCACTGAAACTGTCTTGGAGCCGACACCATTAATTTTGGAGTCGACTCTAGTCTGTGTTGCTCTCTGTCTGTGACTTGGAGTCGACACCTGCCTTTGTGGAGCCGACTCTATTTTGGGCATTGACTGTGTTAGCGACTTGGAGTCGACACCTCGCTTTGCGGGAGCCGACACCTTGTGGTCCCAGTTTGACTTTATTAGGGCAGAGTCGACACCTCTTCGTCCCCAATCGACTCCAAACTCTTCCAAAACCTTCTCCACTCCTCTCAAAACTAAGAATCCCTCTAATTCATCCCTTCCTAGTACTCAATGGCACCTAAGCAACGCGGATCAGTCTTTGGAGCAACTATGACGACGGAAAAAAGAACGGCAAGGCGTCCGGCGAGACAACCGTCGCCTAGCTCGACTTCTATCTCATCATCCTCTAGTTCAAGCACTATTCCTGGTCCATCCTCTTCCCAAATAGATCTCCTAGCCGGGAAAGTTATTACAATGGGAAGAAAAGTGGATTTTGGTTTCTTTGAAGCAGAAGGTTTTACTCTAGGAAGACAAATCAAAGAGATGGGTTGGGAAAAGGTATGTTCCTTGGATGTTCCTACCCAGCTTTAGTAAAGGATTTTTATCACAATTTAACAAGAGGAGATGGAGGTATTGTTAGTCATGTTAGAGGAACAAGAATTCATTTAACTTTGGAGATTTTAGGAAATTTATTGGAGATACCGGTTATTGGTTTGATTGCTAACTCTCACAGTGAGAGGGGTAAAGCATTGTCTAGAATCCTTGGTAGAGATGTGACAGAATTTGAGGAAGTTAGGGCAAATCAATTACCCTAGAACTAAGGCTTTTGCACAACATATGCAGTAGAATCCTATTTCCCAAGACTGGAAGGTTTTGAGTATGTGTCTAAGAGGGACATAGTTGCAATGGACTATGTTGTTACCGGTCAGCCATAAACCTACCTGGTATGATGATTGGATATATGGCAGAGGCATGTTGTAAGAAAAGATCTACATTACCTTATGGAATGATTTTGACAATGGCATTTCAGAGTCAAGGAGTGAATATCTTAGACAATGAGCCTATGAAGAGTCTTAGACATACGGACTACTATAATAGTGCAACTTTACACTGTATGGGCTTTATGAAGGTTAATGGCCATTGGGAAAGGAAAGGGCATATGGATGATAGAGTAGCTGAGGTTGAGACTGCGGCCCCTAGTCCATAAGTGACAGGACCATCAGTGAGGCACTCTTCGCTAGGTCCCAGCAGTTCTGCACCCCCAGCACCAGCATCGGTCCCTGCATCCTTTACTCAGGTATCCACTGGATTTTCTGAGAGACAGTTGGAGCAGCTTAAAGAATTATTTGTAAATCATGAAATCAAAATAAAGAATGAGATTGAAAATCAACTTATGGGAATCAAGCAGTTATGCTACTCTTTGGAAGAAAAAATTAGTGTAATTGAGTCATCACTGAGCTCATCTTCAATTGCCTTGAAGACTGATTTAAAGTTGATATTTGATAAAATTAAGGATATAGCAGGTGATTCTGACACTTATTCCAAATGCAATGCTGAACTTCAGGAGAAAGTTACAGTTGCAGCTGCTTTGGTTGAGAAAATGTTAAATGATTTCATGAAGATTCAAGAGAAAGGGGGATAAATATTAGAAGAACTCAAAAGGATCTTGAGATAATCTATTACCAAGCCATTTCAACTTCAATTCAGTCTATTTCAAGCTCTCTTTAGTTTTTAGTTTTTAACTAGGATTAATGATGTTTTGATATTTTGATGTAATGTGAATGATGTAGTAGGTAATGACTTAATGAATATTTTGATGTAATGACTTTGTACTCAATGAATGCAATATGAAGTTAATCTTGTTACTTAAATTTTTGAACCTTGAGTTACTCAATTCTTGTGTTTGTATTTTGATGTAGTGATATATTTTGATGTTGATTTAAGCTAGATGCACCCTCTTCTTAACCTTTTTTTGATAACAAAAAAGGGGGAGAAAGAGTGTTTATGTATATGCATAGGGCAATTAAAGAGTATATGTACTTATATATGCATGGAGCTATGGAATTAATAACGGAATTAAAATATGCATAAGGAAAAAGAATGTATACGTATGGAATCTAAATGAACTTTGTATGCACATCCATAGGGGAGCTACCTCATTTAGGGGGAGCTTAACTAAGAACTTATTCATTTTAATAATTTCATTAATTGATTATGCATATACTCAATATTTTTGTCATCATCAAAAAGGGAAGATTGTTGACCCACTTATTGATTTTGATGATTAACAAAAGCCATGAGTATATTTCTTGTGTTACTAATGTAATTGACATATGTTTCAAGAATTTAGAAAGGTAATTATCCAAAAGTTATATAAAAATCAGTTTGAATCAATTTTTAATGGAATATATCAAAGTTCAGAACTTGGAGCCGACACCCACAGTCATTAGAGCCGACTGATCGCTATCATTGGAGGTCAAAAATAAAACCTACTCACTACTATAGCTAGTGGTGAATCAGGATCGTATCCTCGGGGATCAAGGGCAATTATTTCGTGAAAGAGAAAAAAATATTTATAAAGGATTATATTAAGAATAATGGTTATTAAAAGATAATAACTAATTAATTAATGAAATTCAAATAGCAGGAGAAGCAACCCAGAATCTGAATCCACCATGCAAACAGGTTTTATCATCATCCCAAGTTGAAGGAATCTAGCCATGCATGCCTAAATACAATAATCTAAATAAAAGAAGAATAAAAAGAGCTTTGTAGAAACTCCCCTCCCCCAACTACTACCTGAGGTCCTCCTTTTATAGAGCTCATCTAGGGTTTTCTTCTAGTCAACGTTGGAGTCCATCGGATGCTCAAGATCGTTCAGATATTATGAGAAAATTTCTCAGCCATCCGTTCAACATCACTTGCCTTATTTTGCATTGAAAATTATGCGAAATCATCTCTTTCTTCCTTTTTGGGCAAACCGAGTCCTGATTTGAGTGACGTATGCATCGTTGAACTCCAAAAATCAAGCTCTTTCCATCTATAGGCTCCTTTTCTGCAAACATCCATACAAAGTATCAATTCTTAATAAATTCAAAGTAATTAATATTTATTTTAATAGTTAAATTGGGATAATAAATAGACTTATCACACCCTCCAACTTAATCATTGCTAGTCCCTTAGCAATGCAATTAAAATAAAACCATGCGTTACTAAAATTCTCTTTTACAAAATTAAATCTAGGCTTAAGGTTGAAAGAAGCTAGCCAGTATCACTAACTAAGTATTGAGTTTCAGAAGTAAATTTTGCAATAAGAACTATTAGAAACTTTCTTAGGGTTCATCTATAGATCTACACACTTATGTTTGTGATAACTAACTTAGCATTTCGGTACTAGCTTGTAAGAAACAATGGTATCTTCGCTTATCACTTACTTTGATCAATTTTTTATACACCCTCAAATTAAGCATATGACCTGAGGTAGCTTTCACACTGCCTAATATATATATATTATTTATTTATTTATTTTTAATTTTTTTAACGATATCTTCACATTGCCCTTTTTTGATGCGAACAACAATGCTTACTTAGGCGAAGGTGCCCGGTTACTCGATGGGAAACCAATGTTTAGACTTATTTTTTCTTATATATATATGTATATATATTAATTTTTTATCAAGCAGGTAGCTCTTTCCTTAAATTCAAGTTTCTCTCATTGGGGTGTATATCAATTACCAATTTTCAGTAATAATTGAATCTCCAATTGACCTGACAACTAATACCTAATTTACCTCGTCAGTGTGCATGTGCAATAGAAGTGCTAATAGCCTTTAGATGACCTAAGTAGTTACTAAAAGTCTGACCAGCTAGTATACTCCTTGGCTCTCTACAGTAATTAGCTAATACTTTCTAACTCTATTACCTTTTCCTAGTTAATTTTTCTCAAGAATTTCTTTCACAGCACATGATTTATAAAAAATTTAAAATTTTCAAAAAAATGCCAAGGTGTTTTCAAAATATTTTTCAAAAGGTTTCTCTTATCCCCCAACTTAATTCTCATCGTCCTCAATGAAGTAAGGAAGAATAAAATAAGAAGAAACACCACCTGGATGAGATATACCTCGTGTAATGTTAGGAGTGACCGTGCAGGTAGTCTCTTATTCCTAAAAATAAGAATCATGAAATAAAGGTTAGAACATAAAAATTTGGGTTGCCTCCCAAAAAGCGCTAAGTTTAACGTCTTCAGCCAGACATCATGGCTCACTTTGATTACCATTATTAAGGAGTTTGATGATCTCTTCCCTTACTACTTCCTTCATGGTTGGTTTAAGTTTTCTTTGGGGTCACTTATAGGCTTGGTTTTCTCCCTTAAGTGAATCCTCTGTTGAACAATCAAGGGGCTAATTCATTTTATGTTAGCCATAGTCCATCCTAATGCTTTTTATTCTCATTCAATAGTTTTCCTTCTTGTGAGGAGTCTAGGTCAGTTGAAATAATCATAGGCAGGGTTTCTGATGGACCTATATGCATAGTTGAGATGCTTGGGAAGTGGTTTCAGTTCTAATTTGAGTGCTTCCTTTATTGATGGTTTGGGTAGTGGTTCAGGTACTTTCTCTAGTGGTTCAGTTGAAATTTTCCATCTTGATTTTTCATCAATTATAGCAACCTCATTAATTTGCTCTCCATCTTGGTTTATACAGGTTTCTAGGTCAAGCTTTTCATCACTAAGATCAATTGGATCATAAACAGTATCCTGATCATAATTAGAGTTGCTCGTTTGATGTGTATTGGTAAGATTAAAAATATTAAGAACAATTGTCATATTTTCAAAGGAGAGTTTCATTAATCCATTTCGATAATTAATTAGGGCATTAGATATGGCCAAAAATGGTCTACCTAAAATCATTGGGATGTGGCTTTTTGGGTTTGTCACCAGTTCAGTTTCTAAAATCACAAAGTCCAATGGATAGATAAAGTTACCAACTTTGATCAATACATCCTCTACTATCCCCTTGGGTACTTTCAAAGAGTGATCAGTTAGTTGTATGATCATTTTTGTAGGCTTTAGTTCTCCTAACCCTAGTTGCTCATATACAGAGTATGACAATATATTAACACTTGCTCCTAAGTATAATAGAGCCCTATTTATGAGGGTGTTCCCCATAATGCATGAAATAGTGGGTGATCCTGGATCTTTATATTTTACTGGCATATGGTTTGATAGATAAGAGCTCACACTGGCTGCCAGAAAGGCTTTCTTGGGCACATTGATGGTCTTCTTTTTGGTACATAGATCCTTAAGGAATTTGGCATAGGCTGAGACTTGTTGGATCATGTCCAGTAAGGGGATGTTCACTTTAACTTGCTTAAAGACCTCTAAAATCTTATCAAATTGGGCTGAATTTTGATTGGACTTAAGTCTATTTTGGAATGGTGCTACAACCCTAATTTTTTGTTTATCTTCTTCTGACATGGGCTCAGCTGGTGGGTTGGGCATTATATTAGACTCTGATGTCTCAGGTGTTTCGAGCTGATCTAGCTCAATAAGTTGTTCAAGTGGTGGGACTTCTAATTCTTCTTCTTCATATGTATCCACCTGATTATCTATTTGTTTCCTAGATCTTAATATATGAATAACACTTAGTTGGTTAACCTGGGCGATCCTTATTTTGATCCTTGGATGTTTAGGTCCCTAGGATTAGCTTCGGGCTAACTTGGTAGCTTACCCCACTCTCTTTTACTGAATGTTGTAGCTAGTTGACCTATATGGGTTTCTAGTTTTGCAATGGATTGTGTGTGTGAGTGAAGAAGATGAGTATTTATTTCTAGTCCTTGCAATGCTTGTAACACCTTCTCTTCGAAAGTAGGATCATAATTATTTGGTGAAGGTTGAGGAGCACTTGGATATTGGGAATACGACATGCTTCTAAATTGGGTCTCCCGATGGTTAGGTCTAATTTATGTTGGATTAATTATAGGTTGGGATTTCCATAAAAAATTTGAGTGATTTTGCCAGCTAGGATTGTAAGTATTCGAATATGGATCATTTTCTGGTCTAGGAGCCATTCGGGTTTGGGCTGGATAGGCTTGCTCCTGAAGAAGCTCAGGAAATTGATATACGGCTGGACATTCCCCTATAGAATGAGTCAGACTTGAACAGATTATACAAACCTCATGTAATTGAGTAGATGGGGAAGAGGTGTTTCCAACTTGTAGAATTTGATCAAGTTTTTGGGATAGTTCATCAATTTTGATAGAGATGTCTATAGACTGACCTATGTTGTATATTCCCCCTCTCTTAGTAGACATGTGGTATCAGAAATTTTTACTTAGAGTTTCAAAAAGCTGCCATGCCTCATGTTTATTTTTTAACATAAATGTCCCTCCACATGAGGCATCCACCATTTGTCGATGCCTTTCTGACAATCCATCATAAAAATATTAAACTAACTGCCATTTAGGTATTGCATGGTGCGGACATTTTCTAGTTAATTCTTTTAATCTCTCCCATGTTTCATGAAACATTTCTCCCTCTAACTGAGAAAAATTGGTTATGGCTTTTCTAATTTGATTTGTTTTTCCTATAGGAAAGTATTTCTTAAGAAATTCCCTTTGAAGTTGGTCCCAAGTTGAAATTATAATGTTTAGTGAATTTAACCAATACTTGGCTCTATCTTTTAGGGAGAAAGGGAATAACTTAAGCCTAAGTGCCTCATCGGAGAAATTTTGAATCTTGACAGTTGAGCAAATTTCCCAGAATTCATCTAAGTGTTTATAGGGATCTTCATTTGTAAATCCATGGAAAGCTGGTAACATTTGGATTATACTGGACTTAATTTCATATTGGACAGCCTCTACTGGGGTACTTGTATGCATGGTGAATATGTATATTGTGAAGGGGCGAAGTACTCCTTCAATTGACGTGGTGGATTATTTTCTTGATTAAGATCCATAATGCATGCTCTGTTTGCTCTACAAGTTCTCTCTATTTCAGGGTTTGAGGGTATGAGGTTGGGTTGTAATGATCGGTGACAAAGCATATACCCTACCAATACACTCTAAAGCAAACAATAATTTAGTTTTTTTTAACTAATATAATAGAAGAGAAAGGAGAAGATTCTAAATAAAATATCCTAAAAGATTCATAGAACTAAGAGCAATGAAGAATAATTTAGTTATGGTTTAATAATTATTAGCAATCAAGTTAACAAAGATTAGACTCTCTACCCTAGGTTTAACCTAGATCTAAACAGCTCCTAACTTCCAAGACTGCCTTGAAGCCCTCTAAGTCAAAAATTAACTAATCAACTAGCCAGTTAAGGATAAGGTCAGTAGGAGTCCTTCCGTCGGGCGAATGGAACCAATTAAGTAACCACTTTCCTTTCCTTTTTTAGACACCAGTTAAGTAGTCAATCCCGACCCAGTCTAACTCTTTCGGGTGTCTTGTCCTATTGAGCTCGAGTTTCTTAGGGCTGACGTCTAGTTATTTTAGAGTTAAAGGCTTGGGTTAATGCAAAATGAAGGATGTGATTTATGGGCCAAGGAAGAGTGATCAACTCCCTACCTTATCTTAATTAAGGGTTTGTGCCTTTAAATTTAGTTATGAAAATGCTATGCAACAAGCAGATGTCCAACTCTTGAAATTATCAAACAAAATTAATCTAATTACTTTTTTAAAAAAATTTTGTGATTAAGTTTCTAATTTTCTAATAAATTATGAGATGTCATTGAAAAAATTTTGAGTTTCATAGAAAATAAATTTACCTAAGTCAATCTAAGCATAGAAATAATTTTTTTTTATTTTTATTATATTTTATTTTTATTTATGTATTATTATTATTATTATTTGTTTTCTTAAATTAATTATATTTTATGGAAAGTGTCTTAGGGTTTTCTTTTAGGTTCTTTTAAGGCAAGTTAATTAAAAGGAAAAGTTGATTAGGTTAAAAGTAGATTTGTGATAAAAAGAAAAGTAATTTTTATGTTAAAAAGAAAATAGGAAATTTAACAATTAAGGTAGCTAAAAAAAGCAATAAGCTAAAGAGAGCAATAACTATTCAACAAAAAAGAAATTTTTTTTACTCTTTTCTTTTATATAGAAGCATGAATAATAATGAAATAATAAAAAAATTAAAAATATGAATAAATTAAAAAAATTGTAATATTTTATTTTTATTTTTTAATTTTTTTTTCACGAACTAATTGTGCCTAGATCCTCGGCAATGGCGCCAAAATTTGATCGCTGTCGTTGGCGGTCAAAAATAAACCTACTCACTACTATAGCTAGTGGTGAATCAGGATCGTATCCTCGGGGATCAAGGGCAATTATTTTTTGAAAGAGAAAAAGAAAATTTATTTATAAAGGATTATATTAAGAATAACTGTTATTAAAAGATAACAACTAATTAATTAATGAAATTCAAATAGCAGGAGAAGCAACCCAGGAATCCAAATTCACTATGCAAACAGGTTTTATCATCATCCCAAGTTGAAGGAATCTAGCCACGCATGCCTAAATACATAATCTAAATAAAATAAGAATAAAAAGAGCTTTGTAGAAACTCCCCTTCCCCCAACTACTGCCTGAGGTCCTCCTTTTATAGAGCTCATCTAGCATTTCTTCTAGTCAACGTTGGAGTCTATCGGATGCTCAAGATCGTTCAGATATTATGAAAAAATTTCTCAGCCATATGTTCAACATCACTTGCCTTATCACTACAAGAAATACTGAAATAGCGATGCAAATTTAGCGATGCATAATTTCGTCGCTAAATTGCGACCACTTTGCGACGCCTCTGTGACAACAAAATATTGCGACGCAATTAGCGACTCATTAGCGACTCAATTAACCAGAAAATCAAAAAAAAATTAAATTTTTAATATTGCAATGCAATATTTGCGTCGCAATATTAAAAATTTAATTTTTTTGAAATATAAATATCAATAAAATATTGCAACGCAATATTTGCGTCGCAATGTTTTTAACAGAATTAAATATTTTATATAGCGACGCAATAAAATAGATAATTAAAAAATATTTTTAATTTAGCGACGCACCAATTGCGTTGCAAATAATTGAAATAAAATTAAATTTTATAAAATTTAATTATCAAAAAAAATATTGCGATGCATCACAGTGCGTCGCAATGTTTTAAAAGAATTAAATATATTAAATAGCGACGCATTAGCGACGCAATAAACTAGAAATAAGAAAAATTATTTTTAATTTAGCGACGCAAAAATGCGTCGCAAATAATTTAAATGAAATTATATTGTTTAAAGTACAAATAGTTACAAAATATTGCGACGCATAACAGTGCGTCGCAATGTTTTGAAAAGAATTAAATATTTTAAATAGCGATGCCTTAGCGACGCAATAAACTAGAAAAATAAAAAATTATTTTTAATTTAGCGACGCAACAATTACATCGCAAATAATTTAAATGGAATTATTTTTTTTACAGTATTATTTTAAAAAATATTGCGACGCCATCCAGTACGTCGCAATATTTTAAAAAAAATTAAATATTTTAAATAGCGACGCAATAAACCAGAAAATAAATTAAATTATTTTTAATTTAGCGACACAATAACTGCATCGTAATTATTTTAAATAAAATTAAATTTTATAAATTATAAATATGAGAAAAAATAATTGCGACGTAACACAGTGAGTTGCAATGTTTTTAAAAAATTAATTATGTTAAATAGTGACGCATTAGCGACGTAATAAGCTAAAAAATTAATTAGGAAAATTATGTTTTAATATAGTGATGTACTTGTTGCATCGTAATTATTAGAATTAAAATTAATTTTTTATATATTATAATTATCATATTAAAAAATACGATGCAACCCTTTGCGTCGTAATATATTTAAAAAAATTAATTATGTTAAATAGCAATCGGTCCAAAATCGATCGTGACCGATTGGAATAAGGGCTTGGATCGATCGCAACCCTTGGATCATCGCCGATCGGACCGATCGCCACGTTTCGAGATCGGTCGTGGCTGATCGGGATCAGGGCTTGGATCGATCGCAACCGTCGGATCGTCGCCGATCTCGGATGGATTGCAACTATCCGAGATAGGTCATGGCCGATCGGGATCACGGCTTGGATCGATCGCGATCGTCGGATTTTGCCGATCGGACCGATTGCCGCGGTCCACGATCGATCGTCGCTGATCGGGATCAGGGCTTGGATCGATCGCAATCGTTGGATCGTCACCGATCTTGGACGGATCGCCACAGTCCGAGATCGGTCGTGGCCGATCGGGATCAGGGCTTGGATCGATCGCAACCGTCGGATCGTCACCGATCTCGGACGGATCGCCACGGTCCGAGATCGGTCATGGCCAATCGGGATCAGGGCTTGGATCGATCGCAACCGTCGGATCATCGCCGTTCTCGGACGGATCGCCACGTTTCGAGATCGGTCGTGGCCGATCAGGATCAGGGCTTGGATCGATCGCAACCGTCGGATCGTCGCGATCTCGGACGGATGGCAACTATCCGAGATAGGTCGTGGCCGATCGGGATCACGGCTTGGATCGATCACAACCGTCGGATCTTTGCCGATCGGACCGATTGCCACGATCCGAGATCGGTCGTCGCCGATCGGGATCAGGGCTTGGATCAATCGCAACCGTCGGATCGTCACCGTTCGACGGATTGCCATGGTCCGCGATCGGTCATCGCCGATCGGGATCAGGGCTTGGATCGATCGCAACCGTTGGATCGTCACCGATCTCGGACGGATCGCCACGGTCCGAGATCGGTCGTGGCCGATCGGGATCAGGGCTTGGATCGATCGCAACCGTCGGATCGTCGCCATCGGACGATCGCCACGGTTCGAGATCGGTCGTGGCCGATCGGGATCAGGGCTTGGATCGATCGCAACCGTCGGATCGCCGATCTCGGACGATTGCAACGGTCCGAGATCGGTCGTGGCCGATCGGGATCACGCTTGGATCGATCGCAACCGTCGATCTTGCGATCGGACCGATCGCAATGGTCCGAGATCGATCGTCGCCGATCGGGATCAGGGCTTGGATCGATCGCAACCGTCGGATCGTCGCCGATCGGACGGATCGCCACGGTCCGAGATCGGTCGTGGCCGATCGGGATCAGGGCTTGGATCGATCGCAACCGTCGGATCGTCGCCGATCTCGGACGGATTGTCCGAGATAGGTCGTGGCCGATCGGGATCATGGCTTGGATCGATCGCAACCGTCGGATCTTTGCCGATCGGACCGATTGCCACGTCCGAGATCGATCATCGCCGATCGGGATCAGGGCTTGGATCGATCGCAACCGTCGGATCGTCGCCGATCGGACGGATCGCCACGGTCCGAGATCGGTCGTCGCCGATCGGGATCAGGGCTTGGATCGATCGCAACCGTCGGATCGTCGCCGATCTCGGACGGATCGCCACGGTCCGAGATCGGTCGTGGCCGATCGGGATCAGGGCTTGGATCGATCGCAACCGTCGGATCGTCCCGATCTCGGACGATGTCCGAGATCGGTCGTGGCCGATCGGGATCGGGCTTGGATCGATCGCAACCGTCGGATCGTCGCCGATCTCGGACGATCGCAACTGTCCGAGATCGGTCGTGGCCGATCGGGATCACGGCTTGGATCGATCGCAACCGTCGGATCTTTGCGATCGGACCGATTGCAACGGTCCGAGATCGGTCGTCGCCGATCGGGATCAGGGCTTGGATCGATCGCAACCGTCGGATCGTCGCCGATCGGACGATTGCCACGGTCCGAGATCGGTCGTGGCCGATCGGGATCAGGGCTTGGATCGATCGCAACCGTCGGATCGTCGCCGATCTCGGACGATGCAACGGTCCGAGATCGGTCGTGGCCGATCGGGATCATGGCTTGGATCGATCGCAACCGTCGGATCGCCGATCGGACCGATTGCCGCGGTCCGAGATCGGTCGTCGCCGATCGGGATCAGGGCTTGGATCGATCGCAACCGTTGGATCGTCGCCGATCTCGGACGGATCGCCACGGTCCGAGATCGGTCGTGGCCGATCGGGATCAGGGCTTGGATCGATCGCAACCGTCGGATCATCGCCGATCGGACCGATCGCCACGGTCCGAGATCGGTCGTGGCCNTTGAAATTATCAAACAAAATTAATCTAATTACTTTTTTAAGATTTTTGTGATTAGGTTTCTAATTTCCTAATAAATTATGAGATGTCAATGGAAGAATTTTGAGTTTTTTAGAAAATAACTTTACCTAAGTCAATCTAAGCATAGAATAAAATAATTATTTTGTTTATATTTTTTTTTATTATATTTTTTTCCTTAAATTAATTATTTTATGAAGGTGTCTTAGGGTTTTCTTTCAGGTTCTTTAAGGTAAGTTAATTAAAGGAAAATTTGATTAGGTTAAAAGTGGATTTGTAACAAGAAGGAAAGTAAATTTTTTTTTTATGTTAAAAAGAAAATATGCAATTCTAACAATTAAGGAAATAAAATAAAGAGACAATAACTATTCAAAAATTAAAAATACGAATAAAATTAAGAGAAAATTAATCTAATTTTTTTATTATTTATTTCAATTTTTATATTTTTTATTTTTAATTTTTTTTAATTTTTTTTTTCAAAATAATGCACTTAAGTCCCCGGCAACAGCGCCAAAATCTGATGCGTGTGTAGCGCAACGATTAAAACACCTTAATTTCACTAACAGAATAGCGAGAGTAAGGGATCGATTCACAGAGACTTTAGCGATTATCTTGAAATAAATTTATAAATTAACTAAATAGATAAGTAGTAGTGTAAAATAATCAAGATATGGTCTATCTTATAAGAGTACGGCCCATACCCGTAGATCACGGTTCGTCCCTTTTAAGAATAGATCAGTCTAAATTATTTTTACTTAAATAGAATTTAATAACAATTAAACATGAATAAAGTTTTATTTCAATAACATCCAAGAGTGCATATTAAAATCTAGAATTGAAGAGTTTTATTTTCTAACATTAAGAAGGCAACAAAAAGCATAAATTAAACAAGGCTGAATGAACTGAACCAGGCTAAAGATAGGCTAAACCGGGCTCTCTTCTTCCTTCACAGATGCCTCTCGGTCACGATCTCTTCTTGGGAGGGAAGCCTCCACGGACAGAGCTCACGAGAGCTCCCAATTCCACGGATGCAGACGCAGAGTAGAGCCTCCAAATCCACGAGCTCACGACACAGAGTCTTCATGAAGCACTCCACGCCCTCTGGCCGATCCTCCAAGAAGCACCTCCACGGATTGCTAGAACCTAGGAATAGAGCACGCATGATTGCAGAGCTCTGTTCTTCCTCCTGCAGACTCCAAGCCACGGACGATCCTCCCGAATTCTCCACAGCACGAACGTCTCCTGGGATGGACACCGCACAAGCAGAGCTCCTCGATTGCCCTCCTCCTCCCATGTCTCTGCTATTTGTAGGGGTTCGACGTGGCCTAGACGCGATCGTGTTTCCATATCAGACTTTCTGTTTCCATATAAAACGATGCGGGATGCAGACGACGCGGTGCAGAGAAAATCCCGAAGATATTACGAATAAAATCAAAATTCCTTCCATAAATTTTATTCATCCAATTTGATAATTTTAATCTAATTTATTTCTTAATTGGTGGAGGAAAAGATTGATTTGGAAGAGGAGAAGAATCGGAGAAAAGGAAAATTCACGGCTGAGAAGACGATGAAATCGGCAATGGGTTTGCCGACTTTGCTTTAAAACGTGCTAGATCCTTATAAAATAATTCCGAGCTCGTTTTAAGTCCGATTTGAGTGCCGTTTACGTCGTTAAATTCTAAAATCGAGCTCTTTAAATTGATAAGATTTTATCTAAAATATTATATAAAATATTAAAATATTAAATAATAATAGGTACTTTGAATTATTAATTAATAGGTTTAGTGATAATTATTTATGCGTTTATCAATGGTACAGCTAAGGCTGAGACTGTGGCCTGGTCCATCAGTTGCAGGACCTTGTGCGAGACACCCTTCGCCTGGCCCCAGCATTCTACACCCCCAGCACCAGCACCTATCCCTACATCTTTTGCTCAGGCATCTACTGGTTTTTCTGAGACTCAGTTGGAGCAGCTGAGAGAATTATTTATGAGTCGTGAAGCTAAGATGAAAAATGAACTTGAGAATCATCTTATGGGAATCAGGCAGCATTTTTATTCTTTGGAGGACAAGATCAATGTGATAGAGTCATCCTTGAGCACATCTTCTGTTACCTTGATGAAAGACATAAGACTGATATTTGATAAGATCAAGGACATAGCCGGTGACTCTGACACCTATTCAAAGTGCAATGCAGAACTTCAAGAAAAAGTTATTGTTGCAGCTGCTTTAGTTGAGAGAATGCTAAATGATTTTATGAAAATTCAAAGAAGGGCATGGGACAAATTCTAAAGAGCTGAAAAGAATTCTGAGATTTTGAGATGTTGCAAGCTTTGTTTTTCTCTTAAACTTTAGTTTGTACTTAGGACAATTATGTACTTTGATGTTTTGATGTATTTTGAAGTAATATGAATGATGTAATGATGTATTTTGCAATGAATTAATGAATATTCTTAATGACTTTGTATTCATTGAATGTTATCTTGAATCCTGATTGAAGCATTAATTTTATTTTGACTTAAGCACTTCTTTCTTAACCTTTTTGTTGATAACAAAAAGGAGGAGAAAGGTTTGTTTATGTATATGCATTTGATGTTAATAACATATATGAAAGATGTTTGTATATGTGTTAAGTGTTAAATAAATTTAATTTGGTTATAACATATATGCATTGAATTAATTTGGTTATCATAGGGGGAGCTACCTCATTCAGGGGGAGCTTAACTATGGAAACTTAGAACTTATTTAATTTATCAATTTTATTGATTAATCATGCATATACTCAATGTTTTTGTCATCATCAAAAAGGGGAGATTGTTGACCCACTTATTAATTTTGATGATTAACAAAAGCCATGAGTATATTTTTATGTTACTAATAAAATTAACAAGTGTTTCAGGAACTTAGAAAGGTTAAGTTATTCAAATATATACAAAATTAAGTTTGAATCATTTTTTAATGAAACATTTCAAAGTTAGATCTTAGAGCCGATACCCACTGTGTTTGGAACCGACCCCAGGGCGTATCAGAACAGTTCAATATTTTTGGCACGGTTCGGAGTCGACACCTGAAATGCTAGAGCCAACTCTACCTGAGACACAGAGAAATGGTTTTCTGCGCCAGTTTTCGGAGCCGACACCTGAAGTTTTGGAGTCGACACCTGGAGTTTGAAGCCGACACCTAAATTTTAGAGCCGACTCTAACAGAACAGAGAGTATATTTTTTGAGACATCGTTGGAGTCGACACCCTCGAAAATTAGAGCCGGCTCCAGAACGCATTGAGCCGACACCACAGTTTCTCGGAGCCAACTCCCCAATGGACGTTTTGTTACTATTTTGAAAACCCGACTTGGAGCCGACACATGAAAAGTTGGAGCCGACTCAACCTATCAAGAATGGAATTTCAAATATGTCAGAATGGATTCCAACAGTAACATTTCTTCACCTAACCCCCAACGGATCTATTTCTTTGTGTGAGGAAGCAATCTAAGTTCATTTCAACGGCTATTTTTCACCTAATCTTGGATTAAAGAAGATTGTAAAAGGGCATTGTCCATTTCAAAACAGAGCATGAGAAAATAGAGAAAATAGAGAGAAGAAAACCGGAAAGAAAAAGAGAGAAATCATCTAGTTTTCAAGAGAAAAATATCAGTTCTTAAAGCCATCTATTGAAGAGAGATAGAAGAGAAATCCAAAGGTGTTTCAAGATCAAAATGAAGGATTTCCACCGATTTGAAGAAGAAGAGCTAGAGCCCTAAATTTCAGACTTTTCTTCAATGAGCTTCATTCAAGAATCAGAGTTCAAATTCTATTAGCTCATTAAGAAGAAGAGAGAAAAGAAGAAAAAAAGAAAAGCTCAACTTCAAATCGCTTCAGAAACAGGCTTTTCTATTCTTATTTATTTACATTGCATATTTGCTCATTTGAGGAGCTATTAATTGCTATAAACTTTTATCTGAATTGCTTGTATCCTAATTCAATCAGGGGATTGAATTAGTTGAGGTAGTTGACCTCGGGGTAAGCTAAGAGTAGCTTACGTTGGGTTGTGTGCTGATGAACATAAAAATCAGCTGGTTTGTTGTGACCCCGTGTAAAACAACAAGTTCAAGTTGTGATCTTGTAAAACAACTCAGCTGTAATCAGGGTGATTATAGTATGGACCCAAGAGTTGCTTGGGAGTGAACGTAGGTGTGGATAATACCAACCACTATAAACCTTCTTGTATTTGTCGTCCTTATTACTTTCTCTCTCTCATTTATATTGTGTTTATTATTTATGCATCACTTCACTTGTGCACATTAACTTAGTGAAATTGGTTTTTAAGTGTAAATTTTTTAATAAACCCAATTCACCCCCCTCTTGGGTTGCCATCTGGGCCAACACTGTTGGTAGAACATGGGTGAATACTTCTCTCTTAGTCTAACCTTCATAGTTCTCCAGGTGATTATGGGAACATCACCTCTTCGTTAATCAATATCTCAATATTTCTCAATATAACCTACCCTATCGAACTAATCTAAGTTTGGCAAATTTATATTTTCTCTCCTCGATCATCTCATACCACTCAAAATATTGATCCATTTTACCTTCTCAATCGACAATACCTTAGGGTCTAAACTTCCATTAAAAGTGGGTGCTTCTAATCTGATATTCCTAAGAATTTTCTTATCTTGATCCATAATATAGGATTGGGTCTCCTATAGTAGTACTCTGGATCATGGTTTGAGGCTCTTCGAGGGTCTAACTCAGGCTCAGTCCTGATCTCATAACTCTCCTCTAGGGATCTCACTCGATCATTCAATAGGATCAATTATTTAGTAATGGTCCTAAGCATGGCTCCAAAATCATTATCCATGGGTGGGTCTAATGGTGACTAATTCTGACTTGGTTGGTATGGAGCTCCTGATCTAATGGTTATACATGACTCAAGCAAGCACACAAATAACTCAAGACTGGCTCGTACTATAGTTTACTAGACCTAGCAGTCCAAATAAAATGAGTTAACTAAGTCACAACCACGATAACAAGTATGATGTCCACTGGCCAGGTAGGAGGTGGGAGTGTGGGAGGCCCCCCTCTGCTTTCGCAAGGACCCAATTAAGAAATCACAACACCACTTGGTCGTTTGACTCTTGACCCTCAATCTTAGACACCAGCTTCTAGATACAAATGTTGACTTTGGTGTAACTAGTTTTCCTAAGTTAAGTTGAACTGAACTTGTGGGTGTCCCTAATGCTCAATTAAGTGCTACTCGATTTTAAAATTAAGGCTTAGGTTCATAATGCATGTTGGTGATTTTCTGGGCCAAGGAAGGGTGATAAAATTCTTACCTTATCTTAGATGCTCGATGTCCTTAAATAACTTAAAGAAGATGAATACTTAAGGCACGAATTAGCATGTCAATCCTCAACCAGAAAGAGTCACGTCCGGCCTTGGCTCATTACTCTCATGGGTTATATATATTTGTATGTATCCGCTCAGGAGGCATAACACTTTAGGGTTCAGGAATGCAACAATATATATATATATATATATATTCTTTGTTGTGTATGCAGAATTTTAGCAGGGTTTGATCTCAGCACCAGCAATTGTAAAAATCTTAGAAAATAATAGTAAAGTAATCATAAAATATTATATGCACATAGCAAGGTATGGTAAATTATCAAAAAATAATTTTAAGTTGTAATAATCACATTCTGATAGGTCTCAGAATAAAGGAAGTTTGCATGTCGTGTGCAGAAATTACAGCAGAACAGAAATCTAGTGTGCGATGCAAAACATGTCAAACCTTGCTCTGATAACAAGATTGATGTAGCACAAGGGTATGAGTGATTATGCAGTCAATGAATTATAAAAATTAATTTTTTTAAGTATTTTAGAAGATGGCTAATTCACCCAAAAATAAGAGAAAGAGTAAGAGAGCAATTATGTGATGTAGAAAGTAACGGTTCAGGAACAAAACTTTTAAAAAAATAAAGAAGCATAACAGGATAGTATGGAATTGAGAAACTTAAAAGAATACATGCTCATAAACTTTCACAGAATTAGAATCACAGAGTAAGGAAAGGTTGATTTACCCGACGATGATGCGCTCCTAATGTTAGTAGAAGATCTCTGCTAGCAGGCAAAATTTTTGGATGAAAAAACTATCTTTCACATGAGGTTTTTGATCTCGATCAGGGGCAAAGAAGGCATCCTCGTCTTTGGAGATGAATCAAGAGAGGGGGGGCATCTTTGAGATGAATTAAGAGAGAGGGTGGCGGCTTTGGAGATGGATCAAGAGAGAGGATGGTGGCTTTGAAGATGGATCAAGGGAGAGGGCGATGGCTAGGGTTTCAAGTATGGATGCCTAAATTTAGGAAAAGGGGTTGATGATCGATTATGAGGAAGTGATATGAGGATTAGGATTTGTTTGGTGGAACTTGATAGAGGAGATAGACTAGACCAGGGTTTGGTAGCAAGAACACTTCGGCCTTACACCTAACTCCTTCACGGAGGATCAATTGCTTAAGGCAATGTAAATAGAACTTGGATGAAAGTTTTTAAAACTTTTTTTTCATTCATTTATATGCCTTTTCATCGTTTCAAGAGAAGGGTTTTATAGACCTCTCATGCCATTACAAGGTAAGTTCAATAATTAGAGTACTAAATGATAGGGATTACAAATATGGTAGAATATTTATCATCATAGAGTAAAGATTCTTCTTTCCTTCATCTATTCGACCAAAATGGCAGTAGCAAGATGTCGTTCCAATTGTGGAGGCAAGGGATCACAAGCAAAAAAGAAAACTTTGGGATGACATTCTTCTTTCTTTTCTTTTGTCAACAAGGTCCATATGGAGCACAAGATCCCTTTTAGAATGGTTGAGATACTGATCTTCATTCCCATTAAAGCATGGTAGGGGACCACCAAATTTTTCCTTATGGGGCATCCAAGGTTGCCAAAATTATTGGTGGCAATATGAGGGATAAGATTGATTCCACATCATCAATCCTAATGTAGATGGATCCAATCCATGTATAGCTCCAAGAGTAGGGTATGAATAAGGTTAGAGAAGATCAGATGGTTGTCCAATACTGCCTAATCTGAGGCCTCTTCTAAATATATTCAGTAGGGTCTCAACAAGAGTAACACATTTCCTTTGAATTATTAGAGGACTCAAATAAAATAAAAATGCATGACCTGAACATTAGACTAAACAAAACTTGATTGACTCAATAACAGAATGGACTTGACCAACTAAAAAAATACTGATTTTTAGGATTCAGAAATCCAAATGGAACCCTGTAATCTTTTTCTCACTCTTGCTCCTGCACCACTTACCAATAGCCAACTATGATGACTTGTTCATTAAGTTGGCTAGCAACTATCTTGCCCTCATTGAACTAATCAAGTTTGAAAATTGATGGGCAAATCAATTGCCTTCATTTCATAAAGTTTATGATAGATGTTATTTTTTAGACATTAGTTAACTAAATTTCTTTTAGCTAGGTTTCTTGATTTCTTCTAGCTTGTTGTTTTTCTAAATTAATATGCTTATGTTTTTTCACTTATCAAGGGTCAATTAGTTCCTCATTTTTTTTTATTTATTTTTTAACATTTTATAGATGAATTTATGTCCATTCTTATATTGAATCTACCATACTTTTCCAACTATAGATGCACTATTGAGAAAATCTAAGCCTAGCGGTTTAAATATATGTTCATTGCTATTATATCTATTTTTTATTTTTATTTATGCTTGTTATCAAGTAAGCATATATGCATGTCTTTTCATGGGAATTGTTGGTGGAGGCCCATAGATAATCTTCAATTACACAAAAGAGAAAATTTTGGTAGATTGAAATATGAATTTTGCTAACAAAAATTGAGCCAATTGCAGCTTAACTATAAAAATAGAACTAATTTATGTTAGAGTATTAACTCATGATTCTTTAATAAGAAAATAATTGCATTATGATATGTGTGTTTAGCTAAGTTCTTTTACATATATACCTTATAACATATAAAATTATACATATACTTTCATAAATTTACTTTTTTGTGTATCCTTATAAATTATTTCTTTATACATATCTACCTCATCAAGATAATGCTATACATATAAATAGTAAAGATTTGTTAGGATACATATGCATATATATATATATATATATATTCATATATTATAAAGATGTACATAAAAATATAAGATATACATAAAAATAAATTTGTAAGGATGTACATCTAATTTTAGATATGTCTATGGGTATATATGTGAAATTTTATATAATGATCAAACTTAAAAATAATCCTTTTGATAAGGGTTCAACAAAATGAGCTAGTGCATATACAATTTATGAAGACCTTCATTTACTATTTCTTTGCTTATTGTTAAAATAGCCAAGAAATAGATTTAAAATTTAAGTTAAGCTCTAAAAGTAAATGTATTTAGGCTATTTTTGGATCTTTGAAGGAAAAGGAATGGGAGAGTAAAAAGAAGAAAAGGAATGGAAGAGGGTGGAAGGGTTATTCTTCTTTTCTTGTTTGGAAAGGATGAAAAGAAAAAGAAAGGTAATATCAATTATCTTGTTTGGATAGAAAGGGAAGAAAAGAAGGAAAAGAGTTATGTGACAATTATACCTTTTAGAATAGGGAATGAATAGTAAGAATGGAAGAATAGAAAATAAAGAAATATTTTGATCTTTCAAAAAATATAACTTAAACATTTTTTTCTCTCCCAGCTTACCCTTCAATTTAGGGGTTAATAAATTTACCCTTGTTGAGGAAGAAATAAGGGGAATCGGTTACTCTCATTCCCTTCCCTCTCTTTCTTTCACCTTTCTCCCAAACAAAGTAACTTATGATCTTTTTTTTTTTCCTTTCGCTTTCCTCCATTCACCCCCAATCCAAACAGTCCCTTAAAGAAGCTAGTTTTTTATTTCATCCAAGGATAGTACATGCCTCTGATTTTCGAATTGTTACCATAGTCACTTATATTCTTTTGACAAGGACTTTATCAAACTAGAAGTATAAGAATAATCATTTATGTGTTTTTAATAGAAATGAATAATAATAATTTTTAAAAAGAAAACAAACAAAAACCTTAGTTTTGGCTAAGTAGATGATATTAAAGTGATGATCCTATGACCCTAAAATAATGGTTTATGATGTGGCTGGTAGCGCCACGTAGACATTAACGGCAAAGCTAACGACGGCATGGACGGAAGCAAACGGTCGCATTTCTTCAGGATGGCCCCGCTCTTCAAGGGCCGCGCTTTCTCCAAGTCGGCCCCACGGCCCCGCCATCTCCAAGTCGGTCCCCACGGCCCCGATTTCTCAAGTCGGCCCTAGTGGCTCCAACTTCTCCAAGCCGGTCCCAGCGGCTCGACTTCTTCAAATCGGCCCCAGTGGCTCTAACTTCTCCAAGTCGGCCCCAGCGGCCATGACTTCTCCGAGTCGGTCCCCAGTGGCCCCGACTTCTCCGAGTCAGCCCCAGCAGCCCCGACTTCTCCAAGCCGGTCCCCAACGGCCACGACTTCTCCAAGATGGCCCTAGTGGCCCTGCCTTCTCCAAGTCGGCCCTAGCAGCCCCTGGTCAGGTCCACCTACCATCTGACCTGTGCACTTGACGCAGTTAGGCCCACCTACCGCCTGACCCACACAATTGATGGAACCAAGCCCATCAACCATCAGGCCCATGTGCTCGATGGGACCAGGCCCATCAACCAACTCCTATTCATGTAATTCACGAGCTCAACAGACATTCCTTTTCATAGAACTCCATGGCTAATCCCCAGATGGATACCGAAGGTCTATAAAAGGGTAAGAGAACCCAGAATAAAGGTACGTTGACATCTGCGTCTACTCACACATCCTCTAACCTAAGAAGATACTCCGATCCTCGGAGTCTTCCTCTCTTTCAGAGCTTCTTCATGCTCTCTCTCTCTACTGTGACCTCGGTTGCTAACTTGACGTCGGAGGGTCCCCATCGGAGCTCCCTCCGGTCCGGGACTTCTTGCAGGCCACTTGCTCTGAAGAAAGCTGAACCAGTATATAGTTTTTTTCCAACATTTAGTTCCAGTGATCAGCGTCAACAGATTAGCGCACCAAGAAGGGGGGCAATGCAGAAAGACAAGCTTTACAACATTTGGCAAGTTCTCCTTTCCTCTTCATCAACAATGGTGGTGACGCGTGCTTAGGATGCCTCTGCCAGTTACCCTGGGGAGCATCTCCAACCAGCGGAGTAGCAGGAGGCCAACCTCCCTGCTGCTAACCCTCGGCTACTCCCGCACCACTAGCCACGGCCACTCAAGCAAGAAACTGGCCGCGCTCACCCAACAAGTCCAAACTCTCATGGCAATGATCCACGGACTCCAAGCAGCAGTCTATGGCTACCCAACATCAACCTACTCCACCTGCACCACCATCTGCTGTACTGGCCAATCAGCAGTTTGATCGGGGAAGATCCCCCCGCTGGGAGACTAGCCACCGTTGTGCCTCTTCCAAAGGGCATCGCTGGGAGCCCTTCAAGAGGTCACGCTCCCCGCTCATAGCTCGGGCGAGTCTTCCCCAGAGCTCCGCATCAGGAAGAGCCAAAGAGGAGGCACTACCACCCGCGCTCTTCCCCTTCTTCTTCCTCATCTTCTAGGCCATCAAAGAAGATGTCAACCATCAACCGCAAGCGGAGGAACGCCTGGATGAGTACCATCGGTGGCTGGAAGAACTCATCAGAAAGGTCAACAATCAGCCATAGAAAGAGTACGACACTTGTCCTCCTTACACTCGCCGAATCTTGGACGAGCTCATACCCTCCAGATTCTGTCTCTCCCAGCTGGATCCATATGATGGTACGATAGATCCCTCGATCACTTCGAGAGCTACAAAGCTCTTATACAAATCCAAGGGGCTACGGATGCCCTCCTGTACAAGGCCTTTCCTGCCACTTTGCGGAAGGCTGCTTGCATTTGGCACTCTCGTCTGTCCCCCACAGCATCAATTCCTTCCAAGAGCTGGAAAGGGTATTCCTGGCGCACTTCGATGCTTGTCGAAGGATCCCATGGGTTGCAGATAGCCTTTTCTCCATAGTCAAAAGAAGGGGGAGTCACTTCGGAACTTCATGGCCCATTTCAAGACAGCCACCCTCGAAGTTTATCATCTGGACGATGCGGTGGCAACTTTGGCGCTGAAGTGGGGATTTCTCCCCTTCCGCTTCACTTTCTCTCTAGACAAGAAGCCATCCAGCTCCTACTCCGACCTCTCCTCCATGCATAAAAGTACATCCATGAGGACGAGGCCGACTTCACCCACCAAGAGTCCAAGAGAGGATCGGAGGTTTGCCGCTCTGAGCCAAGCGGGTCCTCTTGCACTAAGAAGCTCGAGCTGCCGTGCCAATCAGACGGCAGGCATCGCAGCCTTGCCCCCAGGGAGAGCGAGCTCACACCTCTCCTCGCCCCTTGCTCTCACGTCCTCATGGTGATCGAGGGTGAGACTTACCTCCAACGCCCTCCCCCTATAAAAAAGTTTTCCCATAATAAAAGTTGCTACTGCCGCTTCCACCGGGACTACAGCCACGACAATGACAACTGTTACAGCCTGAAGCATGCCATCAAGGAACTCATCCAGCGGGGTTACCTCAGAAAGTATGTCCAGAAGGCATTCTCAGTTGTTCCAGCACTTATGGGGCCTCCACCTGCTCAGGCTGTTATCGACAACTCCCTAACGAGAGGATGGTGGGGATGGTGTCTGAGAGGCAGCCTCTTCATCCAAGCGGCCTAGGGGGAGTGGGGACTTAGATGATGTAATTCCCAGAGGGAATTTAGCCAGGTTGACAATGTAAACAATGAAGGCGTCGTTGTTTCGATAACGATCGCCAAGCATCCTGTAAAAAAGATCTTGGTTGATAGTGGCAGTTTGACTGACATCATTACCTACGATACATTTGTTAGGATGGATTTGTCTATTGATTCTCTTCAGCCAGTGATGGCTCCCCTGGTCGGGTTCATAGAAGATTTGATGAGGTGAAAAGTGGGATCACCTTACCCATGACGGCCAAAACACCGCCATGTCAGAGCACCGTCATGATAAGGTTCTTGATCGTTCGAGTACCTTTGGCATACAATGATATCCTCAATCAACCCAGCCTCAATCTCCTTGATGCGGTCATCTCCACCAAGCGGCTGCTCGTGCAGTTCCCTACTAGCAAGGATCGGTGAGATGCGAGGAGTGACCAATCCAGTCCTGCCCTGCTATCACATAGCGTTAAGCCCTCAGAAGATCGCGCCTCCTTAGAGGTGCCAAACCCCTGAGAGTCCAATAAAGGGGGAGGGCCAACTAAGCGACTACTGACCTTTCCACTAGGGAACGACCCGACGAGGATAGTGTGAGTCAGTGAACTTCTCCCTGCGAAGGATTGGGATTGCCTTCTAACTTTCTTGTGGACCAACTCGGATGTTTTTGCTTGGTCAATGTTCGACATGCCCGGCATTCCATCAGAGGTAATCACCCACAATTTCAACATTGACCCGAGGCACCGTTCGATCCATCAAAGGAAGAGGAGTTTTGCTCCTGAGCGGCAGAGAGCCATTGATGAGGAGGTCAACAAGTTGCTTACTGCTGGCCACATCCGGGAGGTACACTACCCAAGTTGGTTGGCCAACGTGGTCATGGTCCGTAAGGCCAGTGGGAGCTGGAGGATCTGCATCGACTTCACCAACCTCAATAAGGCGTACCCAAAAGATAGCTTCCTATTGCCCCGATTGATCAACTGGTGGATTTGACATCCGGTCATGAGCTTCTTAGCTTCATGGACACCTTCTCTGGGTATAACCAGATAAAGATGGACCCAGACGATGAGAGCATACCTCTTTTGTGACCGAAAAAGGTATTACTGTTACAAGGTGATGTCTTTCGACCTTAAGAATGCAGAAGCAACCTATTAGAAGTTGATGAACAAAGTTTTCCAAAACCAACTGGGCCAGAACATGAAGGTCTACGTGGATGACATGCTGACGAAAGCGCCCATGCTTTTGACCATGTTTTTGATCTGGAGAAGACCTTCAACAACCTCCACCGCTACAAAGTCAAGCTGAACCCGAAGAAGTGTGCCTTCGGAGTCACAGTAGGAAAATTTTTGGGCTTTATGGTGACTCAGCAAGGAATTGAGATGAACCCAGAGAAGATCAATGCCATCCTCGACGAGACCACTAGCCAGCAAGAAGGAGGTGCAGCGGCTCACCGAAAGGGTGGCGGCCCTAAGCCAATTTCTCTCTAAGTCGGCTGAGAGGTGCCTGCCCTTCTTTAGGGCCCTGCATAAAGTGAACGGGTTCGAGTGGATGGAAGATTGCCAGAGAGCTTTTGAAGGATTAAAAGCATTCCTATCTACTCCGTCACTCATGTCGAAGCCATGGAACGGAGAGAGCCTTTTCCTTTACCTCGCCACCTCCTTGAAGGCTGTCAGCTCCGTCCTAGTGCACTTCGATGTCGACGGAACACAGAAGCTGTCTACTATGTGAGCAAGGTACTCCACGACACTAAGGTCAAGTACTCCAAGATAGAAGATTATCTTTGCTCTGATCATTTTTGCCAGCGTCTCCACCATATTTCTAGGCTCACCCTATTGTGGTGCTCACGGATCAACCTCTCAAAGCCATACTGGCCCATCCTGACACCTCGGGCCGGCTTGCCAAATGGGCTATCAAGCTGAGAGAGTTCGACCTCTTATTTCAGGTGAGGCCAGCTTTAAAGTCTCAAGTCTTGGCCAACTTCCTAGTCGAGTACACCTGGATGGAGGAGCAAGCAAAGGAAACTCCTATGGTGCAACCCGATGCCGAGCTTGATGACGCGGGGGAGTTTTGGATCTTCCACGTGGACGATGCCTCAAACTCTTAGGTAGTGTTTGATAGAAAAAATATTATCCATGGATAAGTGTATGGGATAGAGTTTGTCCCCTGGCTATCCCTAGGGATATCCCTTGGCTATCCCATTGATCATATCAAATGCAAAAAGGTAAATCCATAGGATTTTTTTTTACTCTTATTTGGAGGGATAACCATCTATTCCTGCATTTTCTAGGAAATGAAATGAGGCGATAACCCATGGTTAACCATGGTTAACTATGAATTATCCCTTTGGTTAACTTTATTTCCAACTATCCCTTATAGTTATGGCTTTTGGGAATAAGAAGGGATATCCCCTGGATATCCCCTCTTATCCCCTATTTCAAACACTACCTTAGAAAAGTAGTGCCAACCTCATCCTTGCAGGTCTAGAGGGTGAGAAGGTGGAGTACGCTCTTCGACTTCTCTTCAAAGTTACGAACAACCAGGCTGAGTACGAAGCCCTGCTGGCTAGAGTGAGACTTGCTCAGAAGCTTGGGGTGAAACGTCTCAGAGCTTTCATCGATTCCCAACTCATCTTCGGGCAAATCAATGGAGAGTACGAGGCATGGGACCCCTCCATGTCTCAGTATCTGAATAAGGTTTGGCTCCTAATCTCTTCGTTAGTCTACTTCAACATCAGCTACATCCCCCGGAGCGAGAATGCCAAGGCGACACCCTTTCCCGCCTAGCCACCTCGATTGGCGATGTCATGGGGGATGCCTAAATCGAGCACTTGGAGAGGCCCAGCATCGAGAACAAAGAGGAGGTCCTTCCGGTCACCTAGGAGCGGCTTGGATGGACGCCTACATCCGTTACCTCACGGACGGCACCCTCCCAACCAACCGCGAGGAAGCTAGGCTACTCAGATGGAGAGCTTCCAAGTTTACCCTTCTAGACGGACGTCTATATAGAACGTCATTTTCATACCCCCTTCTCAAATATGTTAGGCCTATAGACGCCGACTACATCCTCAGAGAGATCCATGAAGGCATCTGCGGAGACCATCTGGGGGGCAAATTGCTAGCTCAGAAGACCCTCCATCAAGGCTACTACTGGCTTACCATGAGGAAGGACGCTGCTCGGCTGGTTCAGAGATGCGACGGCTGCCAACGACACGCACATATCCAGTGACAGCCATCCATCTCATTGAGTCCGTTCTCAGCCCCATGGCCCTTCGCCCAATGGGGAATTGACATCTTTGGATCATTCCCCTCAGCTTTGGGTTAGCGGAAGTTCTTTCTCGTCGCCATCGACTACTTCACCAAATGGGTTGAAGTCAAGGCATTGGCCAAGATCATCAAGAGCAAGGTCAAAGCCTTCTTTTGAAAATCTATCATATACCGTTTTGGCTTATCTCACACCATCATCACCGACAATGGCCGGTAGTTTGATAATGCCACATTCAAGACTTTTTGCGCCGAGCTGAGCATCTGCCATCGGTTTACCTCCGTCGGCCATCCGCAGACCAATGGAGAGGCCGAGGTTATGAATCGGACCATCCTCCAGGGACTTAGAACCTGGCTAGACTGATCCAGAGGCAGATGGTGGAGGAGCTCCCCAGCATATTGTGGGCATACCATACAACTCATAGGGCCCCGACGGGAGAGACCCTCTTCAGTCTCATCTTCGGACCCAAAGTGGTCATCTTCGTCAAGATTGGCTTGCCGAGTCCCGGGGTAGAATCCTACAATGAAGAAGACAACCCCACACAGCTGAGAGCCAACCTCAATTTCATTGATAAGGAGCACGGAGCCTGGCTCCGGATGGTCACCTTCAGCCAGCGAGCAGCCAAGTACTACAACGCCTGGGTACGTCCCAAGACATTCCGTTCCGAAGATCTAGTCCTCAGAAAGCCAAAGTATTCAAGCCAATGGAAGGAGGAAAGCTATCTCCAAACTGGGAAGGTCCTTACCGTATCATCGAGGTACTTCACTGGGGTGCATACCGGATCGAAGAACTCGGCAGACGACTCATCCCGCGCACTTGGAATGCGGACAACCTCCGTAATATTATCAATGATGTACCCCCTCCACTGTTGATAATAAAGGATTTTTCAAACACTACATTTGGCTTATCTCCGAAGCTGAGGACTCATTAACTAAAGGAGCTCGTTGGCATCATGGCTAATGGGACATCACTCGGTCCAGCTTAGAGATGCCTCCCGAGTCGGTTCAAGTCCTTAACAGCTCCGTACCCATTCGAGTTGCCCCTTGGGCTGGTACACAAACCCCTGAGATGGTTCTAAAGGAGCTCGTTGGCATCGCGGCTAACGGAACACCACTCGGTCTGGCTTGGAGATGCCCCCGAGTTGGTTCAAGTCTCTAACAGCTCCGTACCCATTCGAGTTGCCCCTCGGGCCAGCATACAAACCCCCGAGCGATTCTAAAGGAGCTCATTGGCATCACGGCTAATAGGACACCACTCGGTCTGGCTTGGAGATGCTCCCGAGTTGGTTCAAGTCCCTAATAGCTCCGTACCCATTCGAGTTATCCCTCAGGTCAGCACACAAACCTCCGAGGCGATTTTAAAAGAGCTCGTCGGCATCGTGGCTAACGGGACACCATTCGGTTTGGCTTGAAGATGCCTCCAAGTTGGTTCAAGTTTCTAACAGCTTCGTACCCATTTGAGTATCTCCTTGGGCCAGCACACAACCCCGAGGTGGTTCTAAAGAAGCTCATCGATATCGCAGCTAACGAGACACCACTCGGTCCTGCTTGGAGACGCTTCCGAGTCGGTTCAAATCCCTAACAGCTCCGTACCTATTCAAGTCGCCCCTCGGGCCAGCACACAAACCCCCGAGATGGTTCTAAAGGAGCTCATCGGCATCGCAGCTAATGGGACACCACTCAGTCCAGCTTGAAGACGCTCCCAAGTCGGTTCAAGTCCCTAACAGCTTCATACCCATTCGAATCGTCCCTCGGGCCGGCACACAAACCCTCGAGGCGGTTCTAAAAAATCTCATTATCATCACGGCTAACAAAATACCACTCGGTCTGACTTGGAGACGCCCCAAGTCGGTTCAAGTTTCTAATAGCTCTGTACCCATTTGAGTCACCCCTCGGGCTGGCATACAAACCACCGAGGCAATTCTAAAGGAGCTCATCGACATCACGGCTAATGGGACACCACTCGATCTAGATTGAAGATGCTCCCAAGTCAGTTTAAGTCCCTAATAGTCTCGTCCCGTTCAAGTTGCCCCTCGGGTCGGCACACAATCCCCCAAGATGGTTCTAAGAGACTCCTAAAAGTGCTTAGGTCTTCCTCGGCTGACACCGACACCCTGCATTCGCTTCGCCAGATGGCTAAGGGATAAGTAACTCGATAGATAGCGCAGGTTCGCGCATACCCTAACCAGATCATGGGGAGAGGACTGCGATTACTTGCTACCAAGCCTAAGTGTTGGAACTAACGTGACATTGCAGATACATGGAGCAATCATAAGAGATAATTGAAGACATTTTAAACAAAAACTTTTCCTCTTTATTGATGAATCCAGATAATTACAAAATCTGACTTGAAGTCGGCTATAGGAAAAAAAAAAAAGATACAAAGAGAAAGCCTAATCTACGGCTCGCCAGGTCCCGACACTCTACCGGCCTTGTCTTTGTTCGACTCTCCATCGTCCAGGTCCTCAGGTTGGATGGCTTCGAGATCAAGATGGCTGATTCTGAAGACCTTGGTGACCTTCACCTTGCAGTGCTTGAAGCCCTGGGCATAGGCATCGAGGCTGGCTTTGGTCATTTCTTGCTCAAACTCCGGCGAGCCCTGAAACTCTGCGATGGCACCCTGAGCCCGGGCCTCGGCTTTCCAGATTCGTGCCTCGACTTTCTTTGCCCAGGCTTTGGCTCCCCAAGCCCAGCTCTCGACCTCTTCAGCCTGGGCTCTGGCATCCCATACTTGGGCCGCGGCTTCGATCCGCCTCCCACGTCGCCATCTCCACCGCGGCAGCCCTTCCCACGGCAGCATGAGCCTCAACTGCCGCTGCATCGGCCCAGTTCTTAGCATCCTTGAGCTGGCTGGTCAGCTCCTCCACCCTCCTCTCGGCCGACTCCAGGCTGGACAAAACTACTGCCAGCTTGGCCTTAGCCACGAAGGACCGATTGTGCTCGACTTTTTCCTTGTTCTCCGCCTCCCTGAACCGGGCCCTCCATTCATCCCGGTCAACTTGCGATGCAAGAAATTTTTTGGCCAAGTCATTTTCCTAGGCCTTGGCCTCTTCTAGCTTTCCGGTAAACTTCTTGGTCACCTCTTTGCATCGGACCCGATACTTATCCACTCTCTCCTAGGAGCATGCGGCCGAGTCGCACGTCCGAATCATCGAGTCTGAAAAGGCAAGGACCTCGTTGGCCACCTTCATGGATCGACTTGTCAGATATAGATCACATTAAATAAACATGAAAGGAGCACAAATGAAAACTATCTGGAGCACCAACACGTAGGCCGCGTTGAGAAGCCCAGAGGCGGTCTGGTGGTGCAACTGCGCGTAAAAGTGTGATAGGTGCACCCTCTCCAGCATATGCTTTGCCTTCCTCGCATCCTCCATCATTGAGAGCCTCGGCGCCATTCATGATGGTCAGGCCGGCACTTTCCTGACTACCCGCTGGGTAGTGGCTCGGGCGGTTGCTGACGGCGGATCTTTCGACTCCACCTCACCCTCGTCTCCCGGCCCTGCCTCGGCGTCATCCGCCGTCGTTGCCGCCTCTCCCTCTCCAACCATCGGGGGAGCCTCTTCTACCTCCGGAGGAGCCGGGTGTCGACCTTCGGTTCTCGACTCTCCCACCTCGACCAGCTCTGCACGGGCGGGTGTCCCATTCTCAGGATCTAGGTCCACGACCATCGACTCGAGAGCAGCCGGGGTCCCCTCGTCGATATCTTTGGTCGGGGCCGACTGGCCCCCCTCCTCCATTCTCGCCTTGGCCGCCGCAGGAGCCACTTCGCCCGTTGGCGCCTCGGCTGAGACGCTTTTCCTCGACTCCTCCACGAGAGCTGCCTCTCCTGGGATCGCCTCCATGGGGGCTTCGGAGGCCTAGGCCAGCTCACCTTGGGCTCTACCCTGAGCCCTCTTTGCCAGCCTCACCTCCTTGCCAGCCTCTTGCCTTTTCTTGTGCATGGCCACCTTCAGTTTCTCAGCGAGCACCTTCATCGCTGCATAAGGGATCAACAGTTAGCAAAGGTAAAAGTCAAGCGATAGAGCCCGACCCGGCCTAGAGATGAAAATCCACCATCCATCTTCACCGTGGTGGAGCTTATAAAGGGCCCAGAACAAAGAAATCCTAGCTTCCGAGTCCTGGAAGAAGTAGAGGACGACAAATGCATAGATGATCCGAACCGAGTTCGGAGTCAACTGTGCAGGGACTAGCCTATACCTATCTAGCAAATTCAGGAAAAAAGAATGAAAAGAAAGACGAAGCCCACACCTAAAGAACTCCTCGTACATAGCTATCCGACCAAATCAATCAGAGGTCACTCTGTCCTCAGGTCCAGGCGCGAACAGCCGAATGAAGTTGGGAATCCTGTACCTACTCCTAAGGTTTTCTACTTTCTCAGGAGTCATAGTGGAAGCCACACCCCCCGGCCCTGCCAAATCGGAGCTGGCTGTCGGAGGAGAGGATGGATGGGCTGAGGATGGCGGAACTACCTTAGTTGGAGATGTCCTAAGGGGGATGCTCGAGATGGTGGTTGGGCATCTACCGCCGAGCAGTCGCGGATAGTGATTCCCCCGATCGGCCGGCACCTACGGTGGACCAAGGAAACCTCATCCTCCTCATCTGAGGAACGAAAAGAACTCACAACGGGCTTCTTATCCTCCCAGATGGTGCGACGATCTATGGGTGCAGGGAAAAAGAGGCAAAAAAGGGGAACTAACCTGTTATCGGGGAAAGAAGGTGAAGACTGAAAGTTTCAGACTCTGAAGGTTCAGGGCTCAGAGGGAGAAGGCAGCGAAAAAGACGATGGTAGCATAAAGGTTGTCCTCAAGCATGAGGAATGGTTTTATTCTAGTTTATGAATTGCCTTGCCCAAGGCATCGCCATGTGGCCTTCTGCTACTACATGGACGTTCAGCTATCGACGATCTCGCTAGCGCCCAAGGTGCAACGCCTCAGTTATGCCTAAGGAGCGGGATTTACGGCCAATGATAAGATGTGGGGAGCTATGAAAAAATGATGGCGCCCGCTTTTCTTCCATTCTTCGAGAGATATTTTCTCGGTGCGCCCCATGCTGACGTCATCTTCCACGCTTTCGCTTGATTACGAAAGATTTTCGAAGCGATATCACCTCGGGAGAGCACGCCACACCTTTGACGATTAAAGGCACGTGAAAGCCAGCAATTATTACAAACTTTTGTGCTCCTTTCGCCCAAGGATCAACGGACACATGGCCCTTCGAGCTTAGGAGCGAAGGGGGGGCATCTGATGTTGCTGGTAGCGCCACGTAGATATTAATGGCAAAGCTAACCGATGGCATAGACAGAAGCAAACGGTCACATTTTTCTAGGGCAGCCCCACTCTTTAATGGGCCGCGCTTTCTCCAAGTTGGCCCCAGCGGCCCCGTCTTCTCCAAGTCAGTCCCTAGCGGTCCCGACTTCTCCAAGTTGGTCCCAGCGGCTTTGACTTCTCTAAGCCATCCCCAGCGGCCCTGCCTTCTTCAAGTCGGTCCCCAATGGCCCCAACTTCTCTGAGTTGGCCCCAGTGGCCCCGACTTCTCCGAGTCAGTCCCCAGCGGCCCCGACTTCTCCAAGCTGGTTCCCAGTGGCCCCAACTTCTCCAAGTCAACCCCAGCGGCCATGACTTCTCCAAGCCAGCCTTAGTGGCCCCGTCTTCTCCAAGTCGGCCCTAACAGCCCCTAGCCAGGCCCACCTTTCACTTGACCTGCGCAGCCTGACGTAGTCAGGCCCACCTATTGCCTGATCCACGTAGTCGATGGGACCGGGCTCATCAACCGTCAGGCCCATATGCTCGATGGGACCAGGCCCACCAACTCCTATTCACGTAATGGCCATGAGCTCAACAAACATTCCTCTTCACGGAACTCCATATGGCTAATCCCCAGACATATACTGAAGGTCTATAAAAGGGTAAGAGAACCCATAATAAAGGTACATTGACATCTGTGTCTACTCACACATCCTCTAACCTAAGAAGATACTTTGATCCTCAGAGTCTTTCTCTCTTTCAAAGCTTCTTCAAGCTCTCTCTCTGCTGTGACCTCGGTTGCTAACTTGATCGTCGAAGGATCCCCATAGGAGCTTCCTTCGATCCTGGGACTTCTTGCAGGCCACTTTGTTGGTCCAGATAGCAACCCAAGAGGGGGGGTGAATTGGGTTTTTCAAAAATTTAAATTCTTTTGAAAGATAACCCCCAGTGGAAATAAAAACTTAGATTCACATAAATTAAAACTGAACAAGCACAAATAGAGAGTTAAAGATAAAGAGATAATCATGGCAAACACAGGAGATTTTATAGTGGTTCGGTGTACCTACACCTACATCCACTCCCAAGTACCTCTTGGGTCCACACTATAATCAATCTGATTACAGCAGAGTTGTTTTGCAAGCTCACAACTGAACTTGTTGTTTTCCCGGGTGCACAACGAACTCAGCTGGTTTTTAAGGTTCACCAGCACAAAACCTATCACCTCAAGCTAATGCTTGCACAAGACTAACAGCCTCAACTGAATCAATCACCAGATTGACCCAGCAAACAATATTTATTTTTACAAGATAAATAGCTCCTCCAATGAGCAAATATACAATAATGAAACAATAATAAGAGGATAGGAATCAAAGCCTGATTCGTAGATCTTGGTGGCTTCTTCCTTCTCTTCCTTTGATTGGATCTTCCTTTAAGATGCTCTTGAGACTCAGAAGATCAGAAAACTAGGGCTTCTTTCTTCTCTTGAGATTTTTCAAAATAGAATAGCAAAAGCTTGGAATCTCTCTCTCTTCTTTTGGGGAATCAGTATGATCTTTCCTATCGAATCTTCCCTCTTTTCTTTTCTGTGGATTTCAAGGATTTGTCTCTATTCTTTTCTTTTTGCCTCTCTTATCTCTTCTTTTGGGATGCAACAAACCTCTTCTTATAGATCCCGATTAATCCATAAATAGTTTGAAACTATCCATTAGAAACAAGTGTAAGAAGGATTAGATCCATAAATAACAATAGCCGTTGGGATTAAAAAAGATAAAGATAAAGTTTAGAGTGTTCTGATAGTTCTGAGCCGTGTCTGACATTTGGAGTCGGCTCTAACTTTTCTGGAGTCGGCTCTAACTCGAAATTCTTTAATCGCTCGATCTGGAGTCGTCTCTGACTTTTCTGGGGTCGACAAAAATTCTTCTGGAGTCGACTCTAACAGTCTGGGAGTCGACTCTAAGTCGTGGCCTGAAAAACCATCGTTCTGTCTTTTCTGTTGGAGTCGGCTCTAACAGTCCGGAGTCGACTCTAAGTCTGTGCCATTTTCGGAGTCGACTCTGCGATTCCATGTGTCGACTCTAATGTCTGCAATCTTACCTTGACATTAGATTCGAACCAGAACTTGATTTGACTCTTGATTTTGATTATCAAATGATTATAATCTGAAAAACTTAATCAAAATCATTAGTAACTTCAAATGTTATACTCAAATAGTTTTGTTAATCATCAAAATCCTCAATTGGGTCAACAATCTCCCCCTTTTTATGATGACAAAAACTTTGAGTATATGCATTAAAAATTCATTTGAATTAAGAATTATAGACATTGTTAAGCTTTAGAACTTCCTAACAGAGAAAATGAATAAAAAAGATACATGACATCAATCAAGATGATTTAACTTTTATATGAAAATTAAGCTCCCCCTGCATTGAATAACTCCCCCTATGTAGATAAACTGAATTCAATTGAATTATTAGAATCTCAAAATTTTCTCTCTTTCCATCTCAAAATTGTTCTTCATTTTCTTTCTCTTTCTCTTATATGCATATACAATTATCTCTCCCCCTTTTTTGTTATCAGCAATAAGATGAAGTAAAAAAAATTATCAGAGCGGGGTTGTTGGTTCAATTAATCATAAGATAGAACTCATTCATTGAAATTCAATCAATCAATCATAGACAAATTTAAAATAAAAGTGTAATTGTATTCCAAAGCAAGATTCATTACATGTGTTTCAGTGACATATTCAAGTATGTAAATCCTAGATACATGCTATTAAAGCAAGAAAGCAAGAAATCCTAAGATACAACCTAGGATAGGATATCAAAATCAAATATGCTTATACACAATTTTCTTTAAATGTCCAATCATTTCCATAATATCATCTTTTTGAGTCTTCTTAAAACTTTCAAGACAAGCTTCAATTTGAGAGACGGCGAGGTCGATATCTTTCTTTAGTTGACTGGTAGCATGAAGATAAGTTCCAGAACCGTCTGCAATGCCTTCCATCCTTTCAAAAATCTTATGAAGATCAGTGCTAAAGGATTCTACGGAATTGCTAATGGAAAAAGAAATCATGTCAAGTCTTGAATTGATCTCATCCTTCAACTGATTGAACTCCTCTCCTACACATATCATTTGTCCTTTGCTCCTCTGAGCTGAATATCTTTCAGATGCCAATGCTGACTGATGTGGAGGGTGAGAGCTAGGTCCAGCCTCTGAGGGTCCAGCAGATGGTCCAGCAGAAGAAGGTCCAGCAGATGGTCCAGGAATATCCTCTCCTCTGACCTCCTCAACTCTAACTCTTCAGCTCTGGCCTCATGTCCTCTTTTTATCCAATTTCATTTTCTTTTCTGAAGCCCATCCGGTGAATTGTAGAGACACTATAGTAATCTGTATGCCTTAATTTTCTTAGTGGCTCATTATCCATTATAAGTACACCTTGGCTTCTGAATACCAATGTAAATCATACCATATGGCAATGTAGATCTCTTCTTAGTTGCTGCCTCTGCCATATAGCCTATCATCATACCAGCAAGATTGACAGGTCTTCCAGTGAGAATACAGTCCATCAATAAGATGTCTCGCTCCGAGACATATTCAAACCTTCCGATTTTAGGAAATAAAATTCTTCCACAAATATTGTGAAGTAATCTGAGTTCCAAATTAAGTTGATTGGCCAAGATTTCTTCAAACTCAGAAACTTCTCTCCCTAACATCCTTGATAGGGCACCTCCTCTGTCTTCATGTTGATATTCAACTAAACCAATGGTAGGCATCTCCAATAGATTTCCAAGGGTTTCAGCCGTGATGATTACTTTAGTTCCT
Organism: Calamus simplicifolius; assembly: GCA_900491605.1. Lineage (NCBI taxonomy): Eukaryota > Viridiplantae > Streptophyta > Magnoliopsida > Arecales > Arecaceae > Calamus > Calamus simplicifolius. The sequence continues at coordinate 619,450 of UESW01004446.1, read as the reverse complement.
CTTACAACACTCACTAAGCCTCCCTCTCCTCTACATAAATCATTATAAAATTCTCTCACTAGGGCAGGGTAAGTAGGGACATCCAAAGAACAGACCTTCTCCCATCCCATTTCTTTCAACAACGCCCAATAGCAAAGCCCTCCGAAACAAAAAAGTCAAAATCTACTTTTCTTCCGGTAGTAATGGCCTTACCCGCTAATTGGTCAACTCGTGGAGAAGATGGTGAGGGTGGAGAGTCATCCTGAGTGGCAGATGAAGAAGATGACGAAGGTTGCCTCCGATTTGAACGGCGCTTCGTCGGAACAGTCGAACCACCAATGATAGCACGCCTTTTGGGAGCCATGGGATTCGATTGGAATGAGTTATTGAGAGATTTGGAGGATTTGGAGGGATTGAATCGGTTTGGAACGGTTTAAAAGGTTTAGGAGACGATAGGTTTCGTTTGGGGTCGACTCCGCCCTTTTTATTTTGACCTAGTTCCACTTAGAGTCGACTCCCGAAAACGAGGTGTCGGCTCCGAACCAGAGAATCTGTCAGCGCCCGAATTAGAGTCGGCTCTACAGAAGCCAGAGTCGGCTCTAATTGCCCAGACAGAACATCAAAATATGAAGGTGTCGACTCCACAAACTGCAGGTGTCGACTCCACAACAGTTTCAGAGAAAAATTCAAATTTCAAGGATCTGAAACTAATCAAATTAATCATCAAACTCTAGATAAGTGTTCCTTAACAATTGGGGAAACAATGAATCAAATTTCTAGATAAATTTCCTTATTGGACATAGAGGATTTTCAAGAAATTAATGAAGTCTAGATAGTTGTTGTCCTTAAGAGTTTCAGAAAATCATTCTAAAGGATCACAAACTCCTAATTCTCCTCTAAGATAACAAAATCTTTCACTCAAAGGTTTGGTAAAAATATCAGCTAATTGATCATTAGTATTAACATATTCAAGACAAACATCTTTGTTAGTTACATGTTCTCTAATAAAGTGATGTCTAATTTCAATGTGTTTAGTTCTTGAATGTTGAATTGGATTCTTAGTTAGATTAATAGCACTAGTATTATCACATTTAATAGGAATTTTATCAAGTGTGATACCATAATCTTCAAGTTGTCGCTTAATCCAAAGGATTTGAGCACAGCAACTTCCAGCTGCAACATACTCTGCCTCAGCAGTGGATAATGCAACCGAATTTTGCTTCTTGCTAAACCAAGAGATTAAGTTACTTCCTAAAAGTTGGCATGCCCCACTTGTACTCTTTCTATCTAATTTACAACCAGCATAGTCAGAATCAGAATAAGCAATCAATTTTAAGGTTGAGTCTCTAGAATACCATAATCCTACATTTTTAGTTCCATTTAAGTATCTAAAGATTCTTTTAACAGCAAATAAATGTGATTCCTTAGGATTAGATTGATATCTTGCACATAAGCAACAGAAAACATGATATCTGGCCTACTTGCAGTTAGGTAAAGAAGTGATCCGATCATACCTCTGTAATGCTTCTGATCTACTTTCTTACCTTCTTCATCCTTGTCCAGCTTGCATGAGGGACTCATTGGCGTACCAAGAGGTTTAGCAGATTCCATACCAAATTTCTTGAGTATTTCCTTTGTGTACTTTGTTTGGTTAATGAAAATCCCGCTTTCTCTTGTTTGATTTGAAGTCCAAGGAAGAAGTTTAGTTCTCCCATCATGCTCATCTCGAATTCTCCCTGCATTAGCTTAGCAAATTCTTGACAAAGGAGATTGTTAGTAGCACCAAATATAATGTCATCAACATAAATTTGAACAATTAATAAATCCTTTTCTTTTCTTTTAAAAACAAGGTTTTATCAACATTTCCTCTAGAAAAGTCATTTTCAATTAAAAATTTACTTAATCTATCATACCAAGCTCTAGGTGCTTGCTTTAAACCATAAAGTGCTTTGTGTAGTTTGAAGACGTGGTTTGGAAATTCATGATCTTCAAAACCAGGAGGTTGTTCAACATAAACTTCCTCATTTATAAAACCATTTAGAAATGCACTTTTAACATCCATTTGAAATAAGTTGAAATTCATATGACATGCAAATGCAAGTAGTAGCCTAATGGCTTCTAATCTAGCAACAGGTGCAAAAGTTTCATCAAAATCTATACCTTCTTCTTGATTATATCCTTTTGCAACTAATCTAGCCTTATTTCTAATTACCAATCCATTTTCATCCAATTTATTTCTAAAAACCCATTTAGATCCTATTATAGGGTGGTTTTTAGGTCTATCTACTAGGGTCCAAACTTGGTTCCTAGTGAATTGGTTTAACTCTTCCTGCATTGCTAACATCCAATAACTATCTTTCTCAGCTTCCTCTATAGTTTTAGGTTCTATATGAGATACAAATGCAAGATGATTATTGATATCTCTCATTGATGATCTAGTCCTTACACCTTGAGATGGATCACCTATGATTAGGTCCTTAGGATGACCATAAGCATATCTCCAATCTCTAGGTAGATCTTTATCATTATGAGCAATATCAATACCATCATCCTTAGGTGAGTCATCATCCTTAACTTCAGGTTCTTGATCTGAAGATACATTTAATTTTTCAATATCTCTTTCAATCAAAGATGTATCTTCCTCATCATCAATTTTATCTGAACTTGATGCTAAAGACTCATCAAACACTATATGAATGGATTCTTCTACAACTAAGCTTCTCTTATTAAATACTCTATATGCCTTGCTAGATGTAGAATATCCTAGGAAAATACCTTCATCAGACTTTGCATCAAACTTCCCAAGATTATCCTTACCATTGTTATGAATAAAACATTTACAACCAAATGCATGAAAATAACTTAAATTTGGTTTCCTATTGTGCCATAGTTCATAGGGAGTTTTCTTAAGGATAGGTCTAATCAGGGCTCTATTTAGGATGTAACATGCTGTGTTTATAGCTTCCGCCCAAAAATATTTTGGAAGTTGGCTTTCACATAGCATGGTACGGGCCATGTCTTCTAAAGTCCTATTCTTTCTTTCTACAACTCCATTTTGTTGCGGTGTTCTAGGTGCTGAAAAGTTATGATGTATGCCTTTTTCAAAACAGAATTTTTCAAATAAGTGATTTTCAAATTCAGTTCCATGATCACTTCTAATAGACACTATGGTAGTGTTTTTCTCATTAGTGACTTTCTTAACGAATTTCATGAATATTGAGAAAGTCTCATCTTTGTGAGCCAAAAAATTACCCAAGTGAATCTAGAGTAATCATCTACTATCACTAGACCATATTTCTTTCCTCCTAGACTTGTGGTTCTAGTAGGTCCAAAAAGGTCCATGTGTAGTAGCTCTAGTGGCCTAGTAGTTGAAACAACATTCTTAGATTTGAAAGAAGTTCTTGTTTGTTTTCCAAATTGACATGCATCACATATTCGATTATTTTCAAAATTTAAGCTAGGAATACCTTTAACTAATCCATTTCAATAATTTAGAAATTAGGTGTGTGCTTGCATGACCTAATCTACGGTGCCATAGCCAACCAATCTCATTCATCTTAGCATTATTAGCAACTAAGCAATGATTACTTGGAGATAAATTACTCAAATCAATTAAGTACACATTGCCATAACGTTTACCAACAAGAATAATGCTGTTATCAATGGGATTAGTAACAGTGCAAACAGAAGCTTCAAAGGAAACCTTGAAACCTTTGTCACACAGTTGGCTAATACTTATCAGATTATGTTTAAGTCCATCGACATATAAAACATTATCAATATGAGTAGATGGAGTAATTTGAATCTTACCAATACCCATGATATGGCCTTGACCATTATCACCAAAAGTAACTACTCCACCTCTTTTTGATTCAAGGGTGATGAATTGATCTTTGTCACCCGTCATGTGTCTTGAGCAACCACTATCCAGGTACCATTTTCTTTTCAGTCTGATGGCTGCAAGACACTCCTGCAAAACATTCATGTCTTAATTTTAGGTACCCAAGCCTTCTTGGGTCCTTCATGGTTAGATGCATTAAATATTGTTCCTTTGGGAACCCAAATCATCTTTCTCTTATTATGTGGAGATTTACACATATATGATTTATGTCCTTTGTTTCCACATTTAAAACAAGTAATATTTGATGATTTTTCAGCATGTATAAAAATATTCTTCAAAGATTTTTGCTTTTTAAGCGGATTATATCCTAATCCAGCTTTATCAAAATAGCTTTTTGATTATCCAAAATCATATTAAGTTTGATAGAGCTTAGAGTGAATTTATCAACTATAGGCTTAAGTCTATCAACTTCATTTTTCAAACTTTCTTTTTCTTTTATCAAAAGTTCTTTATCTACAACATGCTTTTCATTTTCTAAGGATAATTTTTGCATTTGAGTTTTCAAATCTTTGTTCTTTGAACTTAGGTTCGCAAAATCATCCATTAATTCATAAAAAGCACTATGCAATTCATCGAAAGTGAAGTCATCAAGAAAACTCGGACTTACCTCATCATTGTCCGCCATGAAGCATAGATTGGCCATTTCACTCTTTTCTTCCTCTTCGGAACTTGAGCTTTCCGAATCGCTCCATGTGGCCATCATTGCCTTCTTTTTGAACTTTCGGGTGCCTTTCTTTAGTTGAGGGCATTCAGATTTAAAATGACCCAGCTTTTTACATTCAAAGCAAATAACTTCTTTTTCTTTGCCCTTGTCCTCATCTTTTCTTGCAAAGGGCTTTTTCTTTTCAAACTTCTTCTTCTTCATGAATCTTTTAAATTTCCTTGTGATGAGTGCCATGTCCTCATCATCACTTTCATCTTCAGATTCATGAGGCTCTTCCATATATTCAGAAATCTTAAGAGCCATAGTCCTCTTCTTCTTTGACTCATCATCATCAACATGTTGCTTAATTTGAAGCTCATGAGTCATCAAGGATCCCAATAATTCTTCTAGGGGTAGGGTACTTAGATCCTTTGCCTCTTGTATTGCAGTCACTTTAGCTTCCCAAGTCCTAGGCAAGGAACGCAAAACCTTTCTCACAAGATCAGAATTATCATAAGATTTACCAAGACTTTTTAAACCATTAACTATATCAGTAAATCTTGTAAACATATCAGCAATAGATTCACATGCATCCATTTTAAACAATTCATACTTATGAACTAGCATGTTAATCTTGGATTCCTTGACTTGATTTGTTCCCTCATGGGTAACCTCAAGTCTATCCCAGATTTTCTTAGCAGAAATGCAAATAGATATGCGATTGAATTCAGTATAAAACATTCATTGCTTTGGCATTGAGTTGTGCCAATTTTTTATCATGTTCATCCCATTCGTTTCCGGTTTAGGAATCTCCATGCCATTAACTCTAGCAGTGGGTGTGTGTGGTCCATTGACTATAATACTCCATAGATCATAGTCAAGTGCTTGAATGAAAATTTTCATTCTAGCCTTCCAATAACCATAGTTTGAACCATTAAATAAGGGTGGTCTATTAGTAGATTGGCCTTCGAAAAAGATGAACCAGCTTGAGTTGCCATGTGGATCTTTGACTCTTGATCGTTAGATCAAATCAAATGAGCACTAGCTCTGATACCAATTGTTGGTCCAGATAGCAACCCAAGAGGGGGGGTGAATTGGGTTTTTCAAAAATTTAAACTCTTTTGAAAGATAACCCCCAGCGGAAATAAAAACTTAGATTCACACAAATTAAAACTGAACAAGCACAAATAGAGAGTTGAAGATAAAGAGACAATCACGGCAAACACAGGAGATTTTATAGTGGTTCGGTGTACCTACACCTACGTCCACTCCCAAGTACCTCTTGGGTCCACACTATAATCAATCTGATTACAGCAGAGTTATTTTGCAAGCTCACAACTCGAACTTGTTGTTTTTTCGGGTTCACAACGAACCCAGCTGGTTTTCAAGGTTCACCAGCACAAAACCTATCACCTCAAGCTAATGCTTGCACAAGGCTAACAGCCTCAACTGAATCAATCACCAGATTGACCCAGCAAACAATATTTGTTTTTACAAGATAAACAGCTCCTCCAATGAGCAAATATACAATAATGAAACAATAATAAGAGGATAGGAATCAAAGCCTGATTCGCAGATCTTGGTGGCTTCTTCCTTCTCTTCCTTTGATTGGATCTTCCTTTAAGATGCTCTTGAGACTCAGAAGATCAGAAAACTAGGGCTTCTTTCTTCTCTTGAGATTTCTTTGAAATAGAACAGCAAAAGCTTGGAATCTCTCTCTCTTCTTTTGGGGAATCAGTATGATCTTTCCTATCGAATCTTCTCTCTTTTCTTTTCTAATGGATTTCAAGATTTATCTCTATTCTTTTCTTTTTTGCCTCTCTTGTCTCTTCTTTTGGGATGCAACAAACCTTCTTCTTATAGATCCCGATTAATCCATAAATAGTTTGAAACTATCCGTTAGAAACAAGTGTAAGAAGGATTAGATCCATAAATAACAATAGCCATTGGGATTAAAATAGATAAAGATAAAGTTTAGAATCGTTCTGACAGTTCTGAAGCCATGTCTGACATTTTGGAGTCGGCTCTAACTTTTCTGGAGTTGGCTCTAACTCAAAATTCTTTAATCTGCTCGATCTGGAGTCGTCTCTGACTTTTCTGGGGTCGACACAAAATTCTTCTAGAGTCGACTCTAACAGTCTGGGAGTCGACTTTAAGTCGTGGTTTGAAAAACCATTATTCTGTCTTCTTCTGTTGGAGTCAGCTCTAACAGTCTCGGAGTCGACTTTAAGTCTGTGCCATTTTTCAGAGTCGACTCTACGATTCCATGTGTCGACTCTAATGTCTGCAATCTTACCTTGACATTAGATTCGAACCAGAACTTGATTTGACTCTTGATTTTGATTATCAAATTGATATAATCTAAAAACTTAATCAAAATTATTAGTAACTTCAAATGTTATACTCAAATAGTTTTGTTAATCATTAAAATCCTCAATTGGGTCAACAACTTGCTCCGAAGAAAGCTGCACCAGCAAATGGAGTTTTTTCTCGACATTCGGTTCTGATGATCGAGCGTCAACGGTTTATATTATTATAATGTAACTATGATTTCTTAAAGAATCTTCTCTATACTTTTCCTCCATTATCATTCCTTAATCCTTCACTATTATCTAAGGTTTAGACATATCAATAATGCTCCTCTTTCATCATCCTTTGAAAATTCTACCAAGTTTAATTTCACCACCAAACTCTTTATTCAATATAAAATTCTAAGAGTTAGGAACAAGGTAGCTATGGCATGTGATAATAATGATGATATGATAGTAAATGCAATGGATCACTCCTACTCCTGGCATTTGATTATCGCAAAAATTAATAAGGTTAGAATTTAATAAGTTACTATCTTCATTTTCTCACTTTCGATGTTTGCATGAGTTTTTGTCACGAGTATAAACAATTTAAATTTTTTAAATCTCTTATTTTGTTGAATTCATGTTGAGTTATTGGGTCGATTATGAATCATTTATTAAACGCGGTATACGTGTTGGATCGTATCATTCTTTAATAAAAAGTTTAAATTGGGATTTAAATGCTTGACCTAATAGTTAACAGATTAATTGCATTCCAATGGACTCTTATCATCAAGTATCCCTATCTCTTTATAAATACAACTCCATCCACTCCATTGCAACCCTTGTTTTAATAAAACCATGGTTTTAATGGCTTTATGAATCCAAAATCATTGAATGGCCGAAGAGTTCTCCAAGTTTTGGTTTCTTGAACTTAGTATATTTTTTTTTTTCTCCCAAAAAAAATCTCCAAAACCTTCTTGAAATGCATAATTCAACTCATAATTCTTCAAACAATTAGCAAAAAGTTGGCATTTTGGCCCCTAGTTAACCATAGAGTACTACTCTATAATTCGATACTAAAAAAGCTAAGTTTACACCTATCTGATAACCATAGTTTGAACCATTAAATAAGGGTGGTCTATTAGTAGATTGGCCTTCGGAAAAAGATGAACCAGCTTGAGTTGCCATGTGGATCTTTGACTCTTGATCATTAGATCAAATCAAATGAGCACTAGCTCTGATACCAATTGTTGGTCCAGATAGCAACCCAAGAGGGTGGTGAATTGGGTTTTTCAAAAATTTAAATTCTTTTGAAAGATAACCCCCAGCGGAAATAAAAACTTAGATTCACACAAATTAAAACTGAACAAGCACAAATAGAGAGTTAAAGATAAAGAGATAATCACGGCAAACACAGGAGATTTTATAGTGGTTCGGTGTACCTACACCTACGTCCACTCTCAAGTACCTCTTAGGTCCACACTATAATCAATCTGATTACAGCAGAGTTATTTTGCAAGCTCACAACTCGAACTTGTTATTTTCCCGGGTTCACAACAAACCCAGCTGGTTTTCAAGGTTCACCAGCACAAAACCTATCACCTCAAGCTAATGCTTGCACAAGGCTAACAGCCTCAACTGAATCAATCACCAGATTGACCCAGCAAACAATATTTGTTTTTACAAGATAAACAGCTCCTCCAATGAGCAAATATACAATAATGAAACAATAATAAGAGGATAGGAATCAAAGCCTGATTCGCAGATCTTGGTGGCTTCTTCCTTCTCTTCCTTTGATTGGATCTTTCTTTAAGATGCTATTGAGACTCAGAAGATCAGAAAACTAGGGCTTCTTTCTTCTCTTGAGATTTCTTCGAAATAGAACAGCAAAAGCTTGGAATCTCTCTCTCTTCTTTTGGGGAATCAGTATGATCTTTCCTATCGAATCTTTCCTCTTTTCTTTTCTGATGGATTTCAAGGATTTGTCTCTATTCTTTTCTTTTTTGCCTCTCTTGTCTCTTCTTTTGGGATGCAACAAACCTTCTTCTTATAGATCCCGATTAATCCATAAATAGTTTGAAACTATCCGTTAGAAACAAGTGTAAGAAGGATTAGATCCATAAATAACAATAGCCATTGGGATTAAAAATAGATAAAGATAAAGTTTAGAATCGTTCTGACAGTTCTGAAGCCGTGTCTGACATTCTGGAGTCGACTCTAACTTTTCTGTAGTTGGCTCTAACTCAAAATTCTTTAATATGCTCGATCTGGAGTCGTCTCTGACTTTTCTAGGGTCGACACAAAATTCTTCTAGAGTCGACTCTAACAGTCTGGGAGTCGACTTTAAGTCGTGACCTGAAAAACCATCTTTCTGTCTTTTCTATTGGAGTCGGCTCTAACAGTCTCGGAGTCAACTTTAAGTTTGTGCCATTTTCCGGAGTCAACTCTACGATTCCATGTGTTGACTCTAATGTCTGCAATCTTACCTTGACATTAGATTCGAACCAGAACTTGATTTGACTCTTGATTTTGATTATCAAATTGATTATAATCTGAAAAACTTAATCAAAATCATTAGTAACTTCAGATGTTATACTCAAATAGATTTATTAATCATCAAAATCCTCAATTGGGTCAACAACTTGCTCCGAAGAAAGCTGCACCAGCAAATGGAGTTTTTTCTCGACGTTCGGTTCTGATGATCGAGCGTCAATGGTTTATATTATTATAATGTAACTATGATTTCTTAAAGAATCTTCTCTATACTTTTCCTCCATTATCATTCCTTAATCCTTCACTATTATCTAAGGTTTAGACATATCAATAATGCTCCTCTTTTCATCATCCTTTGAAAATTCTACCAAGTTTAATTTCACCACCAAACTCTTTACTCAATATAAAATTCTAAGAGTTAGGAACGAGGTAGCTATGGCATGTGAGAATAATGATGATATGATAGTAAATGCAATGGATCACTCCTACTCCTGGCATTTGATTATCGCGAAAATTAATAAGGTTAGAATTTAATAAGTTACTATCTTTATTTTCTCACTTTCGATGTTTGCATGAGTTTTTGTCACGAGTATAAACAATTTAAATTTTTTAAATCTCTTATTTTGTTGAATTCATGTTGAGTTATTGGGTCGATTATGAATCATTTATTAAACGCGGTATACGTGTTGGATCGTATCATTCTTTAATAAAAAGTTTAAATTGGGATTTAAATGCTTAACTTAATAGTTAACAGATTAATTGCATTCCAATGGACTCTTATCATCAAGTATCCCTATCTCTTTATAAATACAACTCCATCCACTCCATTGCGACCCTTGTTTTAATAAAACCATGGTTTTAATGGCTTTATGAATCCAAAATCATTGAATGGCCGAAGAGTTCTCCAAGTTTTGGTTTCTTGAACTTAGTATATTTTTTTTTCTCCCAAAAAAAATCTCCAAAACCTTCTTGAAATGCATAATTCAACTCATAAATCTTCAAACAATTAGCATAAAAGTTGGCATTTTGTCCCCTAGTTAACCATAGAGTACTACTCTATAATTCGATACTAAAAAAGCTAGGTTTACACCTATCTGATAACCATAGTTTGAACCATTAAATAAGGGTGGTCTATTAGTAGATTGGCCTTTGGAAAAAGATGAACCAGCTTGAGTTGCCATGTGGATCTTTGACTCTTGATCGTTAGATCAAATCAAATGAGCACTAGCTCTGATACCAATTGTTGGTCCAGATAGCAACCCAAGAGGGGGGGTGAATTGGATTTTTCAAAAATTTAAATTCTTTTGAAAGATAACCCCCAGCGGAAATAAAAACTTAGATTCACACAAATTAAAACTAAACAAGCACAAATAGAGAGTTGAAGATAAAGAGACAATCACGGCAAACACAGAAGATTTTATAGTGGTTCGGTGTACCTACACCTACGTCCACTCTCAAGTACCTCTTGGGTCCACACTATAATCAATCTGATTACAGCAGAGTTATTTTGCAAGCTCACAACTCGAACTTGTTGTTTTTTCGGGTTCACAATGAACCCAGCTGGTTTTCAAGGTTCACCAGCATAAAACCTATCACCTCAAGCTAATGCTTGCACAAGGCTAACAGCCTCAACTGAATCAATCACCAGATTGACCGAGCAAACAATATTTATTTTTACAAGATAAACAGCTCCTCCAATGAGCAAATATACAATAATGAAACAATAATAAGAGGATAGGAATCAAAGCCTGATTCGCAGATCTTGGTGGCTTCTTCCTTCTCTTCCTTGATTGGATCTTTCTTTAAGATGCTCTTGAGACTCAGAAGATCAGAAAACTAGGGCTTCTTTCTTCTCTTGAGATTTTTCGAAATAGAACAGCAAAAGCTTGGAATCTCTCTCTCTTCTTTTGGGGAATCAGTATGATCTTTCCTATCGAATCTTCCCTCTTTTCTTTTCTGATGGATTTCAAGGATTTATCTCTATTCTTTTCTTTTTTGCCTCTCTTGTCTCTTCTTTTGGGATGCAACAAACCTTCTTCTTATAGATCCCGATTAATCCATAAATAGTTTGAAACTATCCGTTAGAAACAAGTGTAAGAAGAATTAGATCCATAAATAACAATAGCCATTGGGATTAAAAATAGATAAAGATAAAGTTTAGAATCGTTCTGACAGTTCTGAAGCCGAGTCTGACATTCTGGAGTCGGCTCTAACTTTTCTGGAGTTGGCTCTAACTCGAAATTCTTTAATCTGCTCGATCTGAAGTCGTCTCTGACTTTTCTGGGGTCGACACAAAATTCTTCTGGAGTCGACTGTAACAGTGTGGGAGTCGACTTTAAGTCATGGCCTGAAAAACCATCGTTCTGTCTTTTCTGTTGGAGTCAGCTCTAACAGTCTCGGAGTCGACTTTAAGTCTGTGCCATTTTCCGCAGTCGACTCTACGATTCCATGTGTCGACTCTAATATCTGCAATCTTACCTTGACATTAGATTCGAACCAGAACTTGATTTGACTCTTGATTTTGATTATCAAATTGATTATAATCTGAAAAACTTAATCAAAATCATTAGTAACTTCAAATGTTATACTCAAATAGTTTTGTTAATCATCAAAATCCTCAATTGGGTCAACAACTTGCTCCGAAGAAAGCTGCACCAGCAAATGAAGTTTTTTCTCGACGTTCGGTTATGATGATCGAGCGTCAATGGTTATATTATTATAATGTAACTATGATTTCTTAAAGAATCTTCTCTATACTTTTCCTCCATTATCATTCCTTAATCCTTCACTATTATCTAAGGTTTAGACATATCAATAATGCTCCTCTTTTTCATCTTTGAAAATTCTACCAAGTTTAATTTCACCACCAAACTCTTTATTCAATATAAAATTCTAAGAGTTAGGAACGAGGTAGCTATGGCATGTGAGAATAATGATGATATGATAGTAAATGCGATGGATCACTCCTACTCCTGGCATTTGATTATCGCGAAAATTAATAAGGTTAGAATTTAATAAGTTACTATCTTCATTTTCTCACTTTCGATGTTTGCATGAGTTTTTGTCACGAGTATAAACAATTTAAATTTTTTAAATCTCTTATTTTGTTGAATTCATGTTGAGTTATTGGGTTGATTATGAATCATTTATTAAACGCGATATACGCGTTGGATCGTATCATTCTTTAATAAAAAGTTTAAATTGGGATTTAAATGCTTGACCTAATAGTTAACAGATTAATTGCATTCCAATGGACTCTTATCATCAAGTATCCCTATCTCTTATAAATACAACTCCATCCACTCCATTGCGACCCTTGTTTTAATAAAACCATGGTTTTAATGGCTTTATGAATCCAAAATCATTGAATGGCCGAAGACTTCTCCAAATTTTGGTTTCTTGAACTTAGTATTTTTTTTTTTTCTCCCAAGAAAAATCTCCAAAACCTTCTTGAAATGCATAATTCAACTCATAATTCTTCAAACCATTAGCAGAAAAGTTGGCATTTTGGCCCCTAGTTAACCATAGAGTACTACTCTATAATTCGATACTAAAAAAGCTAGGTTTACACCTATCTGACATTCTTGGATAACCATAGCAATGTCCTTCTTCTTCCAAACTAATTAATATGATTCACCTGAAATGCCCAACAATTTAATTTAATTGGTTTGAAGAAAGCTATGTGCTCTCCTTGAGAGATGTCAATGTGCATATATATATAGTTCTCCCTCCAAAGACATGAGACCAGGTTAAATACTAATTAAGCTAGGACACCAGATTACACTTTAACACATGATCAAATCTTTCTATTTACTAATATCCCAAAACAGATGCTAAAATAATGTATCATTTAATTAGCAAATATTGTCCGAAGATTGCATTTTTAATGATCGTCATAATGCATACCCCCTTGATTAATTGCCACATTATTATATACTCCATTTAAGCCACGTCTATTTCATCCATAAATACAACCATTAGCGAAGAGGAATCCGAAGCAACCAACGCTCGATCAGGGCAAGCATATATATATATATATATATCTCATCAGTATCCAACCAATCCATTCGCAGAGTACGTCGTCACCACCTCCTAGCTAGCTCCTCCTCCACAACATAATTACCATGGTCAGGGGCAGCATGAAGCTGGAGTTGATCGCCGATGAAGCTGCCCGGAAGGTCTCCCTGAAGAAGAGGAGGAAGGGCTTGCTGAAGAAGGTGCAAGAGCTAAGCATCTTGTGCGGTGTTGATGCATGTGCCATCGTCTATGGGCCGGAAGATCGCTACCCGGAAGTCTGGCCCTCGCCGGATGACGCCGCGCGGGTGCTCCTGCGCTTCCGAAACATGCCGGAAATGGAGCGGAACAAGAAGATGATAAACCAAGAAGAGTTCCTCTGCCAGAAGATGAAAAAGCTAGTCGACCAAATTCACAAGCAGGAGATCGAGAACAAGGAGAAGGAGAAGAAGCTTCAGATGTATGAGGCGCTGAGGTCGGGGGACTTCAGCGAACTGGACCTAGAGCAAGCCTCATGCCTCTCGACGATGATCGATCTCAAGTTGAAGAAGATCTATAAGAAGATTGATGATGTCAAGACGCGACAAGGAGGAGGATTAATGGGCCAGGGTGATGGACTGCAAGAGACCGATATGGCTCTGAATGTTAATCCCATGGAGAACATCGCTATGGAGGAGACATTCCAGAGGCAAAAGCAAATGATGGAGCTGATGATGCCAAGGCAAAATGAATCATCCTATCAGCAGCCTTCCGTAGTTGGTCCGGCCAACCCATGGCCGGATACCTTCTTCCGCTTCAACTGATATCGATCGATCAAACATGCATGCATGGTGCATGGGTGCATGCATGTCCTAGGATGTCATGATGTATCTTATTATATATGATCTCTCCAATAATGTTTGGGTCCTTCATGATCTTGTTTGAGAGCTGCTGCTGCTGGTGTCGTAGATGGTGTTATTTTGGGATTTCCAACATGGCTAGCTAGCTTTCATGGTTGTGCGAGCCTTAGAGGCTTTTCTTTTTCTTTCTATATCTTGTTATCGTTCTATCGTGGCATCCTTGTCCTCCTTTAATCGTGAGCAATAAAAGGTTCTGATCGATGTGGTGTTTTATATCTAATAGCAGTACTTTTATTTATCCATTTTGTTTCTTACATTATTCTGGTATATATATATGTGCAAACAAACTTCATGAAGTTCAAATTTCCTAACAATTCTAGACTCATTAAATTAATTTCAGATGACTAGTATATAGCAAGGCACCTACAACGCTTATTTTAAGAATAGCTAGATTAAAAAAAAATAAAAAATAAAAAAAGAGTAACAAGGACGTTCAATATGTTTGGGAATTGAATCAAAGCGGACTTCTACGAGTTCGATATTAGCCAAAGAGGGTACGTAGAATATACATGTTTGGGAGTTCTAGCTACAATATAAAAGATTTCGATCTGATGAGAAAAAGGAAGAGGACGGTAGATATATAATAATAGTTGAGAAATTTAATTAACAGACTAAGAGTATGTCTGGTATTGCTTCTTTTGTCATTGGAAAAGAGATGAAAAGTCCACAAGTTAAATTTTATAGCTCCTAAGTTTTTTTTTTTCAATTTATTTTTTTAAATTAGAAGCACTCTTCAAATAACATTCCTGAATACTTAACATTTCTTTTTTCAAGAAAGTGTTCTTTTTGCTTAGCAAGTTGCAAAGGCACTTTTTTTTAACAACATAAAATATGCTCTAATTAACATATTTTTAAGAAAATCAAACATAAAAAAAAAATTTAATTTTATATGAGAACCAACAGATATCAAAATTTCACCAGCAACTTTACATGACTATTATTTACTAAATTTTAGTAGATAGATTTTATTACAAGCTATAATAGTTTTTATCAAAATTATTGTGAATCATTATGACCACAATCATTTAACATAATCCTTTTGATTTGCAATTATTTATTATTAAAAACACTAACAGTAAATATTAATATTTTTTTTGAAATGATATGTAATAAAAGATAATGGATAATAATTAAAAAATAATAATGACATTATATCTCACCTTTTCATTTCTGCTAAGATTTTAATAATATTATTATTTTATTATAAAAATAAAAATAAAAATTTATTGATTGCTACAAAATCTTTTATTTGTCCAGCTCATAATTAACATCCGAAATTATTTGTTACTAAAAGCATAACTGTGACAATAGCTATAAAAAAGAATAAATAATGGAAATAACAAGATATAGTGATTGTATGATATATAGAAAAATAAAAATGCTGTTAAGACCTTCCTAAAATTATTATTGACGGTTATTATAATTAGAAAATTTTTATTTGTATCGGACACATGACATGTATTAAATAAAATCTTTCCTTTTAATGCTCCCAATCATTAATGAGGAGGAGATGGGGAGGAAGGGGAGGCCGATCAACGAGAGGCACAGTAGCCGTCGACATGCAAGAGCGGCGGCGCTACCAATGGCTGCTCCTGCTGACATGGAGGACGTTGGGATTAATGGTGCCGGCCTTCAACCTAGCTACAGGTCTTGGGACCCATTTTTATCTTCACAAAATCCTCAAGAACTTGGCTAATTCAATTAATTTATTAGATCAAAACCAGATGGCCCTTAAAAACTCTTACTTTATATCATGGCGGGAACTCTACTACTATTTTATGGATAACGTTTTTTTTTCAGCTCATCAACTTTACACTCTCAAGTATTTGTTGATTCAATTAATCTGTTATTAGACTGTATTCTAAAATCTCAAGTAAAAATTAATTAATAACAAAAAAATTTTAAGTTATAAGCATTTTAGTCTTCTTTTTTTTCATCCGATATGGGATTATTTTTAAAATATTACAAGCATCATTCTAGTAGCTTTATAGCTTGCAGTATTTTCTATGATTATCTGTAATAGACATGTCACCAAAAGATTACTATCAAGGTTTAATGAAATATTCAGGAAAAAAGCCTCAAATTTGGAATAAAGATTTCACTCTATAAGAGAACAAGTGGAGTACCTAAACAAAAGTTCCCTGGCCCACCTCCTCCAGGAGCTTAAAAAGACTCGCAACATCTCTGACTACATCAGATGCATCAATGAAGAGGATATGAAGTATGCTCCTCTAGAACAAGACACCAAGAAATTGATTGTCGTATTTCCCTGCACATCTTTCCAGCTATCTGCAATAATTGTAATTTCTGCAAGATATTCTTTAATACTTCCAACTTCATCCTAGAGACACCAACCTGAAATTAATTTGCTTGCAGGGCTTTTTAATCAATGTCCATATGCTGAGATTACTTCTTTACGGCTCTTTTTTTTCAGAACCGGACTTTTGTTCTGATTGCTTGTACGATAATGGTATCTCGCTTTTTTGTCTTTGCATATACATACAGCATCCAAATTCATCTGTTTTGGCTGCAGCTCAGTATCGCTTGCACCATTTCCCAACCTTTGCACCATTTCCCAACCTTCTAGATCTTTTTCTTATGGTATTACTATCAAAAATATCTGGATCACTGTGATACAGTAAATTTAATTACATATTAGGTAATATATATATATATATATATATATTATACTTATAACTCAAGTTCACTTACTATCTATTAACTTTTACTTAAATTTTTGGACTACATGAGTTCAACTCACTAATCAAGTTTATTAGGCTAGTAGGTGGGTTAGTAGGAGTTAATTAGGCTACAAGTGGGCTTAAAGCATTACAAACGATATCAGGACCGACCCAAGTGTACAGAAGTTAGTGCGCATGAGACTGATAAGAAATGAGGATAAACTTTTTTCATATAAATATTTTTCTTCTCTGTTCGTGTGCCTTTTTATATACAAGTGATCAGAACTGAACTTGAACAGAACACCAGAAAAGATTTCTGGATAAGGCCTTCCCAACAACTCTAGTACTAATTAAAACATAAAAGATATACAAATGCAACTATGGGAGAGAAACTTGTTATAACAGCTAACAACTTTACGAATTAAGCTTGTACGGTTGCATTTCCTTTGGTTTCGGTGATATGGTTGTACTCTGATAGTCCCCCGCAAGCTGGACTATGAGGATCAAATAGTCCGAGCTTGGAAATATAAAAAAGGAAGGACTGAGGTGGCAACGCCTTGGTTAGCATATCAGCAGTTTGTAGTCTAGCCGGTATATGGAGAAGTTTGACAGAACCCTCAAGCAGCTTCTCACGAATAAAATGACAGTCAAGCTCAATATGTTTTGTCCGCTCGTGGAAAACTGGTTTCAGCAATATGAATAGCAGATTTGTTGTCACAATAGATGGTAACCGGTTGAGAATGAACCACATGGAGATCAGAGAGGAGATATAGTAACCATTATACCTCTCCAGTAATAGAAGCTAGTGCTCTGTATTCAGCCTCAGAAGATGATCTAGAGACGGTGTGTTGCTTCTTGGATTTCCATGAAATGAGTGAGTTCCCGAGATAAACACAGAAACCCATGGTGGAGCTGGTTGTTGGACAACCAGCCCAATCAGCATCACAAAAAGCTTTGAGTTGTAAAGCGGAATCACTAGGGAAGAAGAGGCCAAGACCAGGTTGTTGCTTGACATAGTGTAGAACTCGGTGAGCTGCCTGCAAATGACTAGAATTTGGTTGTGCCAAGAACTGACTTAATTGGTTGGTAGCATATGCAATGTCAGGCCAGGTGTTAGTGAGATAAAGAAGTCGACCAATCAATCGCCTATATGAAGATTCATCAACCTGGTCAGTAGAGTTATCTGATGGACTGAGCCGAAGATTACTTACCATGGGTGTAGGTTTGGCCTTAGCTGTCACAAACCCGGTATCTCATAGTAATTCTACTACATATTTCCTTTGGGATAGGTGGATTCCCGAGCTTGTTCTTGCCACCTCGAAACCTAGAAAATACTTTAAGGACCCGAGGTCTTTAATGCAAAACTTGGCATCGAGAAAAGACTTGATTGAGGTGAGTTGGTCATAGTTATCGCCGGCCAAGATTATGTCGTCCACATAAACCAATAATACAGTGAAAGAAGGGCCATCAGATCTCGTGAACAGGGAATAATCACACTTGGATTGAGAGAAACCATGCTGAAGCAAGAGAGTGGAGAGTTTAGAAAACCATTGTCTACTTGCTTGTTTGAGACCATAGATGGACTTTCTCAATCTGCATACTGGATTGGAAACTCCTAAGGGTGCTGTGTAGCCGGGAGGCAGTTCCATGTAGACTTCTTCTTGAGGTCGCCATGCAAGAATGCATTATTGACATCTAATTGCTCAAGGTACCATCTACGAATAGCTGCCAAGGCAAGTAAGAGTCTAATTGAAGTCAATTTAGCAACGGCAGAGAAAGTGTCTAGATAATCAACTCCAAATGTCTGGGTGTAGCCTTTTGCAACCAGTCGAGCTTTGTAGCGTTCCACAGTACCATCAGCACGAGTCTTAATTTTATAGACCCATTTGCATCCAACGGGAGATTTGTTTGCAGGAAGACTCACCACCTCCCAAGTACCATTTGACAAAAGGGCATCAAGTTCCAGGTACATGGCTTGTTTCCAGCAGTCCAAAGTGTTTGCTTCTTGAAATGTTTGTGGTTCAGTTAATTTATCAAGGGCTACAGTAAAAACTTGGTTAACAGGATCAAGAGAAGAGTATGAAATAATAGAAGACAAAGGATAGCGAGAAGAGTCTGAACTGACCAGGAGTCCTGAGACCGACCGCTCCTGCTGAGTAGAGCCGGGCTTATAGTGTTCATATGTGGATAGGTATGCAGGAGGTTTTGATATACGGCTGGATCTACGTAATTGGTCAACTTCGGTTGGAGGAAGAGTCGGATCATTTGACGTGGAGTGATGAGGTGTAACCATATTGTCGGGGTCATCATATATGGGTGCTTGCTCTGGTGTAATAGGTAACGGGAATGTTGTAGTCGAAGTGGTATGGGAGTCTTTTTTGAATGGGAAAGTGGTTTCAAAAAATGTGACATCCCTATTAAAGAATATGCCGTGGCTGTCCAAATCATATAAACGATAACCTTCAACCCCTCTGGGATAACCAAGAAAAATGCATTTCTAGCTCTAAGATGGAACTTGGATTGATGCGGGATCACATAGGCATAACACAAGTAGCCAAAAGTTTTAAAATTATCTAGTTTCGGGACCTTTCCATACAATACCTCATGTGGCGTTTTGTTATGAAGTACAGAAGAGGGAATTAAATTAATGATATGCACAGCATGTAAAATACAATATCCCCAAAATGGAAGAGGAAGTGCAGCTTGGAATCTCAACGCTTTAGCAATATTTAGAATATGTTGGTGTTTACGTTCAACTCTACTATTTTGTTGGGGAGTTCCAATGCATGACATTTCATGAAACACACCCTTTTCATAAAAAAATTTTGTTAAATGAAACTCTGAACCTTGATCGCTACGAAATCTTCTAATCTTGATACCAAATTGAGTATAAACCATATTGTAGAAGTTTTCAATATGTGAGTAGACTTCAGATTTATGTTTTATTGTTGGCCCAGATGACAACCCAAGAGGGGGAGGGGGTGAATTGGGTTCTTTAAAAAAATTTAACCTCTAAATAAAAATTGTTTGCTTAAGATGAATGAAAGTAAATGCAATGCAAATATAAAGCACAATCAATGAGATAGAGATAGCGATAGAGACAATAGAAGCACGGCAAACACAAAGATTTTATAGTGGTTCGGTGTATCCAACACCTACGTCCACTCCCAAGATCCACTTGGGTCCACACTATAATCTCCTCGATTACAGCCGAGTTGTTTTACAAGCTCACAACCCAAACTTGTTGTTTTACCGGGATCACAACGAACCCAGCCGTTTTTCGGGCTCACCAGCACACAACCCTAAACTCAAGCTAATCTAGCTTGACCCGAGGTATACAACCTCCACTAGTTCAATCCCTTTGATTGAACTAGGCACAAACAAAAAGAATATTATTTTTCAAAGATACACAGCTCCTCAATGAGCAAATATTCAAAAATAAGTAAACAAGTTTAGAAAAGCCTGATTTGAAGTTGTTTGGCTTTGAGCTTTTCTTCTTTTCTTCTTTTCCTCTTCTTCCTTTGGAATGATGAATCAAGCCTCAGCTTTAATCCCTCACAGTCGTTGCAGTTGAGAAGATTGGAAATGGAAGAAACAGAGCTTTTACTTCAATTTGGGAAATCCACCGATTTTTTGATTTGAATGCCTTGGATTCCTCTTTGAGCTTTTTGGAGTGGAAGGATTTGAGTTTGAATGCTTTTCTCTTGGATTTCAGGCTCAGGGTTTCTCGGATTTTTGATTTGAAATTTTTCTCTTTTCCGTTCTCTTTTTCCTCTTTTCAAACGGGTGTTTTTCCCCTTTTTATAGATTTTCTTCAATCTGTTTTTGGGATGAAACTAGCCGTTGGAGTGTACCTGGAAACAAAATATATCCGTTAGAAATTAGGTAAAAAGGAAATATTACCGTTAGAGCTGATCTGGCATTTTAAATTTTCGTCCCAGTCAGGTTGGAGTCGGCTCCAACTTTTCAGGTGTCGGCTCCAGATCGTTTTACCAAAAATAGAAATTTTCGAGTTCGTTGAGGAGTCGGCTCCGAAAAAGTAAGTGTCGGCTCGCCATCGTCAGGTGTCGGCTCCCGAATACTGTAGGTGTCGGCTCCAGGATGCTCAAAAAATAAGCGTTCTGTCCCCGCATCGGAGTCGGCTCCAGACACTGTAAGTGTCGACTCCGAAACTCTAGGTGTCGGCTCCGAAACTCTAGGTGTCGGCTCCGGATCGTATCAAAAATCAGATTAAAATTGAATTGGCCATGGGGTCGGCTCCAGATTTTCTAGGTGTCGACTCCAAGCTCTGAAACTTTGAAATCTCTGATTTGTATTTGATTCAAAATTATTTCTTAATTCCTTTAAATTGATCAAATAAATTTAAGTCCTGAAACACTTATAAAATCCATTAGTAATCAAATAAATATACTCAATTCCTTTATTAATCATCAAAATCAATAAATGGATCAACAATCTCCCCCTTTTTGATGATTATAAAAACATTGAGTATATGCATAGAATTCTTAAATTAAAAAATTATCAAGGAAGTGATCTTCACGAGTAAGCTCCCCCTGAATAAGGTAGCTCCCCCTATGAAGTTCAAATTATTCTTCCTCTTACTTTACATATTTGGTACTTAAGATTTCTTTATGCATAGTCAAATCAATTTGATTATTAATCCACATCAATTAAATAACTCAATATCATATTAATCAATTAACTTCATTAATGTTTTCATATTAATCAATTAAATAACTTGATTTTTCATATTAAACAATTAATGCAACATAACTTTCTCCCCTTTAATGCAATTAACAATATAACTTTCTCCCTCTTAATGCATATACAACCATAATTCTCTCCCCCTTTTTTGTAATCAACAAAAAGGTAAAGAATATTTCATATTGCATCAAAAGATAATTTTCATTGCATCAAAAGATAATTTTCATTGCATCAAAAGATAATTTCATTTCAACAAAAGTCAAGTATTACAAAAAAATACTCATTCATCAAAATATAGCCTTCATTACATCAACTCATAAACTTCATTACATCAAAATGTAAACTACATTTCATCAAAATTAAACATTCATTACATCAAAAGTTCTTCCTCACTATTCTTGTTAAATGATCTACAATATTTTTCATTCCATCACATTGAAGCTTAACATAGTCTTTAAGTCTCTCATCAACAAATGTGCAAGCTGTTGAGATTTTATCTTGAAGCTCGGCGTTGCACCTTGAATAAGTTTCACTATCTCCACAAATCTCTTTAAGTTCTTCAAAGATATTCTTCAAATCACCACTTAAAGATTCTGCAGAGGAGTTGAGAGTTGATTCAATCTTTGCAATCCGATCATCAAGTGAATAAAGTGATTCTTTTATATTCATGAACTGACTGTCAAACTCATCCTTCTGAGCAGCAAACAAACTTTTTAATTGCTCCATTTGAAGGTCTGAGAATCCAGCTGAAGAAGTGGATGGTTGATCATTAACATGTGCAGGTGCAGGAGCAGGAATGGGACTCCTAGGCTGTGGAGAAGGAACCCTAACTGATGGTCCAGCCTCGCAAGGCTCAGAAACTCTCGGCACAGGGGCTCTCTCACCAAGGTGTCCTTTCCTATCCCACTGTCCATTCACTTTAGCAAAACCCATCCGATGCAATGTTGCCAAACTATAGTAGTCGGTGTGCCTCAGGTTCTTAGATGGTTCATTCTCTTGAATTACAACCCTTGGCTCCTGAAAACCATAGTAAGCACCATGCCATACGGTAGGGATGATCTTCTCTTCCCTCCAGCTTCGCCATATAAAATATCATCATAGCTGCAAGGTTGATTGGCTGTCCAGTCAAAACACTATCCATAACAACAATGTCTCGCTCCGAGACATACTCAAACCGACCGGTCTTTGGAAACAAATTCTACTGCAAATGTTGTGTAATAATCTCAATTCCAAGGGTAATTGATTAGCTCTAATCTCCTCAAACTCTGTCACTTCCCTTCCTAACATCCTTGAAAGAGCCGCTGACCTATCACTGTGCATGTCAGCTGCTAAACCGGTAATTGGGATGCTAAGAGGTTTCCAAGCTTTTGAAAAGTAAGGTGAATCCTCTTATTTCTTACTGAGCTAACTAAACCGCCATCACCTCTAGCCAAATTAAAATAAAATTCTTTTACTAAGGCTGGATAAGTGGGAACATCAAGAGAGCAGAGCTTATCCCAGCCCATTTCCTTTAATTGCCTACCGATTGAGAAACCCTCGGTTTCAAATAGGTCAAAATCAATCTTTCTCCCCATTGTGATAACCCTCCCGGCTAAGGTATCTACCTGAGTGGAAGAGGTGTTGGGGTTGTCTGAATCCGTGGACGAATCACTGCTTGGAGTCGGCTCACGAGCGGGACGATGCGCGGACCATTTTCCCGTGGTCACCGGCGCTCCAATCACTGATTCCCTCCTTTTGGGTGCCATTAGATCTTTGGAAAGTTTCGATTTGGATGGAATTAGAGGTGGGGAAGTTTTGGAAGAATTTTGGAGGAGTTTGGTTAGGATTTGAGAAGTTATGAAATGATGAGGTGTCGACTCTGCCCTAATAAATCAATTTTGGAATCCCAGGTGTCGACTCCCGCAAAGTCGGGTGTCGACTCCAAATCGCTAACACAGTCAGCGCTCGAACTGGAGTCGGCTCCACTTATACGGGTGTCGGCTCCAAGGTCAAGGACCGAGAGCGACACAGTCAGAGGTGTCGACTCCTCATTCTGAGGTGTCGACTCCAAAGACAGTTTCAAAAAAAATAATTGAGATTCAAATGACTGAAACTTGTCAAAAAGAGTTCAATAAAAATTTCAAAAAATCTTTGAAATATCAAGGATCAAATAGCTCAAATGACTAGATAATTTGTCCTTAAAATTGTGAGAGGATTTTCAAGAAATTTATAGAAATCTAGATTCTCATTCCTTAGGGTTTCAAAATCACTCTAAAGGGTCACATATTCCTAATTCACCTCTAAGATAACAAAATCTCTCTTCATTCAAGGGTTTTGTAAATATGTCAGCTAATTGTTCCTCTGTATTAACATATTCAAGACAGATTTCATTATTAGCTACATGTTCTCTTATGAAATGATATCTAATTTCAATGTGTTTTGTTCTTGAATGTTGAATTGGATTTTTAGTCAAATTTATTGCACTCGTGTTATCACATCTAATTGGTGTTTTATCAAGGGTTATGCCATAATCTTCAAGTTGCCTCTTAATCCAAAGGATTTGAGCACAGCAACTTCCAGCTGCAACATACTCTGCTTCAGCAGTAGATAATGCAACCGAATTTTGCTTTTTGCTAAACCAAGAGATTAAGTTACATCCTAAGAACTGACATGCACCACTTGTGCTTTTTCTATCTAATTTACATCCAGCATAGTCAGAATCAGAATATGCAATTAAATTTAAAGTTGAGTCTCTAGAGTACCATAAACCTACATTTTTAGTTCCACTTAAATATCTTAAAATTCTTTTTACAGCAATTAAGTGAGATTCTTTAGGTTCAGATTGAAATCTAGCACATAAACATACTGCAAACATAATATCTGGTCTACTAGCTGTTAAGTAAAGAAGAGATCCAATCATACCTCTATAATATTTTTGATCTACTTTCTTACCATCTTCATCTTTGTCCAATTTGCACGAAGGACTCATAGGAGTTCCAAGTGGCTTGATTGACTCCATTCCAAACTTCTTGAGCAGTTCTTTTGTGTATTTGGCTTGATTGATGAAAATTCCTTCTTTGCTTTGTTTGATTTGAAGTCCTAGGAAGAAGTTGAGTTCTCCCATCATACTCATTTCAAACTCACCCTGCATCAACTTAGCAAATTCTTGACATAACAAGTTGTTAGTAGCACCGAATACAATATCATCGACATATATTTGTACTACTAATAAATCTTTATCTTTTCTTTTCAAAAATAATGTTTTATCAACATTTCCTCTTACAAAATCATTTTCAATTAAAAATTTACTTAATCTTTCATACCAAGCTCTAGGTGCCTGTTTCAAACCATATAGTGCTTTGTGTAATTTAAAAACATGATTTGGAAATTCATGATCTTCAAAACCAGGTGGTTGTTCAACAAACACTTCCTCATTTATAAATCCATTTAAAAATGCACTTTTAACATCCATTTGAAATAAATTGATATGCATATGACATGCAAATGCAAGTAATAATCTAATTGCTTCAAGTCTAGCTACAGGTGCAAAAGTTTCATCAAAATCAATTCCTTCTTCTTGATTATATCCTTTTGCAACTAATCTAGCTTTGTTTCTAATTACTATGCCATTTTCATCTAATTTATTTCTAAATACCCATTTTGATCCTATAACAGAATGATCTTTAGGTCTATCTACAAGAGTCCAAACATTATTCCTAGTAAATTGATTTAATTCTTCTTGCATAGCTAACATCCAATTATTATCTTTTTCTGCTTCTTCAATAGTTTTAGGTTCAATTTGAGATACAAATGCAAGATGATTATTGATGTTTCTCATTGATGATCTAGTTCTTACTCCTTGAGATGGATCACCTATAATTAATTCTCTTGGATGACCATAGGCATATCTCCAATCTCTAGGTAGATCTATATCATTATGATTTGCATCAACAACATCAACACTAGGAGAATCATTATCTTTAGCTTCTTGTCATGATCCGAAGATACATCTATATTCATTTTTCAATATCTCTTTCTAGAATGTTTGTATCTTCCTCATCATCAATCTTTTCAGAACTTGATGCTAAAGATTCATCAAAAATTACATGAATAGATTCTTCTACAATTAAGTTTCTCTTGTTAAATACTCTATAGGCTTTACTAGATGTTGAATATCCTAAGAAAATGCCTTCATCAGATTTTGCATCAAATTTTCCTAGATTATCTTTGCCATTATTATGAATGAAACACTTACAACCAAATGCATGAAAATAACTTATGTTTGGTTTTCTATTATTCCATAGTTCATAAGGTGTTTTCTTAATGATTGGCCTAATTAGAGCTCTATTAAGAATGTAGCATGCCGTGTTTATAGCTTCCGCCCAAAAGTATTTTGGTAGGTTGCTTTCACATAGCATGGTACGGGCCATGTCTTCTAAGGTTCTATTTTTTCTTTCAACTACTCCATTTTGTTGCGGTGTTCTAGGTGCAGAAAAATTATGATGAATGCCATTTTCTATGCAAAAGTTTTCAAATAAATGATTTTCAAATTCAGTGCCATGATCACTTCTTAGAGACACTATGGTTGTTTTTCTCATTTGTGACCTTCTTGAAGAATTTCAGAAATAATGGAAAGGTCTCATCCTTATGAGCTAAAAACAATACCCAAGTGTATCTAGAATAATCATCTACAATCACAAGACCATATTTCTTTCCTCCTAGACTTGTGGTTCTAGTAGGTCCAAAAAGATCCATGTGAAGTAGTTCAAGAGGCCTAGAAGTGGAAACAATATTTTTAGTTTTGAAAGAATTTCTAGTTTGTTTTCCAAATTGACATGCATCACAAATTTTATTATTTTCAAAATCTAGTTGTGGAAGTCCTTTTACTAAATCCATTCTAATTAATTTTGAAATAAGGTGTGTGCTTGCATGACCTAATCTACGATGCCACAACCAACCAATCTCATTCATATTAGCATTATTAGCAACTAAGCAATGATTACTAGTAGACAAATTGTCTAAATCAATCAAGTATACATTGCCATTTCTATTTCCAATAAAAACAATGCTATTATCAATGGGATTAGAAACTGTGCATATAGAAGATTCAAATGATACTTTAAAACCTTTATCACATAATTGACTAATGCTAATTAAATTGTGTTTCAAACCATTAACATATAAGACATTTTCAATATATGTGGAGGGAGTTATTTGAATGTTACCAAACCCCAAGATTTGGCCTTTGCCATTATCACCAAATGTAACTACTCCTCCTCTTTTGCTTTCAAGGGTGATGAATTGATCCTTGTCACCCGTCATGTGCCTTGAGCAGCCGCTATCGAGATACCACTTTCGCTTTGATCTTTTGGCCGCAAGACACTCCTGCAAAAATAATTAAGTCTTATATTTAGGTACCCAAGCCTTCTTGGGTCCTTCATGGTTAGTAGCATAAAAGACTGTTCCTTTGGGAACCCATATCTTCTTTCCTTTATTATTTAACTTCTTGTCAATTTTCTTAAAATTGCATTCAAAAACTTTGTGTCCCTTCTTGTTACAGTAATGACATGTAACATTATCATTGTTTTGTTCCTTTCTAAAAAAGTTTTTGACAAATTTTTGCTTTAAGTTAGGTCTATAACCTAAACCAGCCTTATCATATACAGCTCTTTGATTACTTAACAATAAATTAAGTTTTTCAGAACTATAAGTGAATTTATCAACAATATTTTTATATTTATCAACTTCCTTCTTTAGTTTATCATTTTCATTGGAAATTGATTCTTTTTCTTTTGATAGATTTTCATTTTCAGATTTCAGCACTTTAGTTTCATTATTAAGATTTTCTTTTTCTTTAATGAAAGTTAAATTTTTTTTTCAAAAACTTATATTTCTTTTTCAAAACTTTGAAATCACCAACAAGTTCATTAAAAGCATCAAACAATTCATCAAAAGCAAAGTCATCACAAGGATTTTCGGAACTTACCTCACTGTCGTCATTTGCCATAAAGCAAATGTTTGCAACTTCCTTTTGATCTTCCTCTGAAGAAGATTCATCACTATCACTCCAGTTGCAACATAGGCTTTCTTCTTCTTCTTAAAAGTCTTTTTCAGTTGAGGACATCATATCTATAATGCCCCGGTTTCTTACATTCATAGCAAATCAAGGGCTCTTTCTCTTTGTCCTTGTCCTTATCTTTTTCTTTTTCTCCTTCCATCTTAGCTCCAAATTTCTTTTTGTGGAAGGGTTTCTTTCTCCTCATGAATTTTTTGAATTTTTTGCTAGAAGAGCTGTATCATCATCATCATCATCATTTTCACTACAGCTCTCCTCACTTTCAGCAGCCTTAAGAGCTATGGTCTTTTTCTTTTTCACATCCTCTTCCATGTGCTGCTTCATGGTCAATTCATGGGTCATTAGGGATCCTAGAAGCTCCTCTAAGGGTAAGGTATTGAGGTCCTTTGCTTCTTGGATTGCTGTCACCTTCGCTTCCCACGTTCTTGGAAGTGACCTGAGAATTTTACGAACAAGTTCAGAGTTAGAATATGTTTTGCCTAAACTTTTCAAACCATTTACAATATCAGTAAATCTAGTGTACATGCATGCTATAGTTTCAGTTTGTTCCATGCTAAATAATTCATATTTGTGCACTAGAATATTGATCTTAGATTCTTTAACTTGATTGGTACCCTCATGGGTAACCTCTAATCTATCCCAAATCTCCTTTGCGGAATTACATGTAGAGATTCTATTAAATTCATTAGCATCTAAAGAACAATATAAGACATTCATGGCCTTAGCATTGAGCTGTGCCATTTTCCTATCATTATCATTCCAATCCCTTTCGGGCTTCGGAACAATAGTGCCATCAACAATGTGTGTGGGTGTACTAGGTCCATTAATTATAACACCCCACAATTCATAATCAGAAGCTTGAATGAATATTCTCATTCTTGCTTTCCAATATGAATAGTTGGAACCATTAAATAAGGGAGGTCTATTCGTAGAATGACCTTCGGCAAATGATCCAACATGAGCTGCCATTTGGATCTTTAGCTCTTGATTGATCTGATACCAATTGTTGGCCCAGATGACAACCCAAGAGGGGGGGTGAATTGGGTTCTTTAAAAAATTTAACCTCTAAATAAAAATTGTTTGCTTAAGATGAATGAAAGTAAATGCAATGTAAATATAAAGCACAATCAATGAGATAGAGATAGAGATAGAGATAATAGAAGCACGGCAAACACAAAGATTTTATAGTGGTTCGGTGTATCCAACACCTACGTCCACTCCCAAGATCCACTTGGGTCCACACTATAATCTCCTCGATTACAGCCGAGTTGTTTTACAAGCTCACAACCCAAACTTGTTGTTTTACCCGGGATCACAACGAACCCAGCCAGTTTTTCGGGCTCACCAGCACACAACCCTAAACTCAAGCTAATCTAGCTTGACCCTGGTATACACCCTTTGATTGAACTAGGCACAAACAAAAAGAATATTATTTTTCAAAGATACACAGCTCCTCAATGAGCAAATATTCAAAAATAAGTAAACAAGTTTAGAAAAGCCTGATTTGAAGTTGTTTGGCTTTGAGCTTTTCTTCTTTTCTTCTTTTCTTCTTTTCCTCTTCTTCCTTTGGAACGATGAATCAAGCCTCAGCTTTAATCCCTCACAGTCGTTGCAGTTGAGAAGGTTGGAAATGGAAGAAACAGAGCTTTTACTTCAATTTGGGAAATCCACCGATTTTTTGATTTGAACGCCTTGGATTCCTCTTTGAGCTTTTTGGAGTGGAAGGATTTGAGTTTGAATGCTTTTCTCTTGGATTTCAGGCTCAGGGTTTCTCGGATTTTTGATTTGAAATTTTTCTCCTTTCCGTTCTCTTTTTCCTCTTTTCAAACGGATGTTTTTCTCCTTTTTATAGATTTTCTTCAATCTGTTTTTGGGATGAAACTAGCCGTTGGAGTGTACCTGGAAACAAAATATATCCGGTAGAAATTAGGTAAAAAGGAAATATTACCGTTAGAGCTGATCTGGCATTTTAAATTTTCGTCCCAGTCAGGTTGGAGTCGGCTCCAACTTTTAGGTGTCAGCTCCAGATCGTTTTACCAAAAATAGAAATTTCCGAGTTCGTTGAGGAGTCGGCTCCGAAAAAGTAAGTGTCGGCTCGCCATCGTCAGGTGTCGGCTCCCGAATACTGTAGGTGTCGGCTCCAGGATGCTCAAAAAATAAGCGTTCTGTCCCTGCATCAGAGTCGGCTCCAGACACTATAAGTGTCGACTCCGAAACTCTAGGTGTCGGCTCCGAAACTCTAGGTGTTGGCTCCGGATCATATCAAAAATCAGATTAAAATTGAATTGGCCATGGGGTCGGCTCCAGATTTTCTAGGTATCGACTCCAAGCTCTGAAACTTTGAAATCTCTGATTTGTATTTGATTCAAAATTCATTTCTTAATTCCTTTAAATTGATCAAATAAATTTAAGTCCTGAAACACTTATAAAATTCATTAGTAATCAAATAAATATACTCAATTCCTTTATTAATTATCAAAATCAATAAATGGATCAACATTTATTAAGTAGACCCAAACAGCTCTAGAATGATCATCAACCAATGTAAGAAAGAACTTGTAACCATCAACAGTGGGCATAGAATATGGTCCCCAAACATCCATGTGGATTAAATCAAAAATGCGTGGAGCAATAGATTCACTTACAGGGAATGCATATTGCTTATGTTTCGCAAGATGACAACTTTCACAATGTGATACTGCATCAGGAACAACTGAAGGACAAATATCAGCTAAAAGTTTTAACTTAGAGTTGGGAACATGGCCTAATCTGCAGTGCCAAAGATTTTCTTTATAATCTGGATGTCCAGCAGTTGTAGCTGTTATGATACTAGAGCTAGGAAGATTTGTGGCGAGTGGTTGGTGAAGGTAGAACAAGCCCTGACTTTTCTCAGCAGTACAAATCGTTCTCCGTTGGACAAGGTCCTGTACATGACAGAAATTAGAAGAAAAAACAAGT
Organism: Calamus simplicifolius; assembly: GCA_900491605.1. Classification (NCBI taxonomy): domain Eukaryota; kingdom Viridiplantae; phylum Streptophyta; class Magnoliopsida; order Arecales; family Arecaceae; genus Calamus; species Calamus simplicifolius. The sequence continues at coordinate 588,829 of UESW01004446.1, read as the reverse complement.
GAGACAGAATTGCTTTTAGTGAGCTGACACACAGAAATTAAATTGAAGCCAAAAGTGAGAACAAATAAGACATTATCAAGAATGAGATTGTTAGAAAACCACACTTGGCCTGAATGGGTGACTGATGTTTTGTGGCCATTTGGCAACGTGACGAAGACATGAGATAGTGTACTGGGGTTAGAAAGGCAAGTAAATTTGCATGTAATGTGATGGGTTGCACCAGAGTCAATAATCCATGAATGATCAGATATGTTGTGATGTGATGAAAGAATGATACCTGCCGAGATAGAAGAATTATTTAAAGGTGGGTTGAAGACAGAATTTATCTGTGGTGTGGGAGCAGTAGGAACAAATTCTGCACCCTCTACGGTTGATTTGGAAAGGTTCCCAGGTGAGGGTTGGGTTGGAGCTGATTGCTGGAGAAGAGCCATTAGACCGTCACGCTGATCCTGAGTCAATCGGAGATGGGAGAGCGAAGGAGCGATGTCCTGAACCTGAGAACTAGACACATGATTAGAGATGGCACGCCCAGTAATGCCAGGAGATGTGCCGCGCCCTCTGCCTCGGAACCCAGGCGGGTATCCGTGTATCTTGAAACACTTGTCCATGGTGTGTCCCAACATTTTACAGTGAGTACAGTAGTAGGGTCTGTTTGAGCCAAAACGCTTGGATGAAAAATTGTTGTTATTTGTTAGAGCAAGAGAATCCGGCTTAGCTCCAATGATGGACGACTTGGGAAGTTGCTGCTCATGTTGCAAGGCTAGGAATAAAACCCAGCTAATAGATGGTAGAGTCTCCATCAAGAGTATCTGAGACTTTACTGTAGTGAAATTGTCATTGAGACCTTGGAGAAATCAAATAACCTGGTCATTGTTATGATAGCTGCGTACTACCTTGATTGCTTCACAACTACTTGCTCCAGTCTCCACACATTTGCAACTTGGAATGGGGCGAAACTGTTGGAGTTGATCCCATAAGACCTTGAATTGTGTGAAGTACTCATTTACAAAGAGAATGCCCTGGTTAAGGGAATAAATTTCCCATTGTAGATCAGCAATACGAATGAAATCACCTTTTCCAAATCTCTCTCGGAGGTCAGCCCACACGTCCGCAGCGGTGTCGAACCAAATCAAGCTTTGAACCAATGAGGGTTCTATTGAATGCATAAGCCAGCTTAGCACCATAGTGTTGCATCTTTCCCATGCAAAATACTGGGGGTCATCCGGCGCAGGAGTCGTGATTGTACCATCAACAAAATGAAGCTTATTCTTGGACTGGAGAGCCATTCTCATGGCCCGACTCCATGAGTGGAAATTACTCCCATCCAGAGTTGGAGCGACAAGAACCAAGGAGGGATTCTCATTTGCATGGAGAAAGTATGGGTTGGACAAGTCATTGCTAAGGTTATGAGTAGGTGCAGGTAAGACTGGATTGGCTTCGGCCATTTTTACAAGAGATCATAGGATTGGAATTGCTCTGATACCGTGATAAGAAATGAGGATAAACTTTTTTCATATATATTTTTTTTCTCTGTTCGTGTGCCTTTTTATATACAAGTGATCAGAACTGAACTTGAACAGAACACCAGAAAAGATTTCTAGATAAGGCCTTCCCAACAACTCTAGTACTAATTAAAACAGAAAAGATATACAAATGCAACTATGGGAGAGAAACTTGTTATAACAGCTAACAACTTTACGAATTAAGCTTGTACGATTACATTTCCTTTGGTTTCGATGATATGGTTGTACTCTGATAGAGACGGTTCTAGAATTTCATCATGGCGTGGAGTCATCTTTGCAGCACCAATGGCTTGGCTCGAGGTAGATTCTGGCTAGCTTATGGCTTGCGATAAAGAAATTGCATTATAAGGGAGCAGATTGTGATACTCCAAATTTAATCCTACTTTTGATGAGAAAAAATGTGTTACGGACTTATGCTACCCATTAACTTTCACTTCAATTTTTGGGCTATATGATTCCGGTTTGCTAATGATATTAACGAGGCTAGCAAGTGCAGATCCTTCTTCCTTGTCCTTGTTTTGTATTTTAACTTCTTTTTCTTCTCGTCATGAGCAAGGCCTAAGTGACTATAGTAGGACTATAGATGTGACCAGGATTTGATCATTTCTGACCTGCCGTCCCTTAAATCTATATAACCAATAGATTCATCATCATCATCATCATCATCATTTGAATGTAATTCAAAGGACTGCTCCTCATCTCTGATTGTCATCTTTCGCCAGCCCTCTTTCCTTCTAGAATTTCTATCAATTTCATGTGACACTAATCAAACAACCCCATAGAGTGATGCTAATGCCCTCCGGCACTTTGTAATGGAAAAGTTAGTGCATCCATAACTCATTTGTCATTCAAGAAGCCATACCGTGTACCACAAATAAATTTTATACCAAGTGTAGCACCACATGCATTTGAATTTTTATGTTCCTAATCATATCCACGTTTACAAATTTATCCTTCTAAAGAGTGATAACTGCTACGATGGCATCGACGATGGTGTCCTCGCCATTTCATGGCTTTAACCATACTTCCTCGCATCAGGATGACCGAGAAGAGGTTTCTTTGGGAGCAGCGATAGCATGCATATCGGTCCAAAGTCCAAACCACAAAGGAGTCTACTGCTGGATTTTACTAATACAAGGCAAGCGAGCAAACTCTGTTTAAATAAAACAGGGCTCATTCATTACCCTAGCGCGAAAAAACATTTAAAAAAAAGTATGAAACCATGAAAAATAACCTAGATGCATTCACGCATGATCTGATAGCTGGTGTCAAAGAAGATGATTTAGTAGAGATGCAACCAACGATCCATGATCACAGCAGGCAGCACGCTATCTTCTTAAAAAATTAAAAATAAAAATAAAAATTGACAGCAAACAGCTCTGCCGGATATACTTCGTCAAGATGATGATGCAATCTTGCGCAAGTAGTTCGGTAAAAATGATGTCAATAATACCTACATACAGCTATGAACAGCACTTACGGACATCTTGTCAGAAAATAATGAACAAACTTTCAATCATTTGCTTCAGAATGACTTTTTATTATAACCAAACTAGTTTCCTGTGTTAATCTACGGTGTATCCAGGTAACCAGCAGCAACTCCATGGGCCTTCAGAAACTTCTTCGCTAAGAGAATGACAATGGCAACCGTCAATCCAATGGCTGCCCACGTAAACAAGCGTTCATCCATGGGTGGCTTCTGAACCCTTGCTTCATGCCCCTGGGCCTGTTCATCTGTAGCTGCTGCTGCTGCTGCTGGTGGCGGCGGCGGCACCCTTCGAGATAACCTGACTCCAGCACTGAAGCTTACTCTTATCCCACCTGCAGCAGCATTCACACGGACCTCTCGCACATCTTCCACAATCCTCTGCTCTGGTTCTGGGTGTGGATGCTGCTCAGCTGGCGCCACAGCATTGGTATCAGGAGTTTCCATCTGTTCTTCCCTTGATGCAATATTTGGTTCTTCACCAGTGGCGGTGGTTGATGGGGTCTGGGGGACAGGGGGGGCCTTGCTAAGCATGTATTGATGAATCTGTGTCAGAAAAACAGCTCATTAATCTGAGTGATAAAAGAAATTAACATTCAGAACAGGAATCTGGGAGGAACTGATTTAAGCAAACCTCATCAATTAGTTTCTGTCGTTCTGGGGTTCCAAATTTCGGAGGAGCTTCACGTGACTCGATAGCAAGTGCTCGCCTTTCTTCCTTCTTGTAATCTAGCGAGCCCAATGCCCCATCAGGATTAGTTGGCATGAAAGCAATCAAGGCCACCAAGGCCGTACGCACTAGGAACAAAAAAGGAATAATGAATTAGAACAAGTTAAAATAGTTTGAATCAAGTAAGAGTTTTTGTATCCTAACCAAGAAGGTAGGAAGGGTAGAGCGGGGAAAATTGACAAGGAAAATAAACATAAGGACAAATTTATACTTCATATTATCAATACAACTAGTTTAGCAAATACCAGGGCTCCTGCATCAACAACTAAATATGCTTTGCCTTGATGCATGATGTGTTTCACTAACCAGTGCTTCAAACCCATAGGCAGCTGGGTCATCAGTTGACCACTCAACAGCAGGACAGAAATGAGATGTAAAGAAATCCAATACTTCATCCCTGCCTCAATTTCCACCTTACCCACATTCCATGATCCACCCTCCTCCGTGTCCCCCCCCCCCCCCGATCCTTGTGCTGGCACCTAACTCTCACTACCTGCTCTCCTACCCATGGCCCAACCTCCTCCAAAATCCTTGGCATGGGCAGCCGCTACCCTACAGCCTGTTCACCCTTCATACCTTGCAACCAGAGCCTTTCCATCCAAGTTCTTAGCATTGGCAACTGCTGACTGAGGCAACAAGGAGAGGAAACTAAGAAGGTTTAGCGGCTGAGACATTTAGAGGACTTGGGGTTAGGTGACACCATCAAGACCCAATGCTAAACTCTGCACAGATCCTTTATTTCTTTTTAATAAAAACTAATGTCGCAATCCAGGTCAGTTAGCTGCTGAACCAGGCAGTTAATATGATCAAACTGATTAGAACAGAAATTCAAACAGGTTTTCAGGAATTCTGTGTCTCGACACTAACTGTAATACGCAACAGGTGAAGGGTTAAAAGTCAAAACACTCGGCCACTAGCTCTTAAATCACAATTAATAACCCTTGAAAGGAACCCTAGATCATAAGGGCAAAACTTTTAGTTCCATTTCACAAACACACATTTAATTCTAGTACTAGCAAATCTTTGGGACTATGAATCAGTCCCCTGTAGGTGAACCTAATAATACACAAAGTGGTACTTTAATTTTTATCAAAGGATCTAAGAGGAGAACACCTAAGATACATGCATGGAAACTGTGGGAAACGATATGGAGAAGACCGAAATAAAATCAGAAGTAGGCCTGATTAGAAATGCTTGGCGAATGAGGATATCTTAAGCCAGGCCCAAGTAGTTGGAATAAGGCTTGAAAGTCATGCTATTTACAGAGGAAAAGGCATCTTCCATTATGTTCCTATATTTAGTAACTTTAATTAGACCAAACACTTCTCATTAAATGATAATTTATTTAATTTAAATGAGGTACCTTACTCGAAATTGTATTCTCAAGAGCGAACAAGAAAAAAGAAATCACATAATATTTTGAAGATTCACATATCTCAAAGCATTTCCAAATACTATATCTAAATCAAAGCAAACCTATGTATTTTGAAATTCCTTGCTTTGAAAAAAAAACTTATGGTTTCATAAGATGCTTGAATGGGTTCAAGAGAAATCAAAACAAAAAACTCAAGTGCTGTTTGACATCACTTCCACTTTTTGCATCTTCAGAAACAGAAAATTAGAATTTTTTTCATTCTTAAATTATAAAAATGTTTGGCAGAGCCAGTTAAGTTTAAAAACAAACATAACAATGGTGGCCAAAGTAGTGGTATTAACAGTATAGACAATAAAGGCAGCAGTGGTGTTGGTGCAAATGTTGGTCGTGATAAGGCAAAAATGGCGATGGTGATGTAGCAGAAGCAACAGTAGTGGAGAAAGTAGTCAGGCAAAACAAATGGCATGGCAGAAGCAGCAACAATAGTGGTTGGGATGACAACGGCAGCAATGGTATTGTCGAAATATTAGCAACAGTGATATGGCAAAGGCACCAATGACGTGGCAGATGATGCAGCAGCAGTTGGGACAACAATATGGTGGCGATGATGACCACAGTTGAGGCAGCAATAATAACATATTCCTTTCAAGGACTTAATAGTAATGCAACCAAAGAAACCACACAAAGACTTATACCCTGTATTTCAACCATTTCACTCTTTAAGAAATACAAAAAATAAAACAGCATATCGAAAATAAAATCTAAGGAAGGTGCCCAAATTTTACTCAAGCACATTGCTCGGTCTCCTTGCCTAATGATCAGCTTAAATTCGATTTACCTTGATTCCAACCCCTTGAAAATTTTCTTTTCCTTTTTTGGATAACTTCAAAAAATTGTTTCTTAAGATCCCATCATCCTATGATACAAAGCCAAGATGAGACAGGAAAGATGATCCTTGATGAAAAATGTACAAATTTCTAAAATTAGGAATTTTGAGTTCTCAAACGAAAGTCCATTTGGGCTTCAAAATCTTCCCTCAAGGCAAGCAAGTCGCAAATATATCTACAATTGACATTCTATAACACGATCCATGTGAAAAAAGATATTATAAAAACTTATATTTGATAACATACAAATGACATAAGTCTCACCCCTCTTCTCACACATCCAAGAATCTCACTCATGAATCCTTCAACAGACACCAGTTTACAATAACAATAACAATAAAGCCTTAATCCCAAACTGATTGGAGATTCAAGGAATACTTCAGCTAAAGGAATACTTCAGCTAGAGGAAGTTAGAATTCAGGGAACATGAAATAAAATAACAAGACGTTCTAGCAGATTGTTTAAAATGATGACAGCAACAAAATACCAATCAAATTGATGACAAATGGAATTATTAGTATATCAAAACCAGTCCACCAAAGAATTAGCATCGAACATAGCCAGCTAATAAATAAATTGCAAGTATCTCATGAATGTCAAATATGATTTGAAAAGAATTTTTTTTTCTGAAACTAGTGGATTTTAACATAGTTCACAGATTTTTAGATTGTTCAACAGTCATTTTGTCACCAAATTAGCAAAAATGATTGGAAGCTTTCTATTTAACTCAGCATACTAACATGAAAGCCTTCCTTATCCACTAACATACGTCAGACCATGTCTAAAGATTAAGAACTATCTCCATCACATGATAGATATCATATTCCCTGATCTCTAGCAAAGATGCCAAATTGGCATCAAAAGAGGACCATTTACTAGAAACGCTTAAAATCACAGCTTTTCCTTTTACCAGTGTTATAAGTTAGGTTTGAAAGCACATCATATTAGTTGGCAAATTCCATGCCTTTGAATTGGAACCAAAATCTCACATTTTGTTTCAACTTTTTCCTGCATACACTCAGTATAGACTGAACTACACCCAGTCGCACTTTCTCATCATTCCCTACCACAACCCTGAGATGCAAGTTGTGAAAGCACAAGGACGAGAGCAAGCCTTGTACAAGATGCTGCTAGTAATTCAACAATCACTATACTAAATTAATTCATTTGATTAAATTAATTGCTATCTTTTTCCCCTGAGCTGGATTTAAAACAGGAAACATAATGGTTTGCATTCTGGTAAAACTTCAAAAAAAAATACACAATTAAAAACATTTAGAAGATGAAGCACAATGTTGAAGGTTTTTCACAATCATATAATTTATAAAGCTTTCAAATATAGTGAAAGACCTAGTAAATTTTGAGAGTCTATTTTAATATGCATGGTTATGTGTTTACTTTGCTTTCTCACCTTCTTACAAGTTTTTAGCAAACTATGTCAAAAAACTCAACAAATCGATATAAAATCAATAAAATGCAATCCAATATTTCAGGAATATGAAATATTTACTAGACTGTGATTGGCATGATTAATATTGATAACTGAAATTATTAGCAACAAATGCTTGTTCCATTTCTGTTGGCCAAGCCATTGGACAGCACAATGCCAATGACATTTATAGCCGCAAAAATGAATTATTATAGCACCATGCTCGTATAGTCTACTAACCAAAAAATTAAGAGCAGACTAAGAAACTACGGTGCTCCCTTAAATGCACAATCACAACGGCAAAATATATAAAGTTCGCTGGTTAAAAACAATGTATATCCTTAGCCATACTCACCTGCAGCTTCTCATGAAGCTTTGGTAAAATAAGGTTGTCTTTGGCATCACATCCTATTTTCAGTTTTCATGGAAACTAAAATTAATTTCTACTCTTTTCTTTTTGAAAATGAAACCCAAAACTTATTTGGTAGCATGTGTTTTGGTAGCACTGCTGATGGATATGATGGTGGCAACCAACAGTTAACAATTGGAGGTGGTACTGGCAGCGCTGGTGCCAATGGCTGATGATAGGGGCTAGTGGCAGTGGCACCACCATCAGTCACACTGGCCAACGAAAGGCAAAGAGCTACAGTAGCAATGGCCAATGGGCAGTGGCAAGTGCCAAGGGGGTGGTGGCAACCATTCAGCTGTGGCAGCCATGGGCCGTTTAGGCTTTCAAAAACTTTGAAAACCAGAATTATTTTAGTTTCCACAATTTCTAGAAACTAAAAGGGTTTTCAAAAGACTGAAAATAGAAACCATGTCACTAAATGTCATTTCTAGTTCAATTTCTCTGCTTTTGAAAACAAAAACTAGAAACTGGAAGTGATGCCAAAGAGGACCTAAGATTTTCACAAAATGCCATGGATGGCATATTTATAAATAGAATTTTTTGAAAAAAAAATCAGTCGTATGAACCAGCTATTTGATTGTTACATGCATGATTAATACATACAACATCAACTTAAAGAATAGAAAAATTATTTATGAAATGATAGCCATCAATAATAATCTTATAATCTATGTTCAACACTGCATTTATCATTAAGAGAATTAAATGTCATTTTTGTTGGTCATCATTGGACAATGCAATGCCAAATGGCATTCTAACAACAAAATGAAATAAATGTCGCACCATGCTCATATAGCCTACAAGCCAAAGAAACAAGTGTAGACTATGAAATTCTTGCTGCTGCATCAGATATTTTTGCTAAATATTTACCGCCAATGTATACAGCAAACATGCAATAGATAAGAGTCTGAAAAGCAAAAATATTGGATGGCTACTGGTGAATTACTGAACAATACACAAAGAAGAAGTGTGCAACAAGAATTTAAGTATTGCATACCAGCTCAGCAGAGCAAAGCACATACCGTGATGTGCGATGCCGATGCTTGACATGCACATGCATTGCCATGGTTGCATGCCAATTAATAGCACGCACTAATATCATGCCACTGCCATGTGCCAAAAAGACACAAGCCACTATCACAATACATATGTTGAGTGCCATACCATGACAATCAGCACTAAAATCCATTGCCTAAATTAATCAAACTGTCAAGTTATTATTTGCCTAAACGCAGCTTGTTGAATCAAAAATGGAGACTTCAATATAACCGAACTAAGACAAGTTCTCAGCAACTGTAATCATATTTGCCATGCGCACAACATGCAACTCCTCAAGCATAATTCAATACATTCAAAGAGACCATAATAGAATTGAACTAAGACGAGATCTCAGCACCTCAAATCAAACCCTCTTCAGTATGTACATATGCACATAAATGGCATTCAAACATACACACTTAAGTACATACATACATATCAGTTGAGATAGTATGGATATGTATAGAAAAGATTTGAGGTTATACTAAAAGGAAAGGAGGACCAAAGGCAATATGTGTAGAGGTTGTGAGAAAAGATATGAAAAAACTTTAAGGAACAATACTTGATGAATGTGGATCTATAAAGCTAGAACCTTACCTAAGATAGCTAGGAGTACAATGCATGTTGGACTCCAAAGCCTCGTCTTCGCCCTCAAGGGCTTTTCTCGCAACAAATCTCACATTTAAAACATGCCACATTTTCCCAAAGAAAGAAAAAAAAAACTCTTTTCGTATGTCACACCTGCATAGCACTGGCAACTCTACCTATATATAAAGTTTTTATACATAGCCAGCCCCAAACTTGGATGGAGGAGGGTTGAAATAGGTTAACCACCAGCATAAAACTATAGATATACCCTATAAACATAAATTTAATAAAGAAAACAATTGAGACATCCCCTGATCCTAAGTGTGGCGGAAAGTTTTCCAAGGTAGTTAGGACAGTCACCAAAACGATGTGTTACATCAACACCTAAGTATGACATAAAGTAAGCAAGAGTTCTCATACCTTTATGGATAAGCGTAGGTAAAAAAGTCAGTTTATGAAAATAAAAAGAAAAAGAAAATAAAATACATTTACCAAATATGGGTCATAGAAAAATTAATGAAACTAATAAATACAATAAGTAGAAAGAGAACAACGTAACTGCCTACAAAAGACTAAGTGGGAAGGAAAAAAAGCAAAAGAAGGTTGTTTTAAACTTCCGCATACTAGTAAATATAAATATAAAAATAGAGTAAGAATTATCGTGGATAAGAGTTTAAAAGATGACATTGTTGGTATTAAGAGAATACAAGATAAAATAATTTGGATAAATTGATGTTAGGAGCAGAGTCGGTTAATATTACTAGTGTTTATGCTAGTGTTTATGCTCCTCAAATAGGTTTACATAGAGCTATAAAGTAAAGCTTTTACAAGGACATAAATAAAGTAATCCAAGAGATTCCTAATAGAGAAAAGATATTTATCAAAAGAGATTTGAATAAACATACAAAAAAATATAATGTAGATTTTGAAAGAGTATATAAAGGTTATGATCTTGAATAAGGAGATGCTATTTTAGAGTTAGAAATGGCATATGATTAAGTATAAATTAACATATATTTTAACAAAATACTATAATCTAATAACTTTTAAAAGCAGATATAATGCTACTCAAATTGATTTCTTCCTCACTAAAACACTGGATCTTTTCTTTGAAGATTGAAAAATTATGCTGGATTAAAGCTTACCTATGCAACATAGATTGATGATCATGGATGTATGTGTTAGAAAACAGAGGACTAAAGAATATAAGAATCAAAGAATTGGATGGTGAAATTTGAAAGAAAATAAATTAATAGCTTTTAAGGATAAAATGATAAAGAAAGAAAATGAAGCCTAGATTGTAAAATCAATATCATATGAGAAAAGATGGATCATAATATTAGAAAAGCAACTATAAAGATATTAGGAGAGTTAAAAAGAAAAGGACCATATGATAAGGCAACTTGATAGTGGAATGAGAGTTCAATTAATGGTTAAAGCTAAAAGAGAGTACTATAAAAATCTGCTTAAATATAAGAATAGAGAAACATATGAAAATTATGAAACGTCCAAGAAAAATTAAAAAGAGAGTATGAGATGCTAGATTCAAGGCATATGAAGAACTACATCGCAAGCTAAAAATTAAAGATGAAGAAATATATAAAATTACAAGACTAAAAGAAAAAAATAGAGAAATGATTTAGGTTAAATGCATCAAAAATAATAATCAATTAGGTTTGGTTAAGGATAATGAGATAAAAAAAAAGATGCTAAAGCTATTTTAATCAATTATTAAATGAAAATCATATAAATAATTTATAATGCCTTTCCGGTTCTATTGAGGATAGAAAATAATGTATACTAGAATGCCTTACTAGTTCTATTGAGGAAATAAATATAATGTATACTCATAGAATTATGATACTAAAGTCAAAGAGGATAAAGAAGAAGAAAACAAGAAGAGCAATGAGATCTAACAAAATTCTTATTGGAAGATTGAAATGTTTAGGTGATGTAAGAATAAAATGGATAATAAATTTATTTAATAAGACCTTAAAGATTAAGAAGATGTTTAAGGAATGGAAGAAGAGTACTATAATACCGATTTATAAGAATAAATATAATATTCAGAACTGCTCTAACTATAACGGCATTAAGATTATGAGTCATATTATAAAACTTTAGAAGAGTGTAATGGAGCATACGTTGACATGCACTACAAAATATCAAAGAATTAATTTGATTTTATACCAGGAACATTAATTATAAAAGCTATTTTTATTCTTATAACAAAATTATTATTGAAAATTTGAAATGTTTAGGTGGTGTGAGAGTAAATTGAATAACAAATTTATTTAATAAGACCTTAAAGATTAAGAAAATGTTTGATGAATGGAAGAAAAGCCCTATAATACCGATTTATAAGAATAAATATAATATTCAAAACTGCTCTAACTATCCTGGTATTAAGATTATGAGTCATACTATAAAACTTTGGAAGAGTGTAAATTGGGCATACATTAACATGCATTACAAAAATATCAAAAAATTAATCTAGTTTTATACCAGGAAGATAAACTATAGAAGCTATTTTTATTCTTAAGAGGATAATAGAGAAGTATAAATAAAAGGGATTAGATCTTCATATGAATTTTATTGATTTAAAGAAAACATGCAATAGTCTCTAAAAAAAATTTATGATGAATGTTAAAAAAAAAAAAGGAGCATCCTTAAAGATATTTATAATAATACATACATACATACATATATATAATGGAGCAATTACTAGTGTAAAAACTACTAACGATAATACTAGTGAATTCTTTATTACAGTAAATTTACAATAGGGATCTGCTCTCAATCCTGACCATTTTGCTTTATCTATGAATAAACTTTCAAGACATTCAAAATGATATTGTATGATGCATGTTATTTATAAATGGAGTGATAATTGATGAAACTAAGGCTAAAATTAACCGTAAGTTAAAATTATGAAGAAATGCATTGAAATCAAAAGATTTAGATTAGGTAGGACCAAGACTAAATACATAAAATATAATTTTAGTATAATTAAAATAAATATGAATGTAAAATAAAAATTAAAAACCATGAAATTCGTAAAAGTGATCATTTTTTATATTTAAGATCAATCATTCATAAGAAAGGAGTGATTGGGATGATGTTGTCTATAAGATAAAAGCAGAATAAATCAAATGGAGAAGTACAATTGAAATGTTATGTAATCATAAAATACTTATCAAGTTCAAAAAAAAAATTTATGAAACAATCATAAGATTAGCTATGTTTTATGGTACAAAATGTTGAACAGTTAAAAAAATTACATATACACTAGATAAATATAACTGAAATGAAAATGTTGAGATGAATGTATGGTAATACAAAAAATATAAAACAAGAAATGATGTCATTAGTAAAAAAAGTAAATGTAGTACTTATTAAGGGCAAATTAAGTGAAGGATGACTTTATTGGTTTGAACATTTGCAATGTAAAGTTAAGGACACAACAATGAAAAGAAATGATTTGGTACATGTAGCAGAAAAAAATAGGTAAAGGCAGACCAACAATTATATGAAAGGAAGTAATAAAGATTTGAAATTTTTGCATCTTACTAAACATATAACTCAAAATCGAGCAAAATAGAGAAAAAGGAGTAATATAGCTAACTCCAACTAATTTAAGAGTAAAGTTTTGTTGTTATTAATGCACATGCATAGCACCAGAGAAATTCTAGTATATAATTTTATGTATGTATAGATACACATAAATATATGCAATATATATAATGACCTACATATGTACACATGCACATAGGCATGCTTAGCAAGAAGATTCTCTAATGCATCCTTGTAAGAAGGAACATTATTAGAATTTAGGAGGCAGAGTAAATAATAATAATGATAATAAAGATATGATTGCCATCAATTTACTAATAATTTGACATAATATCAGTCGATGATGGTTATGAGTATTATGCACATACTCAAAATATAACACAGGTCCCTCCTGAGATGCATGACAAATAGGAAAAAAGAGAACCTCTACATCGTAAGGTAAAAATAATCTCTCATCTCAAGTATCTAGGAAAAAATGCGATGGACAAAATGAGTGCAAGCTTCACATCAGATGGAAGAAAATAAAAGGTAATGCTTGTAAACGAAAGAAATGAAAAGTTCATAATCGAATATCAACAAATCAAGGTCTAGACTTCCTGGAGAACCTAGCAACATATCAGCTCAAGCCGTTTAAACCTAAAAATCTGTCCTTACCATCCATCCAAAGTTCTACTTTCACCTCTCTTTGAAGACCCATCCTAATTCTAGGATGACTCACAACATAAAAGTTAATATCAGATGGTGCAAAATACCATAGTGGCATGACATCATATACTTAAATGAAGAGGAGGGTGCCATGTGCAAAACAAATAAGTCATAATCAATTGACAGTAACAAATGTTTAAGTAGCTGCTAACTACTAAACATAAAAGATAATATCTGATGATGCAAAATACCATAGTTGCATGACATCATATATTTAAATGAAGAGGGTGCTATGTGCAAAACAAATAAGTCATAAGCAATTGACAGTAACAAATGTTTAGGTGGCTACCAACTACTAAACATACCACTCCATGATGGTTGCCAGTGCTCAGGATGATGATTTGAGATGCTTAGGCATATCTTTGTTTGGGTTTCAAATCGACCATTTGGCTGAATAGAAGAGAAAAAGGAACTTGTTAGCCCAAAGAAGTCAACAAAAAATGCACAGATATAAAGAGACAATTTGCTAGAGGAATTAGCTAGCAGAATGGGTACTTACAGTTAGCATCATAAAGGAAGGAGGGTTAAATGGGTAGTCTGCAGGTAGCTGGATCCTCCCATGATAGATTCCACCCTCAAACTCAGAATCACGAGGTCCAAGGATGGCAAATTGCCACTCAAAAATATTCTCCTGAAGTCAAGCGTCAACAAAGATCTAAAACACCTATGACTTACCATTCTGCATCACCTTCCTATGTTCCACAATATCTACTAGCCAGAAATGGAAACAATATAATATGGTCTAAACTCTTTCCAGCACTAGATGCATCTATAGGATGCCTAAAATATAACCAGCACAAGGGGAATCCAAATTTATCTTTCTACAGTAACAAGGCCTATATAGCCTTTCCAATTTATACTTGAGAGGAGTTCTGAAATATAGATAATAATAGGCCATCCTGGGAAGCATAGGAATTAAAGAAAGCTTGGCATTAAAAAAAACAATCAAAAGCTACTTCTTTAAAGCATACCAGCATGCAGATTCAAAATTAAAACAAAGTAAGGCATTTCAGACAATGGCCAAAATAATTCAATATAAAACCGCTTCATCACAACATTTTTCTTAAGGCATTCAAAATCTAAAACAAATAAGACTTTCAAACGCTGCCAAACATTTTTCTTCAAAAAATAAAAACTAGAGGTCTGCAAAAAGAAAAAAAAATGATACTTTCTGAAATCATAGAACCGCCTGAAATGAACATGAGGGAGAAGTTTTCCCACATCAATTTCATAACAAGAGCCGAAAAAGGAAACAATAAATGACTTCTGAAAACCCGAGAATTCAGAGAAGGTAATAGAAGAAATCTGCAGGAAGTAGCTTGTTGGGACCAGTCTTGAGAAGAATTTTCAGATCTGAACTATATAGACCTTTTCCACAACCTGGAAATCAATGAAAGGCTGCTGCAGAGACTTTTACGAATCAAAATAAAACACGACACTTTCAAAACTTTAAAACGGATAAAGGCCCAATAAGAGCTATAAGATTACGAATCAAAGTAGAACGAGACATTTCGCAACCCCAGACATCAGCGCAAGGCCCGCAAAAGTAGCTTTGTAAATTTTTTTTTTTTTTAAAGAAAAAGGGATCCGAGATTTAAAACAAATGGCGATTTCTAAGCCCCAAAATGGGAAAACAAATCTACACGTATGTAGATAACCAACCCCTTCCGATCAAACCGGAAATCCAGTCGATCCTTAAAAATCAATAGGGATACGTATTCGAATCGAGAAGATACAATAGAATCTAGATTTTTAAGGCAAATAAAGCAATTAGTAACCTTAGGATCGGAGAAAGATGTCGGCAGGAAAAATAGGATTAGGGCTTGGAGGGGTGGTCACCTCGAGAGGGAGGCTCATGAAATCATCGGAAGGGTTGGATTGCATCTCCTTCACCTCCTGGAGGATCCGCTTCACCGCCGGGTTCTTCCGGTTGTACTTTTCCTCAGCCGCCGCCGCCATCCGCTCACGTTCTACGGCCGTCGCCGTCGGCGGACGGTATCCACCACTGGGGTATTCCTCGACAAAAGGGTGAAAAAAACAAAAACTCGGCAAAATTTGAAGACGAGAGAGAGACGGGTGGGATTTTTGGGGATGAGGTCGAAGACGGGAAACAAGCGAAGCAAGGGGCGGATATCGGAGATCCGCCGGTAGATGAGAGGTCGACGCGTGTCCGACTAAATTCACGAGTAGTGACACGTTTTATTCGAGGCGAGAGGTTACGTGGCAGTATCTGGATGGAGAATCTAAATTCCGTCCGCCGTGCTCCAAACTAGCATCCATCTGCCTTCGCTTTGAAGACGGGGAGTTCGCGTGAAGTCGGCACTGCTGCTGACTCCATGCTGAGTGCGGTTTATTGTTATTATTAAATGACAAAAAAAAAATGGCTACCATTGAACATCTCTCATGGGAAAAAGGTTACTTAGGTTACATTTGGCTTCCCAAAAATTTTTCATTTTTATTTTATATATTTTATTTTTAAAAATATTTTTATGTTTTATTTTTTAAAAATAAATTTAGTAACTAAAAATAAAAAATTTTTAATTATTTTTAGTTGTACTTTCTTTGTATTCATTAATTATATTTTTATAAATATTTTCTATTTGATATGAAAAAATAAAAAATAGAATTATTCTTAAAAACTAAATATACTAAATTTTTATTCAAATATTTATATTAATCAAATTAATTCATATGAACTAGATCTCACGTGCAATATTAAACTTTTTTAAAAACTTAACAAATTTGTGAATAACTATATATATATATATAATTTTATTTTATTATATTTTATGAAGATTATAAAAGTATAGAATTTAGGCGTAGCCTTCACCTATACATATGATCACGCTGAGGAAAAAAAAAAAAAAAAAGATAAAGGTAGAACTGCAATGTTCACAAAAAAATAAAGCATTGCACTTAAGGTTAGTTTATTATAAAATACTTATAGTCTTTGTTAAAGATATGTAGCTTAAACTAATAATTATATTTATTTAGAAATTAATTTGCAACCGGCTTGGGACGCATCTACATTAATAAATGGCTAATACAGTGAGGGAACTATGCACCTAACTCCTGGACCCTTGCATGAATATCTTAATGCGATTCCTGACATAGTCAATTTCCATTCCTTTCATGGCTCCATATATAATAAATAAGGTAATCTATCCTAAAAATAAATAAATCAAAACTGCAAATAGATCCGATCGATCGGGCATGTTTTATCTGATTTGATTTTATATTTAAATTTTGATTTTAAATTTTAATTCAATTCATTTATTAATCAAATTAGATTAGGAAAAAAATTTAAACCAACAAACCATTCGAATATTCGGATCCAACTCAAACTATTGTATTTAAACGTCTAGTATTATTTTATTATTAAAATTTAATAATTATAAACAAATAGAAATTCACTAATAGGGTTAAAAAGAATAACTTAAATTTAAATTTTTATTCAAAAACTTTAATTCTATGTAAATTATTATCTTTAAGTTTATAAATTATGATATTTAAAATAATTATTAATATACTTAAAGATATTATAAATAAGAATTTATTAAAATAAATAATATATAAATATTTAGATATAATTAGAGAAAAAGATGGAGGGAGGTCTAGTTGTTAAGATAAAAAAAGAGAACTAAATTAATTAGACTTCATTTAATGAATTTATAAAAATAAATAGTGTTAAAAAATAAGATTTATATAATTAAGGTTTATAGATCAGAATAAATTGGATCGGATCAAATCGAGTTAGGTTAAAAAAATACAAAACCCATTATGATCCAAAATTTAATCGAATTCAATTTTTAAACTCAACCCTATCCATAGGTTTCTAAATATGAATTAGATCTGATCAATCCAACCCATTCGCAGCCTTAAGAAGAATATCGAAGATATTAAGATTGGCCTGAACTTGAAGTTTTTCTCTCTATGAACCAATGCACTTTGTCTCGTAAATCCTCACTATTGGGGTTTAGTTTTTGATGAACAGCAATGGGACTAAACCTCAACAGTTGGTATAGAGCCAGACTCAAGAAGTTGTTTGGAAATCTTCAAGGGCTGAAAAATTTCAGCAAGGCCTTACCAGAGGACTCTCTATTTTTTAAAATATTTTGTATTATTTTTTGGTTAAGATCTAGCCATGGGTAAAGCATAAAATTAGATTTTGAGAAATTTGATGGAAGAAAAGTTTCTCATGTGGAAAGTCCGAATAGAGACCTTCTTGTGCAGCAAGGTTTAGATTTGGCCTTGAAGGAAAGGCTAGATAGGATGTCAGAAAAGCAGTGGATGTCGTTGGAAAAGAAAGCATATTCAACGATCAGAGGATGTCTGGCAGATTCGACCCTTTATTCAGTGCTTGAGGAAAGACCCCGAAGGGACTCTGATCAAAGTTGCAAGCCCTCTATATGGGGAAGAACATGTGCAACAAGTTAATGTTGAAGAAGCACCTCTACAGCCTTCGGATGTCAGAAGGTGCAGATGTGTTGGGCCACATCTAGGTGTTCGACTAGATGAGCAATGAATTGCTGAATATCGGGGTCAAGATCGAGGAGGAAGAGGCACTTTTACTACTGTGTTCGTTACTCACATCACATGACTCATTGGTCACGACGCTGCTCTACGGAAAGGAGACATTGTTTATGAAGATATTGTCTCGGTGCTTCGGACAAATGAGCAGAAGGAGAAGATGACCAAGAAAGCTGTTTTCCAAGAGGGTCTATTAGTTGGGAAAGGGTCAGGCAAAGGCAGGGACATGAGCAGGTCTAGGGGATGGTCAAAGTCCAGAAAGGCTAAGTGCTACAAGTGTGGTGAGTAGGACATTTTAAAGGGACTGTCCTAAGTGAAAAAAGGAAGAAAAGGGAATATTGAATCTATGAGTACAGTTGCAGGCCAGGAGATGAAGGATGATCTCTTGAAGGTATCAGATGGTCACAGGCACAACAAATAGATGTGGACCTAAGATTCAGCTTATTCTTGTCATTACACTTTCAATCGGTCATGGTTCAGCACTTACATAGAGGTCAATGAGGGGTGTGTGACTCTTGGAGATGATTACCCTTGCAAGGTGGCAGGGATTGGCATAATGAGAGTGGATGTTTGGCGGCATGGTGCGCACTCTAACCAGCATAAGCATGTCCCAAAACTCAAGAAAAATTTGGTGTCAGGGTACCTAAAGCGAACTGGATACAGCTTCAGTAGTCATGCCAGGAGTGGAGTTCTGAATATCTGCAATGGAGTTATGATGGTGATGAGAGGGAAAAGGCTGAAAACAACCTATATAGGTTGGAGGGCTCTGTGGTGACCGAAAAAATCTAAGACAACAGTTTGGAACAGGATCCTCGGGATGTGTACAAGATGTGGCATTACCGTCTGAGCCACATGAAAGACAGGGGAATGAAAGAACTGAGCAAGAGAAGTTTGCTTCCAGATCTGAGTGGTGGAGTCATAGAGATTGTGAGCTATGTCATATAGGAAAGTATAGAAGAGTGCAGTTCTTGGTTAGCAGCTAGGAGTCTTAGAGCTAGTACACATGGATGTCTGGGGATCAGCCCGATTTCTACAAGGAATGGGGCCAATACTTCATGACCCTAATAGATATTTCTCAAGAAAGCTATGGATCTACTTCATGAAGAATAAATCAGAGGTCTTCACCAAGTTCAGAATCTGGAAGGCTGAGGTGGAGAAGGAACAGGATAGGAGTGTGAAGTGTATGAGGTCAGACAATGGTGAGTGGGGCATCAAAAGGCACTTCTCGATGATGGAAACTTCTCAATAGGAAGGGGTGACTGAGAGGATGAATAGAACATTGTTGAAAAAAGCAAGTGTTTGAGGCTGCAGGCAGGACTTCCAAAGATGTTCTGGATTGACACAGTAGGTGGAGCTAGCTACTTGGTCAATCGATACCGTACATTAGATTGGATGGAGGCATTCCAGAGGAAATATGGTCTGAGGGAAGACAAGCCTAAACCATCTGAGGGTGTTTGGATGCACGGCATATGTACATGTTGGTGCTAGGGAGCAGTTAGTTGGACGCCAGGTCAAAGAAGATGGTGTTCCTAGGCTACCTGCATAGAATCAAGGGGTATCGGTTGTGCGACCTCTTAGAGAAGAAGGTTGTCATCAGCAGATGTGACCTTCGATGAGAGCTTGATCCTTCGAAGCAGATGGTATAGATGCATAGCAGGAACTGTATAAGGTAAAACACAGCAACACTAGTCAGATGACCTTTTCACAGTCGTGCCATTTGCTAGTGGACTGTAGATTTGAGATTTAGGTGGAGAGAACTAGCAGAGGGGTCAGAAGCTAGGAAGTTCAACATTATGCAACTGGGCAGAGGGCTCAGAAGGATGCAGCTGGACGGGGACTGATACTACGATCGCACTGCAAGCCCAGGAGAAATGTGCGACCATCAGTTCGATATGGCTTTGAGGATTCGATGTCATATGCCCTGATGACAGCGAATGAAGACCCTTACACCTATCTGGAGGCTATGGAGATAGGACAACTAGGACAGGGATAATGGGTCTAGGCTATGACAGAGATGCAAGCTATAGCAGAGAAGATGCATCTCTCCACATGACTGGCATATGACAGATGGACAATTGCTATAAGAAAAGAAACTCATTGGTTGCAAATGGGTTTATTAGCAAGAAGAGCCTTTAGAGCAAGCGAGTATCAGGTACAAGGCAGGATAGTGGTCAGAGGATACTCTTAGAAGAAAGGCATCGATTACAGAGAGTTGGTGGAAGAAGGTGGAGTGGAGCTGGTGAAGATACACACCAAGGAAAATTAGATGCACTGATCAAGGTTAGGTGAAGATTGTTGGGCCTGGTGTGTTGCTATTAAGGCTCAGGTTGGGCTAACTTGGGCTGGATGTGGGTCCAAGGGTTGAGATTAAATCAAGTCACGGGTGTACATGGGTTTGGGATTAGTATAATCTTATTGGGTTAATTCATGAGAGTTTGGGCCTGATCCACTTGATGGATATATTTAAACCTTTAGTTTTTAGGGTTTGGATGGAATAGAGAATAGATTCTTTTCTTTCTAATTTTAATCTTTCTCTCTCATCACGATCACTTCATCTTCTTCTCCCCTCCTCATGTCAAGTGGAAGCCGCAAGTGGGATCGAGATCATCGATTCCACCCATGCTACGTGAAGAGAAGGCTTCATGGGATGTGAAGAGGAGGCTTTTACATGAAAAGGCTTGCTGGTGCTTTTATGTGAAAAGGCTTACGGAAAGACGTAGGGGGGGGGGGGGGTGGGGGGGGGAGGGCTCAACAAAGAACAAAGGAATTAAAATCCAAAGAAAGAAAGGGGCTAGAGCTTTGAACAAAAGCCGATAGATTACTGCTGCATCAAGAAAAGGGGCTATGGAGCTTGAACAAAAGCCGATAGATTACTGCATCAATCTAATTGTTGAACTTTTTTTGGATTTCCTTGAAGCAGAAAGGTACAAACCCAATTTGTTTAAATTTAAAAATATGTGAAAGAAAATGCTAGTCTCTCTCAATTATTCACTTTACTTGGACTTTGGTGCATGGGGGTTCGAGGAGTTTTTAAAAAACTAAAGAAAAAATAATAGCTTTGAAAGCTTGGAATAAGGAGGGCGTGGAGGGATATATTTCAAAGACTTCAAGTGATTGAGAAGGAGAGTGGTGATCTTTAAAATTTAGAAGATTCCAGGAGCCATCTTTCTCCTAATGAACTATCTATTTTAAGGCAAAGATCAAGGAATATCGTTCTATTTTGTCTCTACATGATGTGTTTGGGAAAGAGAAGTCTAGAATGCAGTGGTTGCAGTCTGGGGATCAGAATTGTAGGTTTTTTCATAACTCTATTATTATAAGATGCAGAAGAAACTGTATAAAAATTATTGGGGATACTAATGGTCAGATGGTGGAGTTAAAGGAGGACATAAAGAAAATTATTCGAAAATATTTTGAGGAGAGTGGGCTTCAACCATATTTTATTTTTCATCACATCTTCCTAAGGTGCAGTATAAATTGGGAGAGGATGAAAAAGCTAGACTAGTGCTTCAGATTACACATTAGGAAATCTGTGCTTTAAAGGCAATGCCTCCTGACAAAGCCTCTGAATTTGATAGTTTTTCTCCTATCTTCTATAAAGATATTGATGCATTATTAAAAAAAAATGATTATGCAATCGTTTATCAATTCTTAAGGATCACAACATGTCTAGAGTTTAGAAGGCAATTTTATGACTTTGATTCCTAAATGTTCTGGCCCTAAGTCTCCAGCCCTATTCAGGACTATTAGTTTATGCAACATTAATTCTAAGTTAGTGACCAAAATCATTACAAACAAAATGAGATCTCATTCTCTTCAAGTTAATCTCTAAAAACCCAGCAACTTTTGAGGAAGGTAAGAACATTTCTGATAATATAATTATGGTCCAGGAGATTCTTCACTCCTTGATAAAAGCTCTAAATTCTAGTCAAATGCTGGCAGTTAAACTGAATATAGAAAAAGCATATAATAGAATGATCTAAGATTATTTTTTCGTAGTTTTGATCCATTTTATTTTTCTTACAACAATGATTGTACAAATAAAAGGATGCATTTAGAAGCCACAGTTTGCCATATTAATAAATGGAGTCTCATAAAACTTCTTCAAATCAAGAGTGGGACTTCATCAAAGATATCCTTTGTCCTCTTATCTTTTCATCTTATGTAATAAATGTTAGCAAGAGGAATAAAGAAGGAATATCAGGGAATAAAATCAAAAGCTATCTTCCAATAAGATAGGGTACACATATTAACTATTTGATGTTTGTTGTTAACTATCTTATTTTTTTAAGAGCTTGTAAAAGCGATTGTCTGGCTTTTTAAAGATGTGTATAAAGACTACTATCATCAATCTAGTTAAAAAGTGAATATTTAAAAGTCCATGGTAATCCCCTTCAAAGGTTCCGGACTTAGATTAGCTGATCTTCAACCTCTTAAAAATAAATATTAAAATTTTATGGCACATTAAAAATATAGTTATTAAATAATAAATAATTTTTTTACCAAAAATTCTATCGTCCATACGTCGAAATATACGCAATCATGCGGCTGATCTCTCGGTCTCACGCAGACCCGAAGCAACGGCCATGAAGCAATGCCCGTCCCCAGTTCGCGAGACTCGTTTCATCATTTCGGAAATTGTCGGGGGCTTTATGGTAAAAATGATGTAGAATAAAAGGTCCAAACGAAGCATCCCATTGGCTTCGCCGCAAACGAGTCGCAGGCGGGCGAAAGGGAGGGGATCTCGAGCTCTCGAGGCTTCCGGATCCAAGGTCCTTTTTTTTTTGTTAACTTGTTTTGTTTTTTTCAACGTTTTGTTTAATTCCTTCTAATCTCGGCTGTTGCTTGGATCTGTGTTGGGTTCCCAATTTATTTGTTGGATTTTAGATTGGGTTGATTCGCCTTCGCTCGTCTTATTGTTCCCCTACTTTATTTTTGTTGTTAATAACTTTTGGTATATAAGTGGAAGATCTGGAATGCGAAGGATAAAGAAGATGCTGTTGATTTTTTTTTTTTTTGGCCGTTGATTGAATTCTTTGATCTCCCGTTGATGAATCTGTGGCTCGAGAAGTTTACTGGATATATAGGGATTTTTTTTTGTCTGCTAGATTATTATCTGTTGTTGTTGAGCTGATTGATTGGCTTGGTCTGGATGCTTTGAAAAGAGAGGAGAGCTTTATGGATGGAAATTTATAAAATTTATTACGTATCACCACACAGAATTTCCCCTTTCATTTGTAAATATGGCAATTTATTCAGACAACATAATTTGTGCAGATATTGAGATGATGTTTTGAAAAGAGATGGATATTATCTGCTTAAATCGAGTGTTAAATCATAATCCCTGAGAATGGACTTTCTCCATCTTGCATCTCCCACAAATCCATCTCCTGTTTGATGAAATTGAGCTCATTATCTGGTATTTAGTATGTTAAGGTCATAGACCTTTCAAACTTTCATCTTCACCTTGCCATTTGTACAGTATAAATGAAGAGCCTTATGTCAATATATGCAAAATTGCCTCGCATTAACTCACAACTCTAATCAGCCAACATTCTGTCTTGAAGTTTTGATTAACCAGCATGCTCCTTCTTCAACACCCCCTCCTCTATCATCTTCTTCTTTATCATGACAACTGTATGTTTTTCTCCTGAGATAGTTTTAGTGCTTGCAAATATATTTATCATGCCTTTATGTTGATAGTTTTTAGCTGTATTTATGTTATACGATTGTTTATAAATTCAATTGTTTACAAATTGGGCAATCCATTTTAATGGTTCAATTTTTTTTAAGAAAGTGAAAGACTCATTCTTGGTGTGAACCTGGTTTAGAAGTTTGAAAAAGTTGATTAAGCCTTAACTTTGTTGAATGGCCCATTGTTACATGCATCTTAAGTGCATGCCAACCCTTGTTTTTTTGGAGGCCTTATGCTATTTAGATGATATGCTATAGATATGAATTTTACTATTTGTGGCGTGCTACCAAGATATGGTTGCTCAACCATGAGGTCACCTATGACATGTCCAAATTTTTAACCTTGCATTGTTTGGAAAAAAAATTGATAATCATATATCTTCTTTGGTTACATTATATCACCTAATACTAATTTCAACTGTTCTCGGGCATTGAAGAATAACTTCCTTTACATTTCTTATTATACTTAAGCATATAATGCAGCAGATAAAGTAATGGAAATTTTTTATGAAAATATCAAACTTTGGAGAAGTGTGGTTATACCGTTGAATTTATGATTGAATGTGTTATTGGACAATCAATCATGATTTGCATTGTGCAATAATTACTTATGCTTTTAAATGTCAAATAGATAGAGGAAAATGTGACCATTGATAAAGGTCGGAATCCAAAAGTCTTTTGGTAGTTTCTTGGCAGTTTTCTAAATTATTATGGAGATATCTTGACATGAATCCTTTTGTTTCATCTTAGGCATAAAGTCGGATCAAAGAACACAAAATTGCCCATCAAGAGGGAGTTAATCTTCTGAGTATAGTTTATAAGCAAACTAGAATTAAATATGGGACCCTTTCATGCATGTCATTCCTGATACTATATCGAAGGGTTCCTTCTCCTAGGAAGGGTATGACTGGGGTTCTCTGGTAGTGATAGTTTGGTAAAATTGTCACTGAGTTTCTCTATAATCTTTTCAAATGTATAGTTATCTAGTATGAGGGTTAAGCAGTTGACCTTTCTTTTCTCACCTGCTGTGCATGTTTTAGATAAATATCCGAAGTAATAATGGGTTTTGTTGTAGTGCTCTGTCAGAAGATCATTGAATCCTCAAGTTCTTATTGTAATGGTTATAAATGAGGGGTGTTGAATTGTCTCTAAGCCTGAATATTGCAGAATACATGCGTTATTCATCAGTCAAGGTTTTGTTATAATGTAAGCCATTGAAACTCCCATGACTAGAGGGAGAAGCTTGGGTGTGGTAAAACTTTTATTGAAATGCTTAGGAATGCATTGAGCTTCCTTTCTGTTTTTCTCTATGACATGGCTGTTTTAGTTCGGTTGCTTGATATATGTTATATAATCATCTGCTAGGATATATCGAACTATTTCCAATTTTAAGGTGTATGCATGTCTAGAACTAATCTGTTGGTACATCCTCTGATGACATACTTATAATGAGCGCATGGTCATTTATGAGGCCAAGTTGAAGATTATGGTGTATGAATTTGTAACAAAGAATCAGTTTTGTGCTTTAGAATTCCTTGCAAGTGATTTGAAATAAATTCCATAGGTGATACATGACATCTTCCTTTTAAATTAGGACCATAAGTCTTTTCCTGTTAAACTGCAATACATCTAGTTTCAGAAAATTTGTGGGTGTAGCCTCCAAGATGTGGTAGCCTCATCATTTATGATATTTGCCAAGGAGTTGGAATCTGTTTCTAATCAAATATTGCCAAATGCTCACTGCTTTGAATGTGTTATTAATTGCAGTCATTACTTTTTAACCAGTTTTGAGTAAGCCACAATTGTTCTAGAAACAAGAATGAACCTTGCATGCTCCTCATTACAATATTTACTCTACGCTACAGCTTTGGTTGATAAAAATATTTATGTCAAATTTTGTTTGCGATAGTCTGGGTCTGTTATATATCACTTAATAAAGATTCATATTGTAGTTTAATCAACCATGTGGCTCCAGTATTTTCTCATAAGAGGTAGGACCTTCACATGGTATTCTTGCACAGAGAAAGGTGATGTTACATGGTGTTGACTGAATTCCCTTTTAGAACCTTAAAACTGTTTTTCTTTATGTTTTTCCACAGCATCTAACAAATGAAACCATGGTGGAACATAGCATCTGTCAGCTGATGAAGTATGGTAAACAAATTATCTTTCCACAAGAACAAGGGTGCTTGTTGTGAGAATGGTCCTCGTTGTTAGCTATTTTCTCTTTTTGTGGAACATATAAATGTGATGTAAAGGTTAGAATGATACTCAACTCAACTCATCTAAGCCTTTTCCCAACTAAAGGTTAGAATGATATTGATAAATATTCTTTTGGAGGAAGAGGAGAGGAGACATTCCATTTAGGGTGTGTCTAGATCCCAGGAGATCTCATTGGTCCGATAAAATCTTCCTAGTTGTTTTCTCTCCTGAAAAATACAATTAGTAAGCAGCAACTTGGAGATATGGCAACAATGTAATGTATCCTTAGTTTTCAGGGATAAGTAATAAGGTTTGAAAGGTGATCCATCTTATTCCTAAAAACTAGGGATTGCTTGTGTCACCATGGAGCTGATCTTCTTAAACTGCTTCCCTTCCATCCCCTTTCCCTTGAAACTTTAGAAGAGAGCCCTGCCAGGAATATATCTTGTCCAAACTTGATCTTACCCCCTGCCTTCTTTCTTTTAAAAGATATATGCTTCTCTAGGGAGAGGAAAGGGTGTTTTATGTCCATGGGAAAATGGATTGGGCTTTCTTGGTAACATTCTTCCATGCTATCTGAGGGAGACAATGAAAGATGCCACTTTTGTTTGTGTAATTAATTAATTAATTATATTGGCAATAAAGATGGTTAGATCTTTAGGCTGTTGAAGAAGATTGAACTAATTTTGCATTTACATATGTATTTTTAGCCATTTCATCAATCAGTATAAGACTCTAGTAGACCCCTTGTTGTTCATTGATGTAGGAGTTTTCCTAGTATTTCCCCCCTTATATAATTGAACTTTGACTTATAGGCCCAATCATGACACAAAGTGGGTGAATACTGAATAGATTCTTGGCTTCTCTAGTGGCTAATCCTCATTTCTGTAGAAAGAAGTTTATATGGCCATATTTGTCAAGTCATCCTCAATTTAAGAGGCATGAATCTCATTCTTTTCTTTTGGTAGGTGGGACACCTAGGTACTCTTTCTTCTGTACCTTGATGCCCAAGCATTTAAAAATTAAAATAGGATGTATTATGAGGTTTGGGTCCATTATCATTCGTAGCATGGAGGCTACTAGGTCATGGTGACCATTTCTGGCTTCCGATCTCTATGATCTCCCATGTGTAATGCAAACTACAGGATTCTCCATCACATCAATGTCAGTCTCTCTTTTGCACTTGCAAAATCTTTTAGAAGTCTGAGATGACCGCCCTCTCTGATGATTATTTGTTTGTAGTATATTGTCATAGGTATTTTCAGCTTTGAAATATAGCCTAGTTTGTGCACCTGACCTGTGAGACAAGGCATCGTGTTTTCTATCGTGCAGTCATTTAGCATCCAATGCTGATATTTATAGTGGGTGTCAAATGTAACTTTGAATCGTAAGATCATTGTATTTTTAATTTGATTTAAAGAAAAGGTCCTGTGGACAACATCTAATGTGCTAACTTTTCATATACTTTCCCTCATGTTATCTGGTGCATCTTTGATAGGGTTCATCTCATTTAGCTTGAGAAAGAAACAAATGGCTGCCCACAAGATTGCACATGCCACTTTGAAAGGACCTAGTGTGGTCAAGGAGATCTGCATTGGCCTCACACTGGGCATTCTCGCAGGTGGTCTATGGAAGATGCATCACTGGAATGAGCAGAGGAAGACTAGAGCCTTCTATGATATGCTTGAGAAGGGCGAGATCAGTGTCGTCGCTGCTGAAGAATAGGTTGCACAATTGTCTTTCTTGCTGTGAAGGATGTTTAGTTTGACAACTACTCTCCAAAATTGAGGAGAACCAAATAAATTGATTTGCTTTCGTAGTTGGACCATTGAATAAGTTCAGGTCATGGATCTTGAAAAACTTTACATACTCTTTGCTTTGAAATGAAGTGATTATTGGAATTTTTGACTAGCACATCTCCCATCTCGTCTTTGATCACATTGCAACGAAATTTTACAAGGAGGACAGGGTATTCACAAACTGATAGGGGATTATAGGTCTAAAACTAGCACTCATTCTATTTGTTCTTCTACTGTATAACTGAGATGGGTCTTGGCTATGTGCCACCACCTGCCATTCTAAGTGAAAAAGATGTAGGGGTGACAATTCATGTTTTTGTGTTGGTTCATGTCAAAGTTAAAGCATAACAATATGTGGGTTCGCACAAACACGGCTCGATTAGTTAACCGTGTCAAAATTCAAACATAAACACAACACAGTTATTACATAGATAATAAGATACATGCAATCTGTTTAATAAATAAATAATATTAGATTAATATGATATGACTCTGTGACAAAACCTGTTTAACATGAATAAACATAATTTGATCTATTTAACATGATTCACTTAATATATCATCAATTAAATGGATCTTAAATTAATCACTTTTAGGTTGATAAATTAATCAATCACTTTTAGGTTGAAAAATTAATCTTATAATTATTTTATATTATAATTGTATGCACATATTTATGGCATGAATCTACTTAAAATCAATCTAACCTACTTATTTCATATTAAATTTCAGTTGTATTCACATATCGCATTCAATTTTGTCATCCAAGTAGACTAACAATTTATGCGAGTGGTGCAATGAGATTCAAAAGACTGATGTCACCTTAGTTCTTAGCTGCCGGCTGCCGCTCAGGTAAATCAATGACCATCCTTTCAAAAGAGTCCTATCAATCAACCCACCAAACAGATGAGAGAACCCTGTTTGGGTCCAGAAAAAATATTGAAGTGATACAAAAAAAAAATGAAAATTCACACAAGCCACCTAGATGATATGTAAGTTAATGATTGGTCCACTTAATATTCTCTGCCTGAACCGACGCCTGTTAAAGAACAAATCAATAGTCAAGTTTACATATTAATTATTTAGCCTTATCTTTTTTAATGAGACCTGTTGCCACATTCATCACTCTAAAAATCATTCACAATTGATTTGTGGGACACATAAATGCATGGCATTGGGTGATATAAGCAAAGGATTGTTAGGAAATCAAATTTTTTATATTAGATAAATTAATTAAAAAAATATGTTTTTTATATTGTTAAGAAATTGAATTTTTTATGTTGAGTAAATCAATAGAAAATCATGTATTCCATATTGGGCAACATATATTCTCATTCAATTATATAAGCTATTTGATATCGGTTTGAATTGCATGATCTAATACCGTAACCCATCAATTTCTAGATTAATATGGAATTAAATTGAGCATATCATTTAGGGGATTATAGAAACCCTATATAAAGACCCTGTCGGTTATGATCCCCAATATACCAAATCACAACACAGTTTCTTTTCTTCCATTAGGAAACAGTTCCATTAAGGTGCTAAGGTGATTTGGTTGAGGAAGGCCACAAACCATTTCTATTGCATTCATCCATCATAATAATTCCGCGATAGTCAACGATCGACATCAATGGATCTAGGTATTTTGGTTGATATTCTTAATGATCAACATGATAATCTTAGAATTTCATATAGTTATTTTTGGTTTAAAGAAAATTCTAACAAATGATATCAGAACGGTCATGTTTGATCATTAGGAATTTTTTTTATTCGATTAATAAGTAAATACAAACCGGCTTTGTGCTTACGGTGGGTTTTGGTCTTTGGATTCTTCGGCTATTGTTTGATTATGGCATATATATATATATATATATTATCTATATTCATCTTGTTTTTATTTTGGCCTTTGAGTTATTATAGCTTTTTCATCCGATACTATTTGGTACTCATATTTGATAGGTTTGATTTGGTAGTATTTTTGAATTTGCGAATTGAGTTTCAATTTCTGATTCTATGTTACTTCAGGATTATGGCTTTACTTCTAATTAGCGTGTATTATTGCTTTTGAATAAATTTCGATGTTGACTAAAGTAAAGATTTAGATACATATATATTTACTTATTATTGTGATTAGAAAATACCAAAAGGCTTGAACGTTCTTGGTTCTTATTGTTCTCATTTAGGGATAGTTCAAGAGGAAGGCTACTAGTAGTACCCAGTGCTATTTGACCCAACGGGCATTTGGTAGGGACATCAGGGATGCACCAATGAGGGAGAACTGGTAGTACCTTGGTATAACTATCGGCATTCCAGAGAGCCATATGCTGCCAAGAGGGATAGGTCGTGCGGCGCCAAAGAGAGGCTGACTTGGGAGTTCCAAGTGCCGCACATTTTGACATATTTACATGAACGAATATATGAAATATATGTGCATATTTATTTGCACAAATTTATCTAATATTTCAAAATAAAGAAATCTACACAATAGAGGTTATTTTGTTCATGTAATTATTAGATAAATTTATGCAAATAAATATGCACAAATTTCATATATTTGTTCATGTAAATATGCCAAAATGTGCAGCACTTGAGACCCTCCCAAGTTAGCCTCTCTTTGCGCTGCACGGCCTAGCCCTCTTGGCAGTCTATGACTCTCCCGAAATACTGATAATTGAGTCAATGCACCGAGGTACTACCAGTAGCCTCTCTTGATAGTGCATCCCCGATGTCCTTATCAAATGCCCGTTGGGTCAAATAGCCTTGGATACTACCAGTAGCATCCCCTTGCACTACAAGAAAATTTAGCTTTAACGATGCCAAATTGGACGTCGCTGTCAACCTCGTCGCAACCTGCAATCCATTGCAATTGCGTCGCTAAATAGCGATGCCTAGCGATGCCAAAAATGATGTCGCTAATTTGCGACTAAATTTGCAGTCGTCGCAATTTTGCGACTAATTGCGTCGCAAAATTGCAACAAAATATTGCGTCGTAATATGATGCATCATAATTTTGCGATGCCAAGGCATCATAATTTTGCGATGCCAAGACAGGCGTATCAAAATTGCGACGCAAGTCATGGCGGCGCAATTTTGCGATGCCAAGCCTTTTGCGATGCGTGGCTTGGCGTCACAAAATTGCAATGCCTGGCTTGGCATCGTAAAATTTAATTAAATTTTTTAAAAAAATAATTATGATGAAAAACTTTCATCGCAATAGCGTCGCTAATTAATTTTTTTAATAAAATTTTAAATATTATAATTAAACATGTTTATACAATTTCATTGCATTTAAATATTGATCAAAATATTCATCACTAAATTTTTAAAAATATATAAAATAATAATATTTTAATATTTTAAAGTTTTTGTATACAAAACATAAGAAGTAAAGAAAAAAATACATCAAGAATCCGCACTATCACGATCACGTGAAGGTTGCAGAGGCTGGAATGAATCCTACGATATGAGACGAACCAAATACTACCTCTAACGCATCTGCTCTCTCATGTCTGCAAGCTCCTACTGAAGGCCTTCCGTGCGCTGGTCGAGCTCCTGCTGATACTCCTACTGAAGTTCTCTCGTGCGCTACTCAAACTCCTGTCGAACCTCCTCCATAATATATCTCCAAATGTCGTTTAAATGCTCGACAGGAATATCGCAGGATAATGCAAACTGGAGCCCTAATGAAAAAATATCTAGAAGCTTTAGTGTCCAGACCATAGACCCTACGGTCTCGTGGCTGGGCACCAACAGCTTTAAAAACACACGTCGACTCTTTTGTGGTGAGAGTTCGATGGGCGGCCCCCCATCAGTGGAGTTGACTTGCGATGCCTGGAACTGAAGCTCCTCGATTCGTGCCTTTGAATTATAAAATCAATGATAAATGAATCAATATATGAAATAAAATTTTAGAAATTAAATAGATACAATATAAAGCTAATTTCTTACTGCAACCTCCTGTGATCGTGAATCGACCCAGGAACCGTCCTTCCTGTGTATCGCCCTGAATAGACGAAACTCACCAGGATCTCTGCCCTCCTGCTCAAACTACAAAAGCAAAGGAAATGATATAAATGTAAGTATTTATAAATAACTAAATTAGTAATTAAATTATTTATATTTTCTTACCATACGATGTCTATGCTCCTGAATCGAAATGGACCCGCAGTATGGCAGGAGAGACCCATGCCACGACCGCCCTTCTCAGATCGGTGGTTCATGTTGGCTGATGCGAACCTCCTGTGCCAGGCCTCAGACTACCACACCTGCTGCCAGTCGTGCCAAATATCCTTCGGCACATGCATAGGATGCTCATCCGATCTCCTTCAACGATGAAGCATGTCGAAGTATCAGCGTGCCGCAAGAGCATCCCATGCTGCCCTAATGGCATCATGGATGACAGGGTCCCACGTATACTTTTTCTGCATTGAAATAAATAGTTAGTTTCAGAATATATTAAAATTAAGAAATTTTATATCAGTGATAAATTGTATTTAATAAGTTTACCTGAAACTCTAAAAAATAAAACTCCCTTATGGCCGCAGATACATGATGCCAATCGTAGCCACTGGGATCTGCACGCCTCTGAAATATGGAGCTGATCCAGCTCGATACAGTATGCTGCTCAATAAAGCTATTAAAAAAATGCATGTTTATAAGTAATTGACTTAAAAACATAAACATATATTTACAATTAGTATATACTTACAGCCCATCAGCATCCAGTCCAAGTACGGTGCGGCCGACGTAGGAAGAACTCTTAGAGGTCTGTGCCAATTGGCTATCATCACCGATGGATAGAGAGATCGAAGGCTGTGCGATGTCTGGAGATCTGAACTCTCCATCTCCAAAGCTCATGGGATCTGATGCGGCAGAGCTACGTCCCTGCTCACTCCGTCTGTTGGCGGTAGATCTACCTCGGCCCGTCATACTGAAAATACTAAAGATTTATGCAATATAATTATAAATAATGATTGAATATGTAAAAATTTAACACTTATAAAAATAAATTAAAATTGAATAAACCTCTATGTTTAATCAGTGTCATTTATTTCGTGAAATGTTGGTTCAACATCCGATAACGTATCGGACTGTGAATCAGTTTCATTATCATCGGAAGGAAACGAACATTTGCATCCTCAATTTTTTGGACATCACCATTTGAATCTCTAAGTGATGTTTCAGGAGCTCTTGTGTCATCCTCAATTGCATGCATTTCCATCTCATCCTCTTAAAATGCAGGGCACTCGATTGATTGACTTGATGAATTCTCGTCTAATATGATTGTTGAACATGGACGATTTTAGAAATAGCCCACCAATCTCGCTTGTCGTTGCGCAAACTTGGATATCCGTATAAAATACTTGCTGAGCTTGGGATGCAAGGATGAATAGTCCATATTTCTGCAATCTTCGTCGATGGTTCACTTCAACTAAATTGTAGTCGTTATGAACCCTTTCACCCACAGGAACTGTCGGATCAAACCAATCGCAATGAAACAATACGGTTCGTTTCATAGGCCAACCGAAATATTCAACTTCAACCACCTCTACTAACTTTCTGTAATAATCCTGCATATTTGCTCTAACACTTTCTCCTTTAACACATACGCTCCAGTTCTGCGTGCCTCTTGAAGATGCTAGTCGTTCAATCTGAAATTTGTACCCATTAACAAAATAGGCAGTAGAGGTTGTTACAGTCTTCAATGGCCATTACGATAGACATTTAATGAAAATATTGTCGGTTATGAACCATGGACCGTTTACCTATAAATTAATAAGCTATTCACAACCAATTCAAAAAATAAAAGCCATTATTGAAATTGATTGAGTGATACTACTCACAAATTCATAAAACCAGAACTCCATTTCTAACTTCTGCCCAATGATAATTTAACTGATGTTGGGATTCATCTGTCGTTGTCTATCACAATACATCCTTACAGGATGATAACAATTAAAACTTCTGTTAGCAATTAAATAGTATGGTATATTACAATTTAAAGTAGAAGTTCTAATTAAGTATTGAAGTATATACTTACTTAATGTATGGATCAACTTCTCTACAGTTCATTAGGATGTAATAATGTGCTGCATTATACTCCATATCGCTCAAATCTCTTGACTTCTGCCTCCCAAATGAATGGCCGATACCTTTAAAAACTAATATTCTACCGTCATTAGGTTCTCCTTCGTCCATACATACGTCATCATTACATCAAGATTTTGGCTCCTCGTGTGAACGTGACCCTCAAAGTAATGTGAAGCAAAAGCTGAAACTTCTTCAACCAAGTGTGCATTACATATAGAACCTTCAACCCTTGCCTTATTATGCATATTATTTTTTAACTTCTTAAGCTACCTATATGTAAAGGTGAAAAAAAAAATAAACCAACTTTCTCGCAATGAAATAATATTTGAAATGTCAACATGTATTTCTGATTTATATATTTACCTTTCGAAAGGATACATCCAGCGATACTGCAGGGGACCAGCTATAGTTGCTTGTATGGCAAGTGAACCGGTAAATGCTCCATTGAGTCAAAAAAACTGGAAGAAAATATTTGCTCTAGCTTGCATAAAATAATTAAAATTTTCTTTTCAAGCCTTGCCATGGATGCAAAAGTAATGACTGCGGTAGATAACTCCTTGAAGAACAAGCTGAGCTCCATCAATGCCTTCCACACATGGTGCGAAAGCAACTCACGAAAAGCTATAGGCAATAATCGTTGCATGAAAACATGGCAGTCATAACTCTTCATGCCAAACAACTTGAGCTTATGCATGTCCACACACCTACCGATATTTGAAGCATAACCATCTGAAAATTTTAACCCTCTAACCCAGTTACATAAAACTTCTCATGAATTTTTGTCAAGAGTGTAACATGCTTTAGGATAGGTCCCGTCAGCATTCCTCCTCAAATCAGCTCTTCTGCAATACTGATTAAGTTCCTCTCTTGACTTTGCAGTGTCTTTGATTTTTCTGGGATGTTTAGCACCGTGTTAAATATGCTATCAAAGAAAATTTTCTCAATATACATAACATCCAAGTTGTGTCGGATGAGATTTGTGCTCCAATACGGCAAATCCCAAAAAAAACTCCACTTTTTCCGGTTATGTTCATATGCAGCCATTTATTCTATCTGCATCTAGTTCCCAAGCTACCTCAACCCCAAATACTCTATAGTATCAAATATATGTGCCAGACCTAATCGGTTCGGCGAATTTTGTGACTGCTTTGTTCTTCCGGAAGGCGATCAAGTTCCGCCTATAAGGATGATTTTGAGGAAAGAACTTTTTATGATTATCAAACTATGACTGCTTACCACTCTTCTGTAATGTAAATACATCTAAATTATACATGCAATGAGGGCATGCCAGACGCCTAACAGTGCTCCAACTAGACAACATTGCATATGCTGGGAAGTCACCGATTGTCCACATCAAAGCAGCTCTCATGATAAAATTTGTTTCATAGAAATATCGTAGGTTATGACTCATGTTTCCCATAACATTTTCAATTTGGCCACCAACGGTTGCAAAAGACATTAATCTTTTCCTTTGGATTTGATGGTCCTGGAACCAAAACTGTAAAAAACATTGCAGTATCTTTCATGCACTTCCATAGAGGAAGTTATATATAGTCAGTACATAGGCCAACATTAATACTATTGCCATATTTGACCAAATGGTTGGAAGCCATCGGTACAAAGACCTAATCTCACATTCCTTAAATCTTCAACGAAATCATGATGATTTTCATTGAAATGCTTCCAAGCTTTTGAATCTGATGGATGCTGCATTTTATCTTCTTTAGATTCATGTTCGGCATGCCATCTCATATCAGCAGCTGTAGCCTCAGATCTGTATAATCTCTGTAGGCATGGAGTAAGAGGAAAGTAATGCATCCTCTTGTAAGCACACTTTTCCTCCTACTGTACCA
This sequence comes from Calamus simplicifolius, assembly GCA_900491605.1. Taxonomy (NCBI): domain Eukaryota; kingdom Viridiplantae; phylum Streptophyta; class Magnoliopsida; order Arecales; family Arecaceae; genus Calamus; species Calamus simplicifolius. Next base: position 552,915 of record UESW01004446.1, on the reverse strand, counting down.
GTTTTCTCTCCATCGTTGGTGTACCTCGATTGCCCATAAATCTTACACCATCTTAGCTCTGAGTCTTCACTCCAATATATCATACAATTATTCAAGCAACAATCGATCTTATTAACTGGGAGCCCAAGGCCACGCAACAACTTCTTCATTAAGTAAAAACTATCTGCTACAACATTATGATTTGGCAAAACTTCCTTCATTAACCCAGCTACAATATTGAACGCCTTTTTCTATAATCGATATTCTTCCTTAATATTCAACAATCGAGCAGCCATAGATAATTGGGAATGACTCTCACAATTATGATACAATTCTTGATTTGCAGCACGCAACATATCATAAAATTGCTATGCATCTGTATTTGGTTCTTCCAAAAATGTATTCTGATTGAATTCATTACCTGATGCATTCATCACCATTTCTTCATGTGTTTAAATTCACAAATGGTTCATCAATGGGAATTGACACTTGTTGGCTTGTGTAGCTGTAAACATTTCCTTTGTTTCACCATAATAGTTCCAAACATCGTACCCAGGAACAAACCCCTTTTTACACAAATGCACCTTTACAGTTTCAACACTTTGTAGGCTTTATTCTGACACCTGTGTAAGTTGCAGGGGCACCTAATCCTAGGCCCATCCATCCATTTAGGTTGGTGCTCATTTTTGTCCATCTTATACAATTATGATAAACCATTTGTTGCCCAGATGTAGCAACCCAAGAGGAGGGTGAATTGGGTATTTTAAAAATAATTGCGCAGATATGTGCTTATCACTAATCAAAATTTAATCGGTAGCGGTGTAGTGTTGTGAACATAATAATATCACAGAAATTAAGCAAGCAATTACAAACACAAGAAGGTTTATAGTGGTTCGGTGTCAAACCTAGCACCTACATCCACTCCCCAAAAATCCTTTGGGAATTTCACTCCAATCATAACAAACGATTATAACCTCTAGCCTTCCCCGGCTAGCCCTTTTGTTTATACGGCATAAGACATCTAAACCCCTAGTCTTCCCTGGCTAGTCCTTTGTTTATACGGCATAAGGCAGCCAAACCCCTAGCCTTTTTTAGCTAGTTCTCTTATTTATACGGCAGAAGGAAGCCAACCCCTAGCCTTCCCGGCTAGTCCTTTGTTTATGGCACAAGAAAGCCTTACAAGAATATCATGGTTTAAGTACAAGAGCTCCTAAAATGAGCAAATAAAACAATGAAAGATCATTTTACAAATTAGAGCTTTTGGCTTCTTCTTTGGGATGAAGCTTTGAGGAATGAACGAAGCCTTCTTGTGGTTGTTGGAGCTTCGGATGATGCCTTCAATAAATTTAAGACTCCTCTTGTAAGCTCTTGAATGCACCGGATCTCTTCTTTAAATGATATCAACCACTTGAATCAACACTTCAATAACTCTTGTAGTGATTCTCAAATGAAAGCTCAACACTAACTTCTCACAAGGATTTTCAACAAGATTTTCACACGATTTTATTCTCTATTTTTTCTTCTTTTCAATCCTCATTTTCTTCTTCTAATCTCATCTATTTAAAGCATTCCAACATCAAAATATCCGTTAGACTCAATTGGAATAAATGGAAAGTAAAACGGGAAGAAAATATAACCGTTGTAAAATGTTTTCCTTGAGCATTGAATGCACTGAATCCATTTGAGAAGGAAGATCTCTGCCATAATCCAAGAGATCAAAAGTTAGTATAGCTGAAAATAGAAATTAAGAAGAGAGAGAGAGAGCTCATCCAAAGCCACAAAGAGGAGAGGTAGTTGGCTGGAATTAATTCCAGTTAGCTGTTCTTTGAAAATGCACAGCCATGAAGAAGAACAAGATACCATAAGCTAGCTAAAAGGAAATTCTAGTTAGCTATTTTGAAATCCTCCACGACTTAAGGGAAAAGATCTGCCATAAGAAAAGGTAGTTAGCTCTTTAGCTAACTTAAGCAAGGATCTACATGACTTAAAGTTCTTCCCAAGAAAAAGTAGTTAGCTCCTTAGCTAACTAAAGTAAAGTTTCATGCGGCCAAGAGAGAGGAAACCCATAAAGTAGTTAGCTTCTTAGCTAACTAAAGCATTCATCCACATGGCTTGAAGAGAGAGGTAGTTAGCTCTTTAGCTAACTCCTTTGAATTTCATACGGCTTGAAATCTGTCCAAGAAAAAGATAGTTAGCTCCTTAGCTAACTCTTTTGTGAAGTCCCATGGCCAGGGAGAAATTCCTGCAAAAAGTAGTTAGCTGACAAAACAATTTAGTTAGCTCACAAAGGCAATCAGCTAGCTCCCCAGTTAACCAAAACAAGCATGGTTCGGCCAACACAGTAACAAGGAAAATAGTACTTAACTAAAGAATAAAACCAGTTAGCTAAGAAGGAAAGACAAGTTAGCTACTCAGCTAACTAAATCCAACATGCATTCAGCCAGCATAGTAATAGGGAAAAGCTAGTTAGCTAGCAAAGAAATCCAGCTAGCTAAGAAGGAATCCAGCTAGCTAGCCAGTTAGCTATCCTATCATGCATATGGCTAGGCTTTTGGCAAGACAAAAGCAGTTAGCTAACAACTACATTCAGCTAGCTAGGAAAGGAGATAAACTAGCTAACCAGTTAGCTAAGTTTCAAGTTCACACGATTTTGGGATTTACAGAAATGCCACTGATAGCCTTTGATGGGATTTATAGGATTGCCATTGACTGCATTCAGTGAAATTTATAGGATTGCCATTGACTGCATTCAGTAGAATTTACAGGATTGCCATTGACTGCTTGGAAACAAATTTTACATGATAAATTATCAAATATTGATTTAGTCATTTAAGAAAAGAATGATCAAACATTGAAGAACCATGATAAAATATTTGGGCTTGAAGAAAACCATTTGGAATACAAATCCATTGGCTCATTTGAAAATGTTTTTCATGCTATAAGAAACAATACAGAGTTCAAGCAATGGTAATTTTAGTTATTTATAAAATAAATATTTTGTGTTATCTTTAAAGCAAAAGTCCATTTGAAAAAATTCATTTGCCCTTTTCAAAAACATTTGGACTTGCACAAACACAATCATATTACCTTCATTTTACCTTTGTAATACCTTTCTTTTGATATGTAGAGTAATCCAATTCGGAGTAACATCATCGTGATGATTCACCTAAAAGCTATTAACTTAACCACAAGATCATTAATATCATACTTAATTATTTTGTGATCATCAAAATTAATGAGGTCAACACCATTAAAGGAGACCATAATATAAAACTATATTAGCAATAGTAATATATAACTAAATTATTTCTTTTACACATCTAAGGTAAATAACAACTATTTAAATCATTTATAATGATAAATATATTTTGTTATTAATGATTGCAACCAATTTTGTCGTGCTAGCCAGGACCGAGGCATAGATTCATGCCAGGCTAATGCTAGGGCTTGAGTTAGGATCGGGCCGCATAGGGTCCGTTCAATCATGAGACTTCACAAGTATGCAAGTGTCCTAAATTAATTCTACCTTCACTCTATATCTAAAAGTAAGGCCCTATCCCATTCAAGATTATTTTCTGTGATATGTTATTCTACTATTAATTATCATCATTTACGTTGAAATTTCAACAGTATTTCTCATATGTTCTCCTAAATGTATAGCATATATGCCATACTAGGAGAACGTATGAAAAAATACAAACCGCAATCTCAACCAACAATAAATAATAGCAGACTCACATATCGCAAAAATAATCTCAAACTATCCACTAGGATAATTTGAGAATTTGCAAGACTAAGTCTTACAAATTCTCAAATGGGTCTAAAGGTTATAGTGCTGTGAGAAATAATATGCAAATCCAAAGACAATATAACTTATGCTTGTGATAAAGTTTCTTATCTATTATAATAAAAAATATTACAGCACAACTAAGTTAGGCTGGCCCAGCCACGGTGGGGCCTAGAACAACCAGGCCGGGCAGGGCCCAAGCCCCGGTCGGGCCTGGCCACATGGTTAGTATAGTCTGATGAAGTTTGATGTCAATGCATTGTTGATATTTTTTTTGTAAATTTATAATTCTTTTTTTTTGACTGATTTTGATAGGTTAGTATAGTCTGTGTAGAGGATTCATCCAAGGCCCAAGGATTCATCTGAATGAAAAATAAGTGAAAGTAGAGAGCTTCATTTTTTTAAAATATAATATTTTTTTCATATTTTGGGATAAACCAAGTTGAAGCTAAGTCAGAAATAAAAGAGAACTTTTCACTTGAAAATTCTTCAGTATCATGATCCTCTAGGTTGTGAAGTTTTCTAATCTATTTCATTTGTTTTTAACTTTGATATCATAATGTAATTAATTTATCCAAAAATGACAAGGCAAAGAGAAAGGGCAACAAGCAAATCATAAATGGGCACTTAAAATAATATCATACATCTATTAAAGCCAGCCATATCATAACCAAAATAATATATCTCAATATATCATGTTCTGTATCTTAAATCAAAGTCAAAATCATTTCATAACAAAAATAATATTCAACAATATATGTAAGAACTTCACCAATAAACTATCATGCATAGTTTAAAATGCTGAAAAATTCAACAATAAATATAAAATATGCAGGCATACAAGCTATAAAATATTACATAATGATAGACGTGGAACTCCTATCTTGATCGCTAATCCCAATTAATCTCTTCAACAAAATCAATCAATCATTGATTACCTATAATAAAACATAAATAATAATTAATTCACTAAAACTCATAATTATAAAAAATCATTTTATCCTTCTAGCTTACATTTTAAAAATTACCATTTGACCCCTTCTACCTCAACTTAAGAAGGTTAATTATGGCTTAATTAATTTACTATAAAAACCACTACTTAATCATTTAACAATGTATTAATTAATTTACTATAAGAACCACTAATTAGCTAATTATCAAATTATCCCTTTCCTCCACTAATTGCTAACATATGCTTAATTACTTTAAAAATATACTCCAATCATTATTCAAGTGGTATTACCTCTAACTAATCAATGTTTCATATAGTAGCAATTGGTCTTACCTAAACTTAATTGGATCACTAGTGAATTAATTAGGTCACTAAGCAAATCAATTAAAATTTAATTATATTAACTAAGGTCTAATTGAATTAAACCCAACTTGCATTGGTTCAAACCTAACTCAATTACTACCAAATCAGCAAAGAGGTTCACTGATTTGGCTTAAAAATGATTCTTGGTTCACTAATCTAAATCAAAATTTTTCAAGTTTGCTTGATTTGGCCTAATTTGAAGATTTGGTTCACTCAATTGAACCCCGGGCCGCGGGGTGCCTGGCCAGGCCAGGCCATGGCCAGGCGGGCCAGGGCCACGGCTAGGCCGCCGGGCCACGATATGGGGCCGTCGGGGCCAGAGAGAGTGGGGGGGGAGGCTGACGGGGCCAGAGAGAGGGGGGTGGGGGTACACCTGAAGGGGGAGGGGGCTGCACTGGGGGAAGGGAGAGGACTGCACCATGGGGCTGGAGGGAGGGGGAAGAGGGAGAGGGTTAGGGCCAGCAGAGCAGAGAGGAGGGAGAGAGAGGAGGGGGCGGGTAGGTTTATAAACATGGATTATATAGCGATGCATATTTAATGCATCGCTATTTAGCGATGCATAATTCGCATCGCTATTTAGCGTAAAATTAAAAAAAATATTTATTATCTATAAATTATGCATCGCTATTTAATAATGCATTATATGCGTCACTAAAAAAAAAAAAATATTTATTATGTGCAAATTATTCATCGCTATTTAGCGACGCATTATCTATATCGCTAAAATAAAAAATTAGTTATTATCTGCAAACTATGCATCGCTAAATATTATATTATATAATGGTAATTTTATAAATTAATTATTAATTAATAATTATATATATAATAATTTTATATATTAATATATTATAATCTATTACTATGGTATATTATATATTATAAATTATGTTATAATATTATAATATATTTTTGTATTTTTAATATGTTATTAGTAGGATTCATATTATTTTTGATTCCAATTCTAACTATGTACCAACTAACAAACCCTTAAAATAGTAAATCCAATAAATTTTTACTTTCATTTTTTCTCTAAAATTTGAAAGTTTCTTTTATAAATAAAAATAAGAGAATCAAACTTTTTTTTTACATTAGATTTTTTACTTTAAAATAAAAAAAAAGTGATATCAAATGGAGCCTACAATTAGATTTAAAAAAAAGAGAAGAAGCCTATAGGCATGTGGGCTACGTACGTATGCAATAGAAAGAAGGTCCTACCCGGCCGAGACTCGTTGGAGCTGGCCCGGATGGCCAACTAGAAGGTCCTACCCAAGACCAATGCTGCCTCCAATCCGATCCATGCCTTGTGTCGAGAAGTAGTCTAAACCCTAAAAACCCTAAACCCAAAAACCCTAAAACCCTAAACCCCTAAAACCTTAAACCCTAAAACCCAAAACTCTAGAACCTAAAACCCTAATCCTTAAACGCCTAAAACCCTTAATTAATTCCTGAACCCTGAATTTCTGAACCCTTAAACCCTAAACCTTGAACCCTAAAAAACTCTAAAACATAAAACCCTAAAACCCTAAACCCTAAAACCCTAAACCATCCCTAAAACCCTAAATAGTGACGCATCAAAATGCGTCGCTAGTTAGGGATGCATATGCTTGCATCGCTAAATAGCGACGCACGAATATGCGTACTAGCGGCGCATTTTTATGCATCGCTATTTAGCGACGTAATTATGCGTCGCTATTTAGCGACTCAGGCATATGCTTTGCTATTTAGCGATGCAAGAACTGCGTCACTATTTAGCGACATATTAATGCGTCGCTATTTAGCGACTCAAGCATACGTGAGTCACTATTAGCGACGCATATTTGTGAGTCGCTATGTAGCGACGCATATTTGTGAGTCGCTATTCAGTGACGCAAGCATATGTGTTACTAACTAGCGATGCATTTTCTTGAGTAATAGCGATGCAAGCATATGCGTTGCTAACTAGCGACGCATTTTCTTGAGTCGCTAATAGAGTCGCTATTTAGCGATGAATTTTTTTGAGAGTCGCTAATTGCGTTACTATTTAGCGACTGATTTAATGCATCACTAAATGAAGATGAATTCGTCGCTATTTTATCGCAGATTTTGTGGATCGCAATTGCATCGCAATTCTATCGTTATTTTGCGACGAATATTTGTGTCGCTAAATTGCGTTGCTATTTCATAATTTTCTTGTAGTGTTGGACTATCCCTAAATGAGAACAATAGGAACCAAGAATGTTCAAGCCTTTTGGTATTTTTCTAATCCCAATAATAAGTAAATATATATGTATCTACATCTTTACTTTAGTCAACATCGAAATATATTCAAAAGCAATAATATGCGCTGACTAAAAGTAAAGCCATAAATTCTGAAGTAACATAGAATCAGAAATTGAAACTCAATCCGCAAAATCAAAAATAATATGAATCAAACTTATCAATATATTAGTATTAAAATAGTATCGATGAATAAAGTCATAATAACTCAAAGGCCAAAATAAAAATTGAATGAATATAGATCATATATATACCATAATCAAACAATAGCCGAAGAATCCAAAGACCAAAACCCACCATAAACACAAAGTCGATTTGCATGTACTTATTAACAGAATAAAAAATATTCCTTATGATCAAACACCACCGCTCTGATACCACTTATTAGAATTTTTTTAAACCAAAAATAACTATATGAAATTCCAAGATCATCATATTGATCATTAAGAACATTAACCAAAATACCTAGATCCATTGATAGAGTCAAACACCGATGGATGACTGCAATAGAGAGTAGTTTATGGCCTTCCTCAACCAAATCACCTTAGCTTCTTAATGGGACCGTCATCTCTCTTCCTCATGGAGAGAAGAAAAACTGTGCCATAGGATCTTTATATAGGGTTTCTATAATCCTCTAAATGGTATCTGCTCAATTTAATTCCATATTAATCCAAAAATCGATGGATTACCAGTAGTAGACTACGTAATTCCAATCTATATCAAATAAGGTATACAAATGAATGAGAATATATGATGCCCAATACAGAATACGTGATTTTCTATTGATTTACCTAATATAGAAAATATGATTTCTTAACAATATAAAAAACATGATTTCTTATTAATTTACTTAATATAAAAAATTTAATTTCCTAATAACAAAGATTACATTGTAACATGATCTCAAATTCATTCAGCTATATCTGGATGCTTTGTCTCATATTTTGTCTTCTATATATAGCATTGTACTTAGGGTTAGCTAAACCTTTCCAATGTGAAATATATCGATCAACCATTGGGATGGTTTGACTTTCAATTTGATGCAATAATAAATTATTTTGAATTACCCATATCGAATCGAACTAATTGATATTCTATCGATTTAATACAGTAAGTATCGTTCAACCCTATATCAATAGGGTACTAACATCTAATATGGCCGATATTAATTGCACCTATGCCAGCCTCTAATTTCTTTTTTTTTTTTTTTTTTTTTTTGTACAAGCGGCGGGTGATCACATAGTTTAGGATGAGTCGAACCCGAATATCAAAGTACAAAATTTATGACATAATAATAGGGCATGGGTCGCCCTGCTTTCAGCTTCAAAAATCAGAATGATAGGCCACCCTAAAAGCGATCCAATTTACCGCTGAGTTGGCTTCTCTGTAGATGTGGCGAATCTGAGTACCAATGGTACCCTAAAGAAGGAAATAGATATCACTGATCAGAAAGATGGTCGGTATATGGTAGCTAGATTCCTAACGGATCCAGCTGATAACCATAGCAGAATCCCCTTCAATAATGAGCCTACAGGCACCAATGATCCGAACGGCATAAGAGATACCAGTCCACGCCGCAGATAGTTTTGCAAGAGGAACAGAGGAATCAAGAGTCCCAAAACTACTTGCTGTAAGCATGTTACCCTCGGACCTTCGAATTATAAATTTTGATTCTGCACATCTACTTTGAATACTTTCATCAAAATTAATTTTAATATACTTAAAAGATGAGAGCTCTCAAAAAAAAATAAAAAAAAATTATATACCAATTTGCTACAAAAGTAGCATGGGGAGCTTCAATGGCCTGAACTGGCAGAATCAAGAGGCATGTAATGAGCCTCCAATTTCTTTAGCTGTACTTGTGCCTTCAGGCTGCTGTCTTATCGTAAATCATATCAGGGATCGAACTAAATCTAGTCTTATCCATGCGAAGGTTTTTGCTTCCATTGCTCGGATATGCAAGACACCACGAGCACTCTTCCCCACGAACAAACTTAACCGTTTTTTAAATCTCTCCACCCGAAACCCAGGAGGCCATGACACCCCTCTCTCCTTCTCTCCATGCCTCTGCTCAAAAACTCTCGTCTCTCCCGCCACAGTCTTCTCCCATCAAACCCCACCCCGCCATCGCCCTCCTCCAAATTTCCCAAACCCACGGCGAGCTCTCCCAAATCCACTCCCTCCTCATTAAAACTGCACTCATCCGGGAGAAGCACGCCTTCGGCCGCCTCCTCCTCTCCCTCGCCTCCCTCTCCCATTCCAACGCCCTCCACCATGCCCGAAAACTCTTCGAGAGCCCCGAAAGCCCCAAGAACGCCTTCGTCTACAACTCCATGATCAAATCCTATTCCCACTTTGGCGACCCAAAGTCGGCGCTTTTAGTCTTCTCCCAAATGGTACGTGAGGACTTGTTTCTTCCCGACGAGTTCACTTATACTTTTGTCCTCAATGCTTGCTCCAAGTCGCCACTCATCTCCGAAGGCAAGCAAGTCCACGCTCGGATGGTCAAAATCTCGGCTTGGGTCAGCACTCATTCGTGGAACTCACTGATGGATTTCTATATAAAGACAGGGGAGGACATATGGAGAGTCCGTCGGATTCTTTCCTCGATGCGTCAACCTGATGTTGTCTCGCGAAACTGCTTGCTTGAAGGGCATGTAAAGTTGGCAGCTTTGGATGATGCACGGAAGTTTTTCGATGAGATGCCACAGAGAGATATAGTTTCTTGGACCACATTGCTTGCGGGCTATGCGAATGCTGGATTGCTTAAAGAAGCACGCCAATTGTTTGATGAGATGCCAGAACGTAACTTGGTCTCTTGGAGTGCGATGATTAATGGGTATGCGAGGTTTGGTCAGTATAAGGAAGCTCTAGCTCTGTTCAAAGAGATGCAGGTTTCGGATGTTAGAGTGGATAAGATAACACTGACGACGTTGCTCTCGGCTTGTGCTGGATTGGGTGCTCTTGATCAAGGTCAGTGGATCCATGCTTATATAGACAAGCATAGAGTTGAAGTTGATGCCCATTTGTGCACTGCTTTGGTTGATATGTATGGAAAATGTGGGAGGATTGATTTAGCTTATGAAGTCTTCAGGGGGTTTCATGATAAGAAGGTGTTCTTGTGGAATGCGATGTTAGGAGGGCTTGCAATGCAATCCCAAGGAAAGGAAGCACTCGAGCTATTCACCAAGATGTTAGATAGTGGAATAAAGCCCAATGAGATCTCCTTCATTGGTGTATTGTCAGCATGCAGCCATTCAGGACTTGTCGATGATGGATTGCAAATTTTAACAGTATTGATAAAGATCATGGCATTGTGCCAACCATTGAGCATTATGGATGTTTAGTGGATCTTCTTGGCCGTGCAGGGTTGTTGAATGATGCGAAAAGGGTCATTGAGACAATGCCCATGGCAGCCAATGGCAGTGTTTGGAAAGCTCTTCTTGGAGCATGCAGGCTTTATCGCGATGTTGAATTGGGAGAGCAGGTGGGAAGAATTCTACTTGAGTTGGAGCCAATGGATGATGGAAATTATGTGCTTCTCTCGAACATTTATGCCATTGAGAATAGGTGGGAGGATGTTGGTAGGCTGCGGCGGATGATGAGGGAAAGTGGGGTGAGCAAAACTCCGGGGTACAGTTCCATAGAAGTAAATGGTGTGGTTCACATGTTCATAGCTGGGGATTGGTCTCACCCACAAAGCCAGGAGATATATCTCTTATTGGATGACTTGGACAAGCAGTTATCTACAAATTGGAAGCAATCACAATTTAGATGATTGCTTCTGTTTTATTGATCAGTATTTTGGTTAGAAACTTTAGGACATGAAGCTTGTATTAGTTGAGCACACTACTTGAATAGAATAGCTTGGGTTTACTGGTTCATTTCAATGTTCAGCGTAAAGATAGCAATTATATTATGGGTCCAACGGAATGAATTGCCCTCATTTTGAGCAGCATTCGCCTGTCAACATTTGGATGAGTGGATTAGACTCCTAGATTTGTTATCAGTCGTTGAGTTGATTTCCATGTTTGATGAATGCAATTACTTTGTCATGAGCAAGGTCATGATATAATAATATCATTCCTGGTATGAAGAAATTAAAGGGGACATCCATGGTGGGAGATAAACCAATCCAGGTAATAAAAGTGATCATAACATAGCCCTTGTCCCAGGGAGAGACATTCATGGAAGAATCATGAAAGAGAGAGATGAATAGGAGATCCTGAGATCTGTCCAGTCTTATTTTCTCTGTATATGATAGGATAAGGAGAAAAGTATATTTGGGTTGTGATATTATTTACATTCTGATTGATGTGTGGAACAATGTTGATGAAGTAATTCTTTCTGAACACATCAACTCTCCGTGGGCAAAACTTGATGAAGGATTTGAATTCCTTTATGGAAGAGAATTCAATCAGCAATATGATTACATGTCTCAAGATAATAGACACCTGGATTTTGATGGGCATTGAAAGGAACCCAGGTCAACAACTACAGTGAGAATTTAGACTTCAAGCATCACAAGATCCGCCAATCAGATAGAGGAAACGAGTGTCCCGGTGGACATGAGCGGTGTTCTGAAATGAGTCATGAATTGTATATGTTTAGATCATTGGCCCCTCTCAGACCAATGCACATCAAAGACAATATATACGGGACAAACCGGCCAAGAAAAAGGTGACTGATCTTCTTCCACAAATCATCAGATCTCACACTGTCCTCATGTTAGCTGCCAAAAGGCCTAGGCCTCGGGTAGCCGTTCAATCATCGAAGAGATGTATAGTGTGTAGATAGACCCATGTCCCCTCCTTTTGTCGAGACCACCAAGGTACATCAAAAGAGGTATGGACTGGACAAACCAGCTAAGAAAAAGCCATCCTTTTTGTTATGTTAATTATCAGAAGGCCAAGGTGCACAAACATTCTGTTTGTTTTCTGATGTGGCTAATGAAGCCACGTTTAAGTTAATGACTAAAATTGATTAACGAAGCCCGACAGATAGCAAAAGTCATTTGATGATGCTGACGTGTCGGCCTCGGTCTTCAAAATCGACCTCGACCTTTCGAGTCGGCACCAACCCCCAGTGTCGGTCGGGAATCGGCCTCGGCTTTCAGAATCGGCACCGACCCCTAAAGTCGGCCTTGGCTTTCAGAATTGATCTTCCGAGTCAGCACCAACCCCTAGAGTTGACCTTAGCTTCTAGAATCGGCCTCGGCCTCCCAAGTCGGCACCAACTCTCAGAGTCGGCCTCAGCCCTTAGGTTTGGCCTCAGCTTCGACAAGGACGGTTCGTACGGCCCTTGTAAGGCCTACCAACCTCTTTGCGGCCACCATGCTTGACATCTAGCAAGGCCTGTCCCATCAATCTCTCTGCGGCCATCGCGTCTGACAAGACCTGGCCCATCAACCTCTCTGCGGCCATCGCGTCTGAAAAGATCTGGCCCATCAACCTCTTCGCAGCCATTACGTCTGACAAGAACTGGTCCACCAACCTTTCTGCTGTCGCTCATACTAGATGGGACAAGACCCACCAACTCTGATGTACTATAGGGAAGACATCCCCTACCGCTGAACTTCCCACCAATCATTCTATGCCAGATGGTGATACCTCAGAACTGAGGATTATCCATAAATCGAATAAAAGGGACTCCAAACGAGGTATGAACACTTAATCGCTCACATAGAGTTTCTTCACTTAAACTCTCTTAAGTTCTCTCAAGCTTATAGCTATTATCCAAAATACTTCTTAAGTATCGAAGGGTTCCTGCCAAAATCATTGGCCCTTAGGACTTATTGTAAGTCCATAGTCGGAGCAAAGCCAACGGGGGATCACGAGTCTGTCAAAGAAAGCAACTAGTGCTCGTCGACGTTTGAAAGAAGTGATTTAGCATCAGCAATTTCAGTGCGTAAAATTCACGTTTCAAGATAACCTAGTGAACACAATAAAGTTTAGTCACCCAGGGTGAATGTAAAAAACTGAATAAAAAGAGTCAAAATAGAAACAATAAATTTCAATGGAGTTGAACGATGTAAAATCACTGTTATTCCTGATAGAAAAAGGCAACTAAAAGATTGTTGCAATAAAAATAAAACATTTTCAATATTTAATAAAAGCTTTTAAAAAAATGAAGAGATTGGGAAAAAAATGGTAGGTCTGGATCAACAGTTTAGGATCACTTGCCACAAAAACCAAAGATGAAAAATATCACCACCATTGGAAAACTTATTTGAATTGTTAGTGGAACATTTGATTTTCAGTGATAAAGTCAAAAGCACCACTCTTTCTACTATGCCCAAGTCAATAAGAGGAAGCAAAAACATGCGAACAGGGGCATCAGAGGAGCACTTGGGTACTGAGTAACAAATTTGAATTTTTTTTATCTGATAAAGTCAAAAGCACTACTCTTTAACCGTTGAGTGAGGCATACCCCAGTTATCACCAAATCATTTTCAATTTCTTTTCTCTGCTTCCCAAACAACTGATTAGATATGCAAATAATTCAGAGAGCTTTTTGCCCATTCTTACAACCATGAGCCGACACCAAAACAGCACCTCTATTCCTCTTCCTGGTTAAACCACAAAGTATAATTACCAGGGAAAGAAAGAGTTACAAGGCTGCTAGAATATCACATAGAAGATCATTAAATAAGATGTTGCTTTCCAACTTTTTTGTTTTTTCAAATGAAGAAGAAACTGTTTTCTTAGTTTCCCTACCTATCATTCACATGGTTCTTTGAGAAGAGAGAACTAGTATTGATAGCTCCAAGACAATAGTTTGGTGCTGGAGCAGTACCATAGAGACCACATCAAATTAATGCTTCGATCGTGCATCCAAAGGAATAGGACCAGCTAGGAATGAAGCAAATCATCTTTCAGAATGAAATTGATCGCCAACTCCTTGGATATACAGACACATATAAAGCACAACTGTACTTTGTAGCAGATTAAAATTGAAATGTCTCTTTAAAGACTGGGACCAAATCTGTACTATAGATTTTCTCACATGGTGGAATCCAGGACTTTCAAAGGACATGATAAAGTAACCACTTTTACCATGAAATTATAACTAAAATAATAATGGCATGTGTTTCTTCACATAGTTTACAGAACGGCCTGAGATCAGTGCATAGTTTACAGAATGGCCAGAGATCAGTGCATCCCTTCTTTTTACCATGTCAAACTTCCACTTCAGCAATCGATGTGGACACATGAGAGATCAGAACTAGATCTCATACAAATTTAATCAGAAAGCGTATGATCATTATAATACTCAGCTCATTTTACTTCCATGGTCATGTTCATTAACCATTATATGCATCTCATATGGATGGATCTTTATATTCCCATAACCAAGCTCTTACCGCACCAAACCCAACCAAATGATTCCAGTTGGAATAAAAAAGAACCTAGTTTCTCATATGGTTGACTCTAGGAATGGTATATCCGAGTGCCTGGAACCACTGAACCTCATCCTACCGACAACTAAAATTGAATTCAAGAAAAGCATCGTTTTAAATAAATTACAGTCTTTTTTTTTTTCCTTGACACAAATGGACCATCACACACATACGATGCAAGGACAGTCTAAAAGATCAAACCAAAGAAACATCAAAAGAAAAAATAAAATCCTATTTTCCCGAGACCAACTTCACATAGTAAAATAGTAAGCTACAAAAAAAAGTAACTCAGTCAGCTGCACAGTTTACCTCCCGGTATACACGACGGACAACGATAATCGTCGAGGCTTGCAGGAGCTGCCAGATATCCCAAAGGAGCAGGTGTACACCGTCATAGTCTACCATGTCCTGAATTCATCCAATTACAATGAATAGAATCCCCTTCAATGAAGATCCGCTGGGCTTGCAGCTGTTAGATCGCTCTACTAATGCCAACCCAAGCTGCTTTGAGCTCAGCTTCTAGATCAGAAGATGCATGAAAGGGTGTTCTTCCAGCCGCCAGTAATCTTTCCTCGTCAGATCAAATAACATACCATGTACCATCGCCGGTACCACAAACACTGCCATCAAAGTTTACCTTAACAAACCCAAAAATAAAGGCTCCTAAAAGATAGGTATCGCTCTAAGAGTCGCTGCCGAAGCAGCATGGAAGACCGAGTACTCTGGGGTAGTCAGAAAAGTGACAGCATCAAACCGTAGATACTCCGACGCCAAGCATTTAGCTCTACGAATAGTTCGATAGATCGGAATGTCCTCTGCCTCGAAGGTCAGTGTATTCCTAGTCAGCCAAATCTGATAGACAATATAGGCAGTAAGACAGACCTCATGTGTTGAACTCTAATGAAGGAACCGAAAAAAAAAAAAAAAAAAAGACATAATCTGTCCCGTCAATAACATAAGGCCAACTTCCTAAAACGTGCCAAGTCAAGATAGCATGCTTGATGAACTCATCATAAACCCCAAAAACCGAGCAAGTTCATGCAAGATCTATGCCTCTCCGCTTGACAAGAGCCATGATAGATAGGAAGACGATCCCACGCCACCTCCTTCCAAAGAAAGATCTTCACAAATTGCAGAGTCATCATCCATAGTGTTTCACAAATCGTATAAAAGCTGATTCCAGAGTTCCTTAAGATGCTGACCACCACTTAACACAACCTATAACACCATTCAAAATGATTGGTGCAGGGAAATAGCAATTATAATCTTCATGACAATCAACAAGAAAATCAATTAAAAGGTAATGTCTTTACATTCAAAGACTACAGAAACATAACTCAATATACTCATTTTAACACTAGAAATAAAAACAACTTAGAAAATTCCTACTGAAAACTTTGGCAAAGCAACAAAGGATCATGCCCTGCAATAAAAGCTCATCATCGATCGCAAGAAGGGTTTCATCACAGCTCTGAACTGAACATGTTGGCCGAGGCCATGATCGGCTGGGCAGGGCAAGGGAGCTGCCATGGCCTGAGGAGAGGATCCGGGATCTCAGGAATATCCATTGCCATGCCGCTAAGCTCCTCGACAAGGTGGAGAACCGAATTCAGCGATCGAAGCCTATCAGTCAACTCCATCACCTGAGTCCTCAGAATTGTGTTCTCCGACTCCATCCTCACATACTGCTGGGTGAACAGATTGACCTGCATTAAGATCTGGCTGTTCTCCTCCTTCAGCAGAGCCACTTGGTTCACCAAATCATCCAGGTGCTGCTGCTTCCTCATCCGAGACCTCCTCGCCGACTCCCGGTTCGAGAGCATCCTCTTCCGCTTCCTCTCATCCATCATGAGCTGTGCGTCTTCCTCGGAACCAGAAGTCTGCGGGGCCGGCACCGACGACATATCCTATTCTACTAAGCCTTTCAATTCTAAGTTCTCCCGGAATCAAGAACCCGCAGTCTATATCGAATTCAAGTGATCAAGCTCAGAATTTTAGCTCATGAGATCACATAGAAGTGGTAAAGGAACACCACGGAGAAGGAGTGGAGGAAGCGGGTGCGGCGGAGGTGTGAGGCGCAGTTCATAAAGGCTAGAGAGCTACTTTTAATGGAATTCGGCACGACACCATCGATATCATGAATAGGGAGCTCCAGTGCGATCTGAAAGACAGATTACTAAAGAGCAGAGAGGAGGGTTTTGATAGGAGATAAAAATAGAACCGAATCGATTGATGGAACGCCGAGTAATCCGAGGCGACGGAAGCTGGAATTGGACCTTTAAACAAGTGCTGTGCTGTCTGATAGAATGCGGAATTCGTCCGGGGAACACAAGAAGAAAAAGGTTTTGGAACAGGGTTTTGTGCCAACCCCAAAGATTTAATGGAACAAACCGAACCACAGACCAATCCCACCTTCGGAAAGATCGGATTTTGGAACAGGGCTTTGTTTCCCAAAAGGTATTACAGGCCAAATTAAAAACACGACCTCCAGAATTCCCAGAAATCAGAGAGAAATCAGCCCGAACCGTGACAAAAAAAAAAAAAAAAAAAAATCCGATATTTGGGATGAGCTGCTCAGAAAAATATCGGATTTCCGACCAGGGAGACGAAATATCCCGTAAAAATCACAGAATAGAAACAAATCGAGACGCAAAGATCCGAATTTTCTGAATGGATTTCTCTCCGGAACAAGGATCTTCCAAAGAAATCAAACAAAAGGACCAGAATCTCTCTAATTACCCAAAAAGGACAAGGAAGAGAGAGAGGAAACACTTATCTTTGGAGACAAGTCGAGATGCAACAAAGAAAAAAAAAAAAAGAAGGAAGAGAGAGGAAATACTTATCTTTGGAGGCAACCCGAGATGCCCACCAGAAAGGATGAAGGAACACCAAGATAGCAAGCAAGCGAAGAGAGAGAAGGGAAGAACAAGTAGCGAAATGGTTAATTTATAGACAGACATCGGAGTTTTTTTTTTATTATTATTGCAGATCAAATGGAATAACTTTTTTTGGGAGGAATCTTCCAAGTAATCACGTCTCAAAGCTGTGATTTTTTTATATATATTTTTTTCGCTTGTTTCCCATAATATCCCATTTTATAAATCACGTGTCTTAAAATAGCCTTGTGCCCACGTAATAAGTATTAGAAATACACAGAACCAACGGCATTGTGACGGCGCTTGGATTTACCGTTAACTATTACGTTGGACCGTGACGGGGAATGTCAGTGTCATGGGACGATACGGTGACTAGAAATAATATATATTTTAATATTAATATATATATTTTATAATACTTATCGATAATTATTAGATAAATATAAAATTTTATAGTACAACAAGTGAAGATAATAATTGGCATGGCAACTTTAATGAACTTTGGATAAATACTTCAATCATTAAGATAGTGTTTGATAGAAAAATATTATCCTTGGATAAGTATATGGGATAGAGTTTATCCTCTGGTTATCCCTAAAGATATTCCTTGACTATCCCATTGATCATATCAAATGCAAAAGGTAAATCCATAGGATAACTTTTTTTACTCTTATTTGAAGGGATAACCAGCTATTCCTGTATTCTCTAGAAAATAATTAAGGGGATATCCCTTTGGTTAACTTTATTTTTAGCTATCCCTTATAGTTATAGCTTTTGAAAATAAGAGGAGATATTTTCTATTTTAAATACTACTTAAAACGAAATTTTATTCGAATTGATCTCGGTTTAGAAACAGCCGTAGGTGGAATAGAAAGATTTTTTTAGAATAATTATTTTATAAGTTGCATTTATTGTTATTTCGCTATGGAATAGCTATGTTTTGTTTATAAAATAAAAAGGTATAAATAAAAGAGGGCTTTGTTCTATAAATAATTAAAGATACTTTAGATATTTTAAGAAATAAATAGGTTGAAAAAAGAATGATTTGTTAGTTTTGCTTTGCTTAGGCACCATCTGTTAGATTGAAGTAATATTTATTCTGGACTTTATTATTGATTGATTAACAAAATATCTATAATTTAAGGAAAAGAGTGGACTAAAACCATGTGGCTGCTGCATAGTGTGCATGAAAAATTTTTACACCATATGGCAATGAATACATTTATTATCAAATAAAGCAAAATGAATGATTGGGAATTTGAGAAATCTAATATTGTGATGATTAATGAGCTTCTAAAATATTGTTCAAAGGGTGGAATAAATAAATTATCTGAGATAAGAATAAAAGTATTTACAAATAAATTTAAGAATACTAAATTCAAAAGTTAAATGGATCAAGGCTATCCATATTTTTTACGCATAGCACCCAAGTTTTAAAATTATTATTTCTACCTTAAATTTAATAAACTTAAGGAGATCCTTAAAAACTCTATATCATGGATCATTTTTCTAATATATATATATATATATATATTTTAATTTATTTAACAAAAAATATTGTTTCAAATCTTAGAGCATGAGTAAAAAAAAAAAAAGCAAGGAAGAAAGGGTTTAGGGTTTTGCCTATTGTTAGAAGCAACTCTATATAGTTGAATTTAATTTTTGTGTTTTCAACTATTTTTTCTATCAAAATATTATAAAAAATATATAAATAAATTTTGAGGTCTAATTTAGTTTAATTTAAAAGAAAATGCTTTATTTGTATGTACCACTCAAGAAAAGATGATTCAAAATTTGAAATATAATCATTATTATTTGTCAGATATCTTAGAATTGAATCGATCTTGTGTCTCTCATTGGATATATCATGGCTGAGACTAAGCATCGTATTTTATTATCTAATTTCTTTCAATGCATGTAAATATAATTTTTTTATTTTTATTCATATATTCTTGAATTATCCGTGCAATAGATATCAGCATTTTTTTTTTTCCTTGGAGTTAAAAATTCAAACTTCTTTAATGTTTTTAATCTTCTTTGGTAGCTTAAAAGAGCAATTTTTCTTCTTCCTTACCAATCCTTTGCTAGTTTTACGCATGAAAACTTGGTAAGCTTAGTTGGATTAAACCTAGAAATCACTGGCTTTTCTATCTTATTTACTGACAGCATTGGATTATTCTCAATCACTTAAAAGATCACTACAAGGCCCTTTTCTTGATGTAATGCTGATATCACCCAAGACACACATCCCTATCAAGTATGTTTGCATGTCAAGTTTGATGTGCCAACTGCCAACTTTTGTATCAAGAAATCAATAGATGATCTAATTCCCCATTAGAATTCCAAATAAGGTTCAGGGTGATCATGATTGCTTGCCAGCATCTTTTAGGTAAATGTCTGGGACTCTGCTAGGCTATGTTGCTTGGGACTATGGAGTCCTTTGGGGGTCACCAAGAAGTAAGTAGTAAATTAAATCCACCATCATAAAGATTAAGGATTAAGGATGGTAATTATTTTTCATTTGATCATTTATTTGATCGGCATTATTTTTAACAAATTAAAAAAAAATTAAATAATTTAATAAATAAATAAATAAATAATTATTAATGACTAAATGAATAAACAATCAAGAATAATATCTTCATTTTATTTTCGTTTATTTATCTTTGTTATAGTTAACTTTAATATAATATATTTAAATTATATATATATAATTAATATTAAAAATTTAAAATAAATAATATATATACTAAAAAATTAGTAAAGTACGATTGAATCTTTCTATTTGTTCTCTTCTTTCATGTAATCACTGAACATCATAGCCGCTTTTTATTAGTATTTTTTTAATTTTTAATAAATTATAAATTTAATAAATAATTTTATTTTTTTATATAAATGATTAAACGGATATTAAGTGGATACTCATTTATTTAATAAGTATTCTGTTTTGTTTCCGTCAACTATAATAATTTAATGAGCAATTTCTTACAAGGATGAAACCATTAGAAGCCATTCTAAACTATTTTGAGCCGTTGTCATCCTTATTAAAGGATGGTTGCCATAGCAAACTTTTTGAGCCGTTGCCATCCCTACAAAGGATGGGTTCCCATAACAAACTCTTCTCTTTTAGTCCTTTTAATATATTTTTTTTATACTTTATTCTTCTTAATTGGTCAAATAAATTCAGCTGAAGCATGAAGGATTAAAACACCATCCATCCAAGGATGATTCAAGGAAGCGCGGCTTTGAGCACTTTTTTTTCATAAAGGCTGCACCTTCTGTGATGGATTTCACGTGTTCGAAGCTTTAGCATGGTGACCACTAACTAATATCCATGGGATAGCCAAAGTCCTGCCGTGGAATTGTGAATGGATCCCACGGAATTCAAAACGAGAGGGGGATCGATGTTATAAAAGGGGCCCTGGGTCTTTGTTTTCTTGAGAGAAGATCTTGGTATCATATCTTAGGTACAGATCTGTTGGAAGAGGAGAAGATATTTTTTTTAGGAAAATTTCTGGTTTCTTTCTATTTTCATGCTGAAACGTGAAAGGATACATGGCCTTTTATAATTACAAAATGACTCTTGGTCTTCCACAATACTTAATTCAGAATAACAACTTCCTATGCAATCAAATAACAGCAATTTCCTATGCAATTAAATAACAGCAATTTCCTATGCAATAATTAAATAATAACAACTTCCTATGCAGCAATTTTCAATAATCAAGTTTAGTTTCCAACACCCCCCTTTAAACTTGATTCTTCATGACTCCAAGCATGCTTCTCAACTTCTTGAACTCTTTTTCCTTGAGGGCTTTTGTGAAGATATCAGCTACCTGATCTTTTGTTGAAATGTGGAGAAGTTGTACTTCTTGATTTTTGATACAATCTCGAATGAAGTGAAATCTTGTATCAATATGCTTACTTCGATCATGGAAGACTGAATTTTTTGCAAGTTGTATAGCAGATTTATTATCAACAAAATGTTGATTGGCTCTTCATGTGAAATCTTCATTTCTTGTAGTAGTCTTTGAAGCCAAAGTGCATGACAAACACAATTTGCTGCAGCAACATACTCTGCTTCACATGATGAAAGTGTAACAATTTGTTGTTTCTTCGAAGACCATGTAAATGCTCCACTTCCAATATAAAAGGCAAATCTACTCGTACTTTTTCTATCATCAATATCTCCTGCCCAATTGCTATCACAAAAACCAACTAATTTTATTGGATTAGTAGATGAATAGAAAATACCATAATCTTGTGTACCTTTGATATATCGAAGGATTCTTTTTGCAACAATTAAATGATCCATTCTTGGCTTCTCCATGTAACGACTTATAACTCCAACACTATAAGTAATATCCGGCCTTGTATTTGTAAGATATCTTAAGCTTCCAACCAAACTTTTATAATATGTTGGATTGACAAGATCTCCTTCTCTATCTTTACTTAATTTAGTATTGTATTCAATTGGAGTGGTGCTTGAATTGCAATTCTTCATCTTGAATTTCTCCAAAATTTCCTTTGCATATTTGCTTTGTGAAATAAATATGCCTTCATCTGATTGATTTACTTCAATACCCAGAAAATAAGACATTAAGCCAAAATCTGTCATTTCAAATTCTTTGATCATTGAAGTCTTGAAAACTTCAATCATTGCAAGATTATTTCCTGTGAATATCAAATCATCCACATATAGATAAACAAATAGAACATCACCAACATGATTAGACTTCATATAAAGAGAATGTTCAAGAAGGCATTTTTGAAAACTATTTTCAGCAAAATACTTGTCAATCCTTGTATTCCAAGCTCGTAGAGCCTGTTTCAATCCATAAAGAGCTCGTTTGAGTTTGTAGACTTTGTCTTCTTGTCCTTTTTGAATGAAACCCAAAGGTTGTTCTATATAGACTTCTTCATTCAAATATCCATTCAAAAAGGCTGATTTCACATCCATTTGAAAAATTTTCCATTTATTTGTGCTGCTAAGGAAATGAGAAGGCGTACCGTTTCCATTCGAGCAACAGGAGAGAAAACTTCATCATAGTCAATGCCATATTGTTGTTTGTAGCCTTTTACTACCAAGCGGGCTTTGTGTTTTTCTATTTCTCCACTTGCATTTGTTTTGTTTTATACACCCATTTGACTCCAATGGCTTGATGACCTTGGGGAAGATTTGTGAGTTCCCAAGTGTCATTTTTCTCTATTGATGAAATTTCTTCATGCATGGCATGTCTCCATTTTTCTTCTTTATTTGCTTCATAAAACTCAATTGGATCATAACCTGCAAAAAGACAAAACATAGTATAATCATTAGCATCAAGAAGCCTTGTGACGTCAAGCAATTCTTGCACACTCCGAGTTTTGTATGCTCTATTTGAGGATGAGCCACTGAAACTTTCTTGTGGAGATGAATGTCTTGGACTTTGTTGTGGAGTTGATGGAATTTCTTCTTGATGTTGTGACTCTTCTTCTTCATTATTTTCTTGCATTTTATTGTTATCTTGCCAGCTCCACATTTGCTTTTCATCAAATTCAACATCTCTTGAAAAAATCACTCTCTTTGTAATAGGATTATACAACTTATAGCCACTTGAATTTTCAGCATATCCTAAAAGAATACACTTTTCTCCTTTGTCATCAAGTTTGATCCTTTTCTCATCAGGCACTTTGACATAAGCAACACTTCCAAAAATGCGAAGATGATCAACCTTAGGCTTGTATGAACTCCATGCTTGCTCAGGTGTCATATTGTGAAGCCTTTTTGATGGAAATCTGTTCAACAAATAAACTGCACAAGCAACTGCTTCTCCCCAAAATTCTTTAGGCATATTTTTATCTTTCAACATACATCGAACCATATTTAAAATAGTTCGATTTTTTCTTTCTGAAACCCCATTTTGCTGAGGTGAATAAGGCATAGTAACCTGATGAAAAATTCCTTGTGCTTTGAAAAAATTTGAAAACTCTTTGGATAAATACTCACCACCACGATCTGATCTCAAAGCTTTAATTTGAAAACCACTTTGTTTTTCAACAAGCAACTTAAATTCCTTAAATTTCTGAAACACTTCACTCTTTTTTTTAATAAATAAACCCATATCTTTCCAGAATAATCATCAGTGAAGGAAAGATAATATTCATTACCTCCCATAGTTGTTGGTTTGATTGGGCCACAAACATCTGAATGTATCAATTCCAATGGTTTTGTTGCTCTTCTTGATCTTCCTGAAATGAAGGTTCTCCTTTGTTGCTTTCCAACTATGCAAGTTTCACATTTTTCCTTAGACATTTTCAGCCAAGGCATTCCTGTCACCATATTCTTGCTAGACAAAAGTTTTAATCCATCAAAGTTTAAATGTCCATATCTAAGATGCCATAGAGTAGAGTCATCAAGACTTTGTGTTAACATACAAGAGGAGCCATCAACATGCAAACTTAGCTCAAACATTCTATTTTTTGACATAGGAACATGTGCAATAAGAGTATTGTTGTTGTCTCTTATAGAAAGACCCAATTCTTTCATGTGAATGTCATAGCCTTTTTCAAGCAATTGGCCCAAACTAAGAATGTTATTTTTAATGTCTGGAACATAATAGACATCTGAAATAAAATTTTGAGTGCCATTTTGAAGCTTGATAAGGATTTTACCTTTCCCTTCAACTGGCCTTTTAGAGAAGTCTCCAAAAGTCACCGAGCCTTTGAAGCTTTCATCCATCTTAAAAAACATGTCCTTTATCCCACACATATGATTGCTAGCACCTGTGTCTAGATACCAAGTACTTCTTTTGATAGCACCAGAAATATTATTGTAGGCCAAAAGTAGAGTTACTTCTTCTTCTTGTTCTTTTGTAAAATGAATTTTCTCATCAACATAATTAACATTATCTTTGTACCAACAATCTTTAGCATAGTGCCCATATTTTTTTCAAATAAAACATTGTAGTGCTTGTTGTCCATACCTTCTCTTCCTCTAGGATTAAAAAATCTTCCTCTACCACGACCTCGGGCATGATGGTCTCTTATGTCTCCTTGACTTCTTTGAGGTTGATCTTGATGAAATCTTCCACCTCTTCCTCTTCTTCCACGGCCTTGACCATGGAAACTTGTTTGACCTTTAAGATCACCTTTTTCTTGTAGTGTAAGATTTGTTTGAAGTACTTGCTCGATGGGTTTCTCCTCCATCCTTTTAGACAGCTTTTGCTCATGTGCTTGTAAAGAGCCCATGAGTTGCTCTATAGTCATCTCTTCTAATTCCTTTGATTCTTCAATGGCTACAACAATGAAGTCAAATTTTGCATCTAAAGAGCGCAAAATTTTCTCCATGATTCGAACATTAGTAATTTCTTCACCATTTCTTTTCAATTGATTGACTATAGACATCAATCTTGAAAAATAATTAGAAATTGACTCCCCAGTTATCATTTTGAAAGATTCAAATTCAGCCTCAAAGATTGTAGCCGAATCTTTTTCACCTTTTCTGCTCCTTTATGTGCCTTATGCAATAAGTCCCATGCCTCCTTTGATGTTGCAGCTCCAGCGATAATCTCGAATGTGCCTTCATCTACACTTTGGTATAATGTGTAGAGAGCCTTCTTGTCTTTCTTTTTTGACTCCTTATGTTGCTTTCTTTGCTCTTGTGTGAGCATTGCTTCACCTTCGGTCGGCTCCATGTAGCCATCTTCTACAAGATCCCAAACATCAAAGGATCCAAGCAAAGCCTTCATTTGGATACTCCAGTTGTCATAGTTGTCTTTGGTGAGTTTGGGTATTTGGGATTGAACAAAGTTCATGGAGGCCATGGATCTTTTGTGGCTCTGATACCAAATTTGTTGGAAGAGGAGAAGATATTTTTTTTTGAGAAAATTTCTGATTTCTTTCTATTTTCATGCTGAAACATGAAAGGATACATGGCCTTTTATAATTACAAAATGACTCTTGGTCTTCCACAATACTTAATTCAGAATAACAACTTCCTATGCAATCAAATAACAGCAATTTCCTATGCAATTAAATAACAGCATTTCCTATGCAGTAATTAAATAATAACAACTTCCTATGCAGCAATTTTCAATAATCAAGTTTAGTTTCCAACAAGATCTTATGGTTTTTCACTTAAAGATTGATACATATATCATCATTTTATTTAAAAAATAAATTTAATCATGCTTTTCATCCTTAAATTTGTACTTGTAATCTTTCACTATCAATTGTTATAGCTTAGTTTTTTTTATACTTTAAAAATAATGCATTTCTAATATTTCATTACATAAAATAGATTAAAATTAATGAAAGAGCTAATGCATTATTTATAACGAAACATCAAGGTAATATTATTTTATTAATTTAACTAAACTAGTGTAATAAGATGTTAGGGGTGCAATATTTGTAAAACATCATGGATTAAATTGTAACAACTAGTTTGAGAATAAAAATAAATTTTAAATAAAAAGTTTGAGTACAAAACTATATTTTTATCTGAAAAATGATATGGTGCCCAAAAAAAACAATGATAAATCTATTGAAAAGTAATGAAAAATGTTTAAATAAGATGATAACGCATGAATTGCATCTAACCAACAAACAATATTAGCCTTTATGACTCCTGTAACCATCTATATTACTCTACAATAATTGGTATAGAATAAGCAAAGAGGAGACTCTTCGAGAAATTGGACTTGAGTTTAAGTTGATATATTTTAGTTTATTAGGTGCTAACCAATTAAAAAAAAAGGGGCCAACTCTATCTTGGTTAAGTGCTAACCAATAATAAAAAAAAGCCAACCCTATCTTAGCATTATTAAAGATATCAAGAAGTTGTATTCTGATCTAATTGGATTGATTGTTACTAAATTAGTGTGATCATCTGTTTGTAAAAAAAAAAAAAAAATCAAAAAGCATCACTTTTGGACGTGATGATAAAGCAAGCATGACATCAACTTGTTTGCGTATGCTATAGTAAAATTAAACTCCACCATTATATGTATCATGACAAATGTGGCCATCACAAAATAAATTGTGGTCTTTGGTCCTCCATCTCGTGTCAAATAACCACAGCAATAACGTGGGTATTCCAGCAGCCACCTCCCATATGTCTTCAGTTTCTTTTGTTTTCTCGTAAGTTCAAGTCATAATTAAACTAAAATAAGCTTTGCTCGGGCCCACCACCTTGTTTTCCTCTTTTATGGCAAGGCCCACCACCTTGGCCATTTGTTTGTCCCATACGGCATGCTGCCCACCATTGCTTCATAATATTTATCTAATAAAAAAAAATATTTCTCAGATAAAGTAGCTGCTATGTCATGATATTTTATTTTTAAAAATATAATATTTTTGGATAATAAAAAATTAAACAGTAATAACAAAAAAAACAAATGACTGAAATAAATTTTTGAGTGAAAGTTTGAGAACCAAAAACATATACTCGTCTATTATTATTTTTTTATTATTACTTTATGCTATTTCTCATCATAATTTTTAAAAATTTTATGTAACATGCCACTGATTTTGTCTTACTTTTGGTAAACATGCTACTAAATTTTATCGGATAGCCCAGCGGTTGGGATTCCTTCACATAATCACGATGTCTCATGTTCGAGAAACGAGATTGCGACTGATTTTAATAATTCTAAGGTTAATCATTGGGGTGCTGCCGGTGCTGAAGGGGCTAAGGTCTCTTCTAGTTTTTCTGTTCTAACTGTTGGCATTTAGGTGGGATCAGATTGACCTACTCATCTTCGGACGGAAAACGGCTGCGCAAATCTAGCGTTGTGCATAGAACATATTCTGACAGGAAACGGAGCCGCATGGGACCTAACTATAGGTCGGCAATAGCCCTCCTTCCCTTTTTCTTTTTTTTTTTAACCAATATATATATATATATATATATATATATATATATATATATATATATATATATATATATAACTAGATTTTAGGCGCATTTGGACACGTGTATGAGCACGGACAAATATTTGATGTTTCGTGTTTCTACTCGAACAGTAGATTCACCTTGGCCGATGGTCGATAGATGCCGCCTTCCCGTGGTCAAAGCGGTGGCGTAGACCAAATGGAAGAATATATAGGCTTATTCTTTCTAAGGAATAATAATAATACAAGATAAGGCTAAGAAACGATTGGAGCACTTTTCTCTCAGTGGAAAAAAGATGAGGCCTCCAGCCGCCATCCAGCCGCCATGGCTGCTGCTTCTCGAATGTTATTCCATCCAATGGACCAAGTCTCTCATAAATGCCTACTGGCCATGAATGAATTAAAGCCTAATCCTTTTTTGTTTTTTCAAAGATATGAGCGATTGGTGCAGAGTGTATTTAATTTTTGAGTTTTTTTAATATCTTTTTTAATGTTTAAAAATATATGTGGTATGTAAGAATAAAAAATGTATTTTTTTATTTATGTTATAAATGATACCTCTTAAAGGAACAAGCTCAATTTTCAAGTATTTTAATCTTTATGTTCTATTCTTTTATTTATTTTTATTAAAATGATAGAAACATCTTTAAATTTTTTTAACTTTTTATTATTTTGAAGTGGTATTTTTATTTTCATTTTTTACCAATAAATATATTTTTTATTTTTATGAAATTAGATATATCTTGAGTTTTTATGAAATTTTTAATATTTAAGTAAGAAATCTATGTGTGTGTATATATATATATATATATATATATATATATAGAGAGAGAGAGAGAGAGAGAGAGAGAGAGAGAGAGAGATGGGCTTGACAACATTCCAACGTAGTCAAATTCAAAAAATTTTATAAAATCATTAGTAGTCCAGCTATGCTATATGGAATAAAGTGTTAGGCAATACTTAAACAATATGAATAAATTAAGTGTAACAGGCATATGTTAAGATGGATATATGGTAAAACTTTAAAAATAATATTAGAAATAAATATAAGAGAAATGATAGGAGTAGCCCAATTGAAAATAAAATGAGAGAAAATCTATTACGGTGGTTTGGATATATACAACGAAAACATTTAAATGCTTTAGCTAAAAAGAATGATTTTTTAGTAATCAATAGTAAAATTAAAGGTTGAGGTTGACCTAAACTAATATGAACAAAAATAATTAAAAAAGATATAACTATTTATAATTTGAATGCCGACTTAGTTCTGAATAGAGCAGAGTGGAGGAAGCATAATTATGTAATCGATCCATGTAGTTGGGAAAAGGCTTAGATGAGTTGAGTTGAGTTTTTTATCCTTGGATCCTGATGGATTCTTGAGTCATTAATTTTTTTATTTTTATTTTTAAAATTTATAAATTATGTAAATTCAAATATACAAAATAATAATTATATTTAAACTTGATTACATTCAAATATAATTAAATTTAGCTCATACATGTGTGTGTTTATATAATGGACTTGAGTAAATAAATATTTCATCCCATCAAATTATGATGACACAAAGAGTTGGATATTTAATCCTTACTACTAAACATATATATATATATATATATATATATATATATATATATATATATATATATATATATATTCTTTAGTTAATAATTAATTATTGAAATATAGAGAAAAATATAGCAATCAAAGAACATGGTCTCAATACAACGGCCGATTGGGTTGCATCTTTTGTTGCTAGCCATTTCGGTAAGTGGGATTGGCATGTTGGTGTTTCTTGTCCTATTATTTTGCATCAAATTTTGTATTTCGATATTTTGGATTTAATTCGCACCAAAGTGGTGTGATCGCCCTCCTGAAACCAAAAAAAAAAAAAAAAAAACATGGTCTGCTCTAAACTTTACTCCAAACAACTATGGATGGTAGGTCATGCGCATCAATCAAATGCGTTTTCCATGTGCATTTGCCCATGGACAATGCTAATAAAAAATAATAAGAAGTCTGCAATTCCCTCAAAGCACATGTATGCTGTTGCGTTAAAAGTACTTTCCATGTTTCTCGTGTATAGATTTTAGAACAACTTTCCCATCTTTTAATATTATAAATCTAATATTTATTGCGTTATTTTAAGAGTCATTGATTTTTTTTCCACTCTTCCTTGACTTTACAAACATATCTTTATCACCATCAAGCACCATATCAATGACCAGCCTTTTATTCTCTCTCTTTTCTTTTTTGTTTCTCTTGCTAGAATGACCAGCTTTTTAAGTTTGAACCTTAAAAAAAAAAAGTTTAATCCTCTACAAACATTTGTTGGATTTTACCAAAATCAAAAAGAAGACACCAACGCACTTGTAGGACTTATTGTTATACCAGATTGTATTTTTGCGAACTATTTGGGTTATCTATTGACCAATAGTTATTTACATATTTATTAGAAAACAACAACTTAAAAATACCTTAATAGACAATTCAAATATAATATAATATATTTTTTTGTAATTAATAAAAATATGGTTCAACATTGACATGCAGATTAAAACTAGCTTTTCAATTAATATATAATATTTCAACATTTTGCTGAGAATTAAAATGTCTAAATATAAGAAAAGAAGGTAAAATCTAATATTAAAATTTATAAGAATCAATAAAGAACGAGCCATAAGTTATCGATTAGGTAAGAATATGATCATAAAAAAGGTGCAAAATATCACCTTCTATGCTAGTATAAGCATTAAAATGTTTTAAAGCGTTCTGATGCGAAAACAAGTATCAACACTTAAATTAACTATTTTATTTTGCAAAAATATTGATTCTTTGTAAATTTTCTTTGTCATAAGCCAATGATTTATACTCATAAATATATTTGGAGTTAAATTTTGAAGGACGTTCAAAGGATGCTTAAATCTTTAATTTATTCAAGTGATATAATATAAATATAACTATGATTATAATTATAATTTATATATTATTATGCCAATATCACTACCTTTCATGACATATGAAACCAAAATCAATATCATCTTTATTTTTGTCACGATGGCTGATAGCGCGGAAGTTATCAACCTTTAGTAAGATAACACGCAGCAATCTGATCCGTGTTAATGCCATCAATACACAGTTAACACAATAATTTGAAAGTATATGTCCAATAGACAATGCATGTTCAATAAATCAGTGCATGCATATCTTTTGGTGACGAATGGCCGTTTATACAGAATGTGACCCATGATATTCTATGCAGTCCTATCTAAAAAAGCATGCTTATTACAACATAGTATGTAGCTCATGATTCAGTCAATTCATGTGATCTCATCATCAAATACAAACCCATATTGGGATATTTCATGGACCATCTATGAAACGAAGGCTCAAGACTATAACAAGGGAACTAATCTATGCACGATATAACCAACATCCGATAATATTATACCTAGCCCCCTTTTTCTCTCTCTTTATTATACACTGTTCCATCAATAAACTTAGGCTGTGTTTGAATGTCAAAAAGTTATTTCGGGAATAGAAATACAAATTCCATAGGAATAGCTTATTCCCTTGTTATTTTCGATTTCTGTTTGAATGAAAATATGATATTTCATGTTATTTCAGTGCAATTAATGCAGTGTTATTCCAAATGATGTTTGGATGATATGGGAATAAGCATGTATTCTAGTAGGAATAGATGAAGAATTTTTCTAAAATTCCAAAGATACATCTTTAAATAAAAATGGTTTATCAATTTTTATTTTTTAAAATGACTTGAATAAATTATTATTTATTAATAAATAAGCTAATAAATTAATTATTATTAATAAAATATTATAAGAACATACTTAATAAATTATTTTATATTAATAAAAAATATATTTAATTTATTATTTTCTATTAATAAATGTATTTAATTTTAAATTATATTATACATAAATTTATTTAATTTATTTAAATGATATTATAAATAAATTTATTTAATTTATTTAATTTAATTCCATCGGTGCCTCTGGAATAGCTACAGTGGGAATAGGAGCTATTCTATGGGTACCATGGAATAAGAAATCGAAATAAGAAAGGTTGACTGTAATAGGAATTCCAGTGGAGCCCATGCTCCTTTTTCATCTTGTTTGGGGGAATAAGCTGGAATAAGGGCCTACTCCATGCCTTATTCCCCCATCCAAACACAGCCTTAAAGGTTATAAGATTGGTCCCCCCTATTGAAGCTTAGGGTTCAACATATCATTCATGTTTTGATAATAATAAGACATCGACTAAGTTACTAATAGCATTCTTGAGATATGATTATTTAGATAGGTATATATTCATTTGGAACATACTTGGTCCAACAAAAGCCCAAGCCTTACCTTAGCTTATGAGTCAAAGGCGGTACAATGCAAATATGAAGAATCATTCTACATGTCAAGGTTTAAAGGAAAGAAAATTACTTATATATTTTATTTTTCCAAAAGCCATACATAAAATTAGATAGGATATTAAGTGAATCGGGCTCAATGGATATAAAAAATGATTTATATCATGTTTTGGATCGCAACGAATGTGAAATCAATGTAAAAATTCAAAAATAGACATTGTGGTCAATTAAATCCTAAAACAATTGATCAGGGTTGTAAAAACCCTAAAAAACCTTACTTGACTACTATCTGTTTGGGTAGAGCAATTAATTGGTATAGGCTAAGGTGGTCAACCAACTAAGCTTTGATAGTCCAATGGTCATATTTTTATATGCTTGATAGTTATATTTTTACATGCTCGAAGATTATATTTTTATATGATTGTTGAAGTTGTTTGAAATTGGAAAGGTCAAATGCGATTCATATCGAGGTTTGGAAAGGCTTTAGGAGAAATTGAAGTTATGTGGTTAACCAATTTATTTAAAAGAATTGTAGCGATTAAAAGAATGCCAAATGATAATAGAAAAAGCATATTAATACCCATAAACAAAAATAAAGAAGATATTCAAAACTATACAAATTATAGAGGAATTAAGTTGATGAGTTATACAATGAAATTACGAGAAAGAGTAATAAAAAAAACAAATAAGAGCTAAAACTTTGGTGTCAAATAATCAATTTAAATTTATGTTGGAAGATCGATCGTCAAAGCTATTTATCTACTAAGAATATTGATGGAGAGGTATAAAGAAAAGAAAAAAACCTTCATATGATCTTTATTGATTTAAAGAAAACATATGATAGAGCGTTTAAAGAAATAATATGATGAGTTTTAGAAAAAAAAAAGTTATTAAAAGGTATATAGAATTGATAAAAGATATGTATAATAGAATAATAACTATTGTTAAAATAATAATAGAAGAAATTAGTGAGTTTTTAATTACTATAGGTTTACATTAAGGATCTGCCATAAGTCTATATCTTTTTGCACTAGTTATGGATAAATTAATAAAATATATTTAAGATGATATCCCATGGTATATTTTATTTGTAGATGATATAATGTTGATTGATGAAACTAAATCTGAAGTAAATGCTAAGCTAAAAATTTGAAGAGAGGATTTGGAATCTAAAGGTTTTCAGATTAATAGAACTAAAATTGAATACCTAAAATGTAATTTTAGTGGAAGTAGAAATACAAATGAAAAGACGATGAATATTGTAAGCCAAGAGATGCCAAGGAGTAAAAATTTAGGTGTTTGAAATCATTTATTCAGTAAGAAGATAAAATAGATGAAGGTATGGATCATAGAGTTAAAGCAGGATACATTAAGTAGAGAAGTGCTTTGAAAGTATTCTATGATCGTCGCATTCCATTAATATTGAAAGAAAAATCTTATAAACAGCTATTAGGCCAGTTATGCTAGATGAAATAGAGTAATATTGAAATAACATGTGAATAAATCAAGTGTAATAGAAATGCAAATGTTAAGATGGATATGTGATAAAACTTTAAAAGATATAATTAGAATTAAACTTATATGAGAAATGATAGGAGTAGCCCCAATTGAAGATAAAATAAGAGAAAACTGATTATGGTGGATTGGACATGTACAATGAAGATCTTTAGTTAGAAAGAGTGATTTTTTAATAATCTATGATAGTGATAAAAGTAAAGGTATACTTAAACTAACATGAACATAAATAATTTAAAAAATATATAACTATTTAAAATTTGAGTATCAACTTAGTTATGAATATAGCACAGTGGAGAAAGCATATTTATGTAGCCGAACCTATGTAGTTGAGAAAAGGCTTAAATGAGTTGAGTTGAGTTGAGATTCTATAACGATTATAGTATAATAATATGATATAATTTTATAATATAATTTTGTAATATTATTATAATAATTTATAATTAAGAGATATTTATAATGATAGTTTTTGTTGATGCAAATGAAATCTGTTAGGTGGTATTAATTTAGTTATATATAATTACATTACATTATAACTTGAGTTGCATGGGAATTTTTATTTATGGGATTCTAAATCATCTTTTACTATTTTTCTTTGGACAAAAAGAGTAGTGATTATTATTATTTTTGGCCCGCAAGATTTTTGGAAGGCGTATAACAGCTGTTGTAACGGCCGTTCCTTATCGCGATAACGGGAAAATGTTGGAAAATAACAACGTCCGTGCCGATATATCGGCCGCTACAAATGCCGGTGGCGAGGGTTTTAGAGGGGTTTCGTCTCCCCCAAGGACCAAAGGGTCATAAAACCCTCCCTCATCTTGTCTCGTTCCATGCGATTCTTCGGGAAACCATCGGATAGCTGAGGAAATCCGGGGAAAAAGGCATATATCGGCCGAAGATTTGATCTTGCCATCGGGTTCCTTCTATCTCCCCTAATCTATGCTGAAGGTTCTCTCAGCTTCCTGCTTCCAGGGCCGACCGTACAGCCTCTCCGCGAGGTTTCCGGCGGCTCTTGGCAATGGCGGAGAAGGGAAGTCCTCCTTGCTTCGGGTTCTGGGTTCTTTGAGGAATCCGAGCGGCGGAAGCCCAGTTTTTGGGAGGAGGGTGTTCTTCTGCTCGGACGCCGGTGATGGTTCCAACCCGTCGCCGGCCGGGGCAAAGGCGGCGGAGGAAACAGAGGGTGCGTCCGCCGGCGCTGCAGAAGGTGGTGGTGCTGAGGAGGCTGAGTCTAAGTCGTCCTCGGCCATCATTCCAACAAATCCCCGGCCTGAGGATTACTTGACGGTCAGTGTTCTTCTATTAAAATTCGGATCTTGGCTGTTCATTGGCTTAATATTTTGCTATTTTGGGAGTGTAGGTAAATATTCGTAGGGTTTTGCTATCTAATTAGGATTTTATTGTCAGTAGTTATGGTAATTTGACAAAATTGTTATCTTGGGTTAGCTGAGATAGGGGAGACTATGTTTCTCAAACTTTTACTCATCCTCAGAGTGCTAAGCACGAGTTATTGTGATAGGGACAAGATAGTGTAGAATTGTGTTAGGGACAAGATAGTGTAGAGATGGTGCTGTCCACTTCTACCAATTGAGTTCATCCTGTTGGTTCGATAATGCAGAAAGAACAATCATTTCGGTTTTCGGCTTAAAAAATCATTGAGAGAGTGTAAGCATGTCTGGGCTTTCATTGTTCAGATTATGTCGTTCTTGTGCGCTAGTGCTTTCTGGATGTTTGCTGTGAATATTGGGCCTCTTATCTTCAAAGTATCGCAATGTGACTGAGGTATTAGCATTTTGTGTACCTTGAAAGCTCCCGTGGAGTGTTCTATTAGATTTATCATTCTTGAACATGGAAGGGATGGCGAATTGTCTCAGTGGATCATCAACAGATTGGATCAATTTCGAAGTATAACAATAGATGGATCAATCTGAACCCGATCCTTTTATTAATTGGATCAGAAATTTAAACTCTAACCTGAGTTGTATATTATACAAGTTACACGATAAGGTCCATGTAACCAGTTTAATCTGTATGACGTATGTAATTCATATGATCCATGTAATCTGTTTGATACAAATGCATGACTTATAGGACTCGTATAACCTATTTATATTAATTCAATCAAAAAGTAATTATATATTTAAAATCATAGCTAAATTAATTATATATCCATCCAGTATAATTTTAATTATCTCTTGTTCATTTCTATCCAACCATTGGATCCTATAAGATGATAAGATAATAATTAATTAAAGGGTGACATTCATTCAGATAAATAGGTTTGGTGGGTTATGTCTGGGTTGATGGGCTAAGTTACATGAATTGAGCCATTTAATGATTGAATCATTTACAGGTCAAAAAATTTTAGGTTAGTTGGTCATCTTAAGAACTGACTTGTTTATTAATCGTGTCTAATAGGTTAACCTGATTTTGACTATTTATGTTCAACTCAAACATGCTAACTTCGTGTGGGTTTGAGTCATGTTTACAGGTTATGCCCAAAGTTACCTCCCCTACTAACAAGTGATTTTTTTTATTGCTTTTAGAAGCCTGATTCTCTGATTAACAAGGCAGACTTAAAAAAAATGTAAAATTTGATTCCTTGGTGTTTCCAAAGATGTTTGAGCATGTGAGAAGTAATCAATCATATTTTTGTTTCTTTAGTTTGGCAAATTGTTATTTTTGCCTCTTAAACTATAATGCTAATCTATCTAGTCAATTTGTTTCATCAGTGCTATTCTTACTTCAAATCACTTTTTATGTTTTGTGTCTTAACTAACATTTTTCTTGTGTCCTTTGATAATCCGAAGCAGGTTATAGCACTTCCACTGCCGCATAGACCCTTGTTTCCAGGTTTTTACATGCCCATATATGTGAAGGTATGCCACCTTTTTTCTAAGCTTTTCTGGAACAGGAATTGAATATCTCTGTTTTTTATGATTTGTTCAATTGGATTTTAAATTACATCACTTTTCAGTGCCGACAGTGGTTTGGAGTTTCATCTGAAACTCCAAAATGAAACTACGATATTTCAATTTCTATCAGAAGCAATTTAAACTTGGTTTGACTTTGGAATTGTAGGAAAAAGGAACTATTGGGCCCAAATTACTATACTTATTGGCTAGTTATTTTTTTATTTGCTATTCTTCGTTTATTTACCTGTCAGGGAGCACGAGTTCTAGATAAAACTTGAATTCGTGAGTTTTGAGATTATTTTGGAAATGTGTTGGTGTAGGATTCTGTGCAGATATTGGAGGAATAAAGTTATTCTTGATGTTGTCATTTGTTATCCTGGAGCTCAAGTCTCACAGATGTTATTTATGAAGTAGTAATGATGAGAGTAGTTATAGTTGCTAGCAAGTGAGCATTAATTAGTGAGCCCACACCAATAGTTCACCTGAAGCTAGAGTTGACCATGGGCTGCTCAGCTTGCCCAACCTTCCCCAGTTTGGCTTGAAATTTTATGGGCTTGGACTCCAAAATAGGTCCTTGGGATGGGCTTTGATAAAAAATTAGATCTAGCCAGAAAATGGGCCAGGCCTAAAAAAATTAAAATAGCCTGACCTAGCCTGAAATTATGTATATATCATCGATCAGTTTCTTTTCTTTTAAAAGTTAGTATTAGCTTAAATTAGAGCCTAAATGAGAGAAATAAAGGAATCTGGACATGCCTAAATGAGGAAAAAAAGGATTTTGGCCTGATGGCACACCTAGGGTTGGGTCGTTTAGATTGAGCTAGGCTTGGTAAAAAAAAATTTAGGCCTGATAATCAGGTTGGGCTAAGTTATGAACATCGAGCCTAACTACTATTGTGTAGCCTATCCTGGTCTTGCCCAACATTTGATCAACTCTACTTGAAATGTAGACTTCTTGCCACATTTAACTTATGATTTCATAATTGCTATTTTAAGAGGAGGTTACATCTTTCTAATGTGGGGCATGTGCAATGCACGTGGTTTCTTCAAGAGGTCTTATCAATTAAAATTATTTGGAGGGGATTTGATAAATATATCCTCCCTTTTGATTTATTTACCTTTTGTTTCATAGCTGATGGAGAGAGTAAGCATGTTTTTCAAAGGAGTTTGTTTATAATTTGGCAGTTGGCTCAGATCTCTTAGATAAAAGCTCAAAGGCCATTTGCATTGTATTAGTAATTTTTTTTTAAATTTTTTGAATGAAGTGTTACTTGATAATATTAGACTAGGGTCGGTTGCAAAATTGAAACCATGCAAAGAAAAATTTGATGGTATGGATATACACCATCCTTGTAAACTGTGTAGCACTTTCTACTGATGCATGTTAGGTTGCACTTTTTTCTGGGGGTTGGGGGTGGCTTTGACACTCAACACATGATTTGCAAGGCACAATATGGCATTGGTAAAGTTGATGTTTTACCATGCCAACCTACAATGAGCATTGGTGTGGCACATCATACTTTTTTGTCCGGGTAAGATACCATGATTAATAAAAAACTAACATAGAGACAATATCATGTAATTTTTCTTCAAATATACGTAACCAAACTAATAGTTGATGGCCGATAGTAACCCTATACGACCATTTTATTATATTGGATATGTTAATATATAGCTATAGATAAGCAAAAGATAGGAGTAGCCCCAATCGAAGATAAAATGAGAGAAAACTGATTACGGTAGTTTGGACATGTGCAACGAAGACCTTTAAATGTTTTAGTTAGAAAGAGTAATTTTTTAATAGTTCATGGTACTGATAGAGGTAGAGGTAGACTTAAACTAATATGAACAAAAATAATTAAGAAAGATATAACTATTTGTAATTTGAGTGTCGACTTAGTTCTGAATAGGACAGAGTGGAGGAAGTAGATTCATGCAGCCGACCTCATGTAGTTGGGAAAAAGGCTTAGATGAGTTGAGTTTAGTTGTAGAT
The DNA here is from genome assembly GCA_900491605.1 of Calamus simplicifolius. Taxonomy (NCBI): domain Eukaryota; kingdom Viridiplantae; phylum Streptophyta; class Magnoliopsida; order Arecales; family Arecaceae; genus Calamus; species Calamus simplicifolius. The sequence continues at coordinate 514,632 of UESW01004446.1, read as the reverse complement.
AAGCAAAAGCGTATGTTTCAGGTGATGTATAATTGCAGGTGCCCTTAAGACAAAAAAAGGGGCAGAGTTTTATAAAATAGCAGCAAGATCTGTAATATTGGATAGATTATGATGGACGTTCCATAAAGTAGGCTCCAAACAATATTCAGGTAAGGATCATATTGTTGTTATGTGTTGAATGGTGATAGGGTTGCACTGAAATTGTTGAAGAATGTGGAAGCTGTGGCATTTGTTGACGAGTAGTTGCATTAAAGATTGAGACGATATGATGCATTTGCTGCAAATATCTTGCTTGTCTTGGTTAAGCGGACAATTTAGATTCTAGTCAAAGGTCAAAAAATGTCAAGACTTATTATGAGTTGAAAGTTGTGCGGAATGATTAGGAAATGCTAGCTGTTGTGAGGGATACAGCTCTTGCAAAAATGTATTGTGAACAAACAGACAGTTTTTTTCACTTTTTATATAAACCCATTGACTATTACTGATTTTTCATGCCTAGTAGAACAACAATGATTGTGGTCGATGCTTGCCATATTGACCTATACCACTTTATACTGGGCATGTTGTACGAAAGCTTTAAATCTCATGGGATAGAAGTGTGAGACGTCCCACGTCTTGTTCTGTCTTGATCCCTGATCCAATCAGGCGTCCTAGTACTTGCTAGGGTTGATTTTTTCTTAAAAAAATTATTTGTGAAATTTTAGTATTTTATTCAATTTTTAAACATAGTTGAGTTTCAAAAATTATATTTTATGATAAATTAGTTCTATTTTAAAAAAATCCTATAACATATTTTGGCTAAGATAGGATGGAATGGCTGGAATCGGTCCCAGGACCTTTATGGAATGAGACAATTTGATCATTTTGGCCCTCATCCTGCCGAGACTTGAATCATTGTGCTATACCAATACGGTATGAAGGTTTGGTTAGGGATACGAATAGAATTGGTTTGAATTGAGTGGGACTGTTTTATACCATCCAATTCCATGCCATACTGACCGGTACTATCATGTTTAGGGCAGTACCATAGCTAGGTGCGAGAAGATGCTGTCGCTACAGTATGCATACCATAACATACTTGACCTTGCAATATTGGAAAGGTGCCTATATGGTAGCTGGTACTGGTAAAATGAACATTGATTGTGGTGTTTTTTTAATACATTTCTAGCTTGAAATGTCAATACTTGCTTGTCATGATTTTAAATCCTTTTCCTTTTTATCTGCAAGTGCATATATGTTGCGAAGTTGTATAGCCTTGTTGTTAGAACACATCAGTATGGAGGCAAGTATCATATGGGTTTGAGCACACATACGGGCAATGTATCATATGATCTATTCATATAGTCAATTCTAAACTTCCTTGCAGGATCCCAAATTGTTGGCTGCTTTGGTGGAAAATCGTAAAAGATCAGTTGCATATGCTGGTGCTTTTCTTATTAAGGATGAGCTAGGGCTTGATCCAAGTCTTGTTTCTGGTTCAGAAACAGAGAAAAATATTTATGATCTTAAAGGGAAAGAATTGTTCAAACGCCTTCATGAAGTTGGTACCCTGGCCCAGGTAACTTGTTCCACGATGTGGATTATAAATAATGTTCATATACATATGCCAATATGCATTGATGTCTAGAATGAGTCATTTGCTAACAACTTTGCTATCTAGCGTTTCTTTATATAGATAACAAGCATACAAGGGGATCAGGTGGTGCTCATTGGTCACCGGCGTTTGAGAATAACTGAGATGGTAAGTTGCTTTGTAAAAGATGATTAGCTGCTTCTATTTGATTTTTTTGGATGTATTTATGTCTGCAACTTGCACGATAACCTACATTACACAGGTTGATGAGGATCCGCTCACTGTAAAAGTTGATCACCTGAAGGTACATTTTCTGTTTTCTTCTCTATTTTCCCAGTCATTGTACGATAGTTGAAGTTTCCTATTCATATATCCCTCTCTCTAATAATGTTACTTTTGATATAAGTAGTGAATGGTTATTTCTGCATGACTTAAACGAAATCTAGAAGATCTTGTGTTGCTTGAAGTTATTTGTTGTTGATTTAGAGGGGCGTATCTTTGGGTAACCTGGCACAAGCAGGCCATAATTAGGTCATGTCGTTTGTTAGAACCAAAAGTTTACATCTAGTGACTGAAAGACTGATACGGCTGGAATGTCTTTGAAATGATAGTAACCAACAAGGAGCGCATGTTAGTTTTTAAAGACGGTGCATCATATTTGCAGTGCTTTTACCTTCACCTTGCCTGGAAAAACCAGAAGTTCATGCTTATCTGGAAAAAAGGCAGATGCTAATTTGACTCTTATGCTTTCATGGTTGTGCTTGCTGCCTAATTTAATTTGATTCTTATGCTTTCGTTGTTGTGCTTGCTGCCTAATATAGAGCCACATGAAGCAATGGCATAGAAATTATTGTTATTATTATTGTTGTTGTTCTTGCAATTTGCATGTGGACATCGCTTTTATCATTTTTGTTCCAGCTAATTCTACAAATCTGTTCTTTCCGCTGATGATCAAGCTCATAGATAAATCTCATAGATAACGTTTAGTGTATATAACATCTGGAATCATTGGAATGAATGACTATATTTTATTTGATATTTTTGATTACTCTTTTTGTCACTTAATTTTTTTTAGTTGATTTCTTTGATATTGCCTAGTTTGAGATCAGAACTAGATACTGATTTGCAATATTTGATGGTGCTTATAATTTATTGATGTTCAATTAAACTTGAGGTTCATGTACAATATCTCATACTTAAGAAGATTCCTTCAGTTTGTCTAATTCAACAGCTGCTAATTTTGCAGGAGAAGCCCTATAATAAAGATGATGATGTTATAAAGGCAACCTCATTTGAAGTTATATCTACATTAAGAGATGTATTAAAGACCAGTTCCCTTTGGAGAGATCATGTCCAAACTTATACTCAGGTGACTTTTTAAATTGATTGAGTTTTTTTTTCCCAATTCTTCCACTGTTTTACATGTTGGCTTCAGCTTTGGGAATGAAGAAGTCATTTCTAGTTTCCAGTTATTTATTAGCTTAATAATTGTTTTTACCATTTATAAGACAGTGTGATATCTGACTTCTCAAATTTTGCAAAGGATTAAAGGAAAAAAGATGAAAGTTTGTGCCAGTATTAACACAAAAGTTGCTCCCAGAATGAAGATAACCTGCACCTCAGTTCAGTATAGTTGATGATTCATGCCTTAAGAAGTCACCGTCTACAACTGTGGATGGTTGGCATTTTTTTGATGGCCAGTTTAGAAGTTCACGTTGGTGCATTATTTACTAGAATTTGCTCAACAGCCAACCTTGATAAGATTAGGATTACTTGTATGTGTGGATTATAGTTTATTTCACTTCTATTATTAATATCACGCTCCCTTTTCTCAGCTGAGTTCTCATGCTTGAGAAGCTTTGGCTTGTGAATTTTGTAGATTGATTGTTAGTTTATATATTGTTATGCTTTCCAAATACCATGATTGAAATGCTGCAACTAAATTTTGCTGTAAAAAGGTTACCTCTTATATCTAACTTTTCTTCACAACCTCAGCACATTGGCGATTTCAATTATCCAAGGCTAGCGGATTTTGGAGCTGCTATATCTGGGGCTAACAAGTTGCTTTGCCAGCAAGTGCTTGAAGAACTTGATGTAAGTTCCAGACTTGTGGTCTACAATTTGTCGATAAAGTTGCAAGTAAGGGTTTAAGTTCTGGTACATGCCATTATGTCCTGGTCATGCCAATAAGTATGGGTGACGGGACACCCCCTGTACCACTACTGTACTCATGCATGGTATTGTACCTGTATGGTTCCGTTAATGGTACTTGAAACATTGGGTGCAAGTATTCGGATGCTTTTGCTATTTTCATTATCTTTGTTGCTTGGTTAAAATCAAATTTATTACTCATGCGGATGTCATGATTCTTTATAGCATTTTGGAGAATCATCATTTTCTAATAAAGAGAAGGTAGTTTCTTTTTGAGAGAGATTATTATTTCATTCCTTTATATCACCTTTTCTGTAAGAATAAAGCTCAAGATTTGTTGCAAGGTGTGCTGAACCTTACCGAACCATCTGTTACGGGGCGTAATGGACCATACTATGTAGAATCACTATTTTGAAATGGTATGATGCCATTGCTGCCCTATACTGCCTCAAACCATCCCATACCAATCTTGTATCATACCAAACCATCCCATACTATGTCAAATTATCTAGTTTGGCTCAGTATAGGGTGGTTCATGGGTTGAAGCCTCTCGATTTACGTGATTAATACATCGCTAGTTCGGTATAGTATGCTTCGTATAGAATTGTCTCAGTTCAGTATCAAAATGGTACCGGTTCTCGGTATAATGAACTTTGATTTGCTCCTTCACAAAATTTTATTTTTCTAGCTAGCATGGTGGTACTTTTTTATCATAACCTTTTCTCTAAGCAATATCATTATGTTAGTTGACTGTGAAATTATGAACTTAACGAAGAATAATTCTTCATTGACTATTGCAAAAAAAAAAAAAAAGGAGTCTACCTAGCTAAGCCTTGCAATTTACATGTCCTTATTGATATTGCTTCAGATCTACTGAAAAGAGATAATGAAACATCATCTTCATGATACCTTGTAATATTATATGAACTGAACTGGCAGCACAGTGATAATGGAGATTTTTAGCTAGTTGAAGCAACGCTAAGGTCTTGTAAAATGGCTGTTATTGGCAGCCTTTTCCTGTCATACCTTGTTGATTTTATTGTTGTTTTGTTAATTGATCGTTTCTTTTACTAATAAATGATTAGTTGTGGCTGTGTAGGATCCTTTAAATGGACATATTCTCTTTGTGCCTCTTCTTCACCATTTCATTAGCTAATTACAGAAATGAGTGTTCTCTCCTAATTAGTATTTATTATTTCTTTCAATTGATCGGTCCATATGTTCTATATCAGCAAGGGCCTCCAGAGTTATATATTTTAGTTATGGGCTATACTTAATCAAATATGGTTTTTGTTTGAAGAAAAAATATATTTCTGCACATTTCAGATGTAACTGTATCCATATTTTAGTTTGTTTATTTCAAACTATGTCATGCTTAAGGTTTCATAGTCCAAATTCTTCGAAGTCACGATATCCTTAACTATATTTTCTGATCAGGTGTACAAGCGCTTGAAGTTAACTCTAGAATTAGTGAAGAAAGAGATGGAGATCAGTAAGATACAGGTTGTTTTTTGTTGGTTTTATGATGTTTTATGTTTGTGTTCTCTAATTCAGTCTCAATGAAAAGTTGGAATTTCATCTTCATGTTGTTTTTTATGCTAGGAATCAATTGCAAAAGCAATCGAGGAAAAGATAAGTGGCGAGCAGCGACGCTATTTGTTAAATGAGCAATTAAAAGCAATAAAGAAGGTATGTTCACTGAAATTGATAGAATATTCATGGGCAAATAGGAAGGTGAATTGGGCCCCTCACTGCATTAGAAACATTTTAATTTTTCCCCTTTTGACTGAATGATGATGTTGCTCATAGGTTGCATTATAAGCATGTTAGCAGTAACATGAGGATGTTAAGTTGATTTTGTTGGAAAGTTGCTTCACCAGCACTCTATACTATGCAAGTATGTAACTCATTTTCCTTTATCCAGGAACTGGGTTTGGAGACTGATGACAAAACAGCACTCTCTGGTTGGTTATGACTGATGAATAAGAGTTCAATATTAGTTATGTAGTACTCTTAGACATACATTTGATACAGGCTACTTGTTTTTCCTTCTTTTCTTGCAGCAAAGTTTAGAGAAAGGCTTGAACCTAATAGGGAGAGATGTCCTCCTCATGTCTTGCAAGTTATAGAAGAGGAGCTCACAAAGTTGCAGCTGTTGGAAGCCAGTTCAAGCGAGTTCAATGTAACTCGTAATTATCTTGATTGGCTGACCTCATTGCCTTGGGGAAACTACAGGTTTTACTAGCAAACCTTTTTAGTCTAATCTTTTTATGTACATGTCATGAATTATGGTCTGTTGTCCTTTCAGCAGCGAAAAAAAAATTGCCCATTCCATGTATCTGTCTATCCAACATGTGGCATCTTTCTGGATTGCCTTTGTATTCTGTCTGGCATTTTGTTGTTCATGTGCTAATTTTGTTATTATGTGATATATCCTATTTTTTCTGAAGGTTGTTGTGATACTTTCAGTCTTCATAGTTGGTGACCTTAAAGTTGCTGTTGCCTAACTTGTTTGAGACCAAGGATTGTCATACCAAACTGAACTGAGCCTATCGGAATTCGGTCCTAGTTGCCCTTTCAGTTCGGTATAATAGCTGATTTACTATTTTCATTTTTTCATTTTTTTAATATTTTTATATTTTTTAATGTGGTATATGAGGCTGAGTGCCTCCTGTACGTTTACACCCTCTCTCCTCTTTGTTATTTAAATGCCATTATTTCTCGTTTCCATTTATTTAACATTTCTCATGAAGAAGAGGGAATACCCCTATTTAAATTCAATAAAAATACAAAAAAATCAATTTTTTTAAGAATAAAAAAGCCAACTCTCCTTCTGAAGAACAAAAAGAATTTTAGAAAATTGTGATTAAGTAAACCTCAGGTTAGGGTACATAACTTAAATTGGAGAAAGAAAAACATTATAGCATTTACTTAAATGATTATGTATGGAAATAAGAGAGTTGAATGGAAATAAGGGAGAGGAGAGAGGATGTGAGCTTATGGAAGGCTCTTAGTCTTGTATATCACATAAAAAAGAAAAAGAAAAAATTAAAGAAAAAAGGCCCAAATCGGTGGTACGGACCAAACTTGTCTGGTACTGGTTCGACATTGGTTCACAGTTCTGCAGACCTTGTTTTCTAATGCTGTTTGCACCAAGTACTAGGCCTTTTAGTTTGGTTCTATTTCCTGGAGTTTCCGTGCAGGTTCAATTACATTTACTTTTGGTTTGTATGTTTCATAACTTCATTTATTTATTTATATGACTTTAAACCAAGCAAAATTGAGAAAAGGATTCTTGTAGCCAACTTCAACTAGTTTGTGATTGAAGCTTGGTCGTTTTTGTTGTTGTATAACTTCGTTTATTTGATCTTATTCTACTTTGCTTTGATGCCTCCATCGTGACTCAACCATCGTGTTTTGTTGTTGGCCACTTTTGTTGGTTTTTCACCCGTTGGCATCAACTAGTTGTAGCTTTTATTATCTTCTTGCTACTTTACATTGCTTCTCCATACCTTGCCATACTATGCTAGCAGGCAACCTTTCCCTAAATCCAATGTTTGGCCATTCTGTTGCCAATTGCAATGTTTATAGTTCTTTGCAGTTGTGTCAATGTTCTGGAGGATTACTTGATCATGTACAGTGCAATTTGTTAATCTTTTCAGAGGCTTTATTGCCTTATATGGGCTTCATGTGTGGGCCCTGAAGTAAAACTTGAATTAGTGAAATGGGATCTTGTATCACTGCTGGCCACCCATCACACACACACACACATGTTTTAAAATTTATGCTTAAAAGGCAACTGATTTGCTTTTGGCACTTGCTACTGAAGTTTCTTTACATGTTTACAGTTTATTATTTTTGCTTTATGATTTCTTAGCTTTCTAATTAGACTTGTTATGCCCTTTTGGTAAAGAGACCTAGTTATGATCTAATTGTAAGGCCACTTATAGTTTTTCAATGTTCTGTTGATGAATTGTCAGCTTTTTACTTGTATGTTTTCGGAGAAACTTATTTTCATCATTTTGTTCCTTCTATATGCTGCAGTGCTGAAAACTTTGATGTTCATAATGCTCAAAAGATTTTGGATGAGGACCATTATGGTTTATCTGATGTGAAGGAAAGGATATTGGAGTTTATAGCTGTTGGAAAATTAAGAGGAACATCACAAGGCAAGCTTTTTCTTGTTATGTTTGGCTCTAATAATTACTAGTCATGCTGGTCGATTTTCATACTTATGATACATCTGCAACAAGGACACTTAACAATTGTTCCATAACCATCACACTTTTCACAACAATTTGGAGTTGACAATGCGTAAAGGTTGTCATGGTTTCAGGATTTTGCCTTCTGTGATATGTTGAGGACCTGATTTATCTATTAATACTTGGGATGCTAACTAAAATGGAACCAGTAAATGTTATGATTTTTGCTACTGATTTCATGTCACTTTGAAATGATATTCTTGTTTGTGTTCTTATAATATTTGTCTTTTCATATTTGGGGTTCTTCTTGCCAGAATTTGACTGTCCAGAAAAAAAAAAGTGAATTCTGATAATATATAGGAATTCTAAGTCATCATTTTTGATCCTGCATTGATGTTTGGCATGGGATACAGGTCCAGTTCTATTTCGTATTTGATGGTTCATTCAGATGTTCCTGTCATTTTTTTTCCTTAATTAAATCTGAAACCTTATTCAAATTTATTCTTTTACATGACCATAATCACTCTATCCCATATGTTTGTGTCTAACCTTGATTGCGAGGAATGCTGAGTGCCAAATTACTGCATGGAGTCTCATCTTTTCACCAAGAGCTATGCCATGGGCATAAAAATTTCTTGTATACAAGAGATCACATATTTATTACTTATTCCTTTGTCTATGTTTGTCACTATAAAGTCCTGGTTTGTTAAATACATGCTTGCTGAATGGAATTCTGGACATTAATACTGCACTATTGTTGGCTGGTTTGACACTGGATCCCAAATTTGTTATCTATTGCATGCCATCAGATTTTGTTTTCTAATTGCAGGAAAAATTATATGTCTCTCCGGTCCTCCTGGAGTCGGTAAAACCAGCATTGGTCGCTCAATTGCGCGGGCTTTAAACCGGAAATTCTTTAGGTTCTCTGTAGGAGGCTTGGCAGATGTGGCTGAAATCAAGGTATATAAAGAAAATTTTCCTGATGAGAAATCTCAGCCAATTAGGAGCAATGGTTTTAATATGCGGCAGCATGCTCTGAATACAACTCATTTGTGTTCTAACTTTTCCCCAGGGTCATCGTCGTACATACATTGGTGCCATGCCAGGAAAGATGGTGCAGTGCCTGAAAAATGTGGGAACAGCTAACCCTTTGGTTCTCATTGATGAAATTGACAAGGTATCATTGCAAGTAATTTTGCTGCTTTCTTCAATTTTTTAAGGTGACATTTTTTATTGATAGTAAGTCTTTCAACAGTTAGGGAGGGGACATGCTGGTGATCCTGCCAGTGCTTTGTTAGAGCTGCTTGACCCTGAGCAAAATGCAAATTTCCTTGATCATTATCTTGATGTTACGATCGATCTCTCAAAGGTGAGTCATTGGTTCTTTACTGGTACCTTGTAATTTAAATTTGCTTGTTTCTTGTTGAATTTTGACATTTATTAATGAAAGTTATTTGATTACTATGCAATTTATAAATCTTTGCTTGTCACTGTTTAGTTTGTTTGACCTTTTGAAAGTTCAGTGCTTATCTAAACAAAGTCCATAAAGATTATATGCAATGAAGCAAGTTACCTTCTCATGCACTGCAGCCAAGGTCTGCAGTACCGACCTGTACTCTGTTGTGGTTTAGTTCGGTATATGAGCCAATTGATCTATACCAATCTGAATCAAGCAGAACCATCTTGTACTGTCCGGTATCAACTCATATTGCTCAGTTTTAGGCAATGCCATGGCTGGGAGCAAGAAAAAAGTGCAGGGAACGTTGGTCGGTATGGGATGTGTACCATTAACATGGTTTCTGGTGATAATTTTGCAGACCTTGATTGCAATTTGCAGCTCATATTTTGTGGGGGAATGAAATAAAGAACAGAGATGGAGCTGAGTCATAGTTGTTTATAATACATGTATCATTGTTGACAAGGTTTCAAATAGCATTGGAACAAGATGATATGAATGATATTGTTGTAGCAGAGTTTTTATACGAGCAAAACAGTGTGTTGGTACCCAATGCAGTCCCATATTGTGTGAAGGTATGGATTACCCCACTAGTTTAGCAAAAAAAAAACTACTAAGTTGTCTAGTGCCAGTATTTGAAACTTTTGACTGTAGATGTATTAGAGCAATATACCGTGCATACACACATTTGTACACATTATGACCAACTCTAAGTAGGGTGCCAATTATCTATTTTTCTTGAAATGAAAGAAAAGATACTCAATCTTCCTCATTTCTTTATAAATAAATTTTTAGTTATTCTCTTATTAAAGTCTCTTTTGGTTCAATGATTATTTCTCCTGAGGATCAATGTTGTTAGAGAACAACTTATTTTCGGAAATGCTATTTGAAATGGATAAGAGGTTGCTTTCCTGGTACCTATGTTGCAGTCTATATTCAAGAGTCATCCTGCAATTAAATCTTAGATTGCAAAAAAATCACAGTAGCTTCGCCAATATATATCACATATTTTCTGAATAATACTAAGCAAGGTTCGCAATCTTAATATTGGATCCATATTAATATGACATTGGTTATAGTGTCAATATGCCTGGTATGCAGGTCAGTTTGGTGTACTGATATATATCACATATTTTCTCCACGATGCTAAGCAAAGTTCATAATCTTGGTACTAGACTCTGTGCCAATATCATGCTGGTACAGTATGGGCATGCCTGGTATTCAGGTTGGTTTGGTGTAATAAGATTTGATATACCTCTTATACTGAATCTCGGTTTGGTCTTGGTATGGTATGTATAGCATGCTTGGTGTGATGGGGTATGCACCAATATGACGTAGTATGATACTGAATTTTATAAGATTTCAGTAGATACATATATGTAGCAGCTGCAAGAGAGTAAAGAGGAAGAATTTCAGAGTCTGAGCTCTGGATAATAACAAATTGATGTGTCTATATGCACACACACATATGTATATGTACTTATATCTATTAAAGAATAAAAAATTAATAAATTCATGCATTTAACAACCCACTTCTTGAGTCTCCATTCTGATACAGACTTTCTATCCCATTCAGAATCAATGCCTACATTTTGTTGTTCAGAAAAGCATAGCCCTAGTTCTAGTTTTAGCTTTAGGATGATGTTGTGTGTGTGAGAGAGAGAGAGAGAGAGAGAGGGAGAGAGAGGCAACTGAAAGTCAAGGCTATGGTTCTTGGTCTACGCATGTGAGGGACTGGCCCTTTGAGTTGTGCATTTGATTTTGATCTTGTGGAAAGATGAATAGAGCTCCTCTTCTTCAAGTCCTGAGTTTTATCTTATAGAGAGATGGCCTGTAAGGCTATCTGTTTCTCCAATGGCAACAATTGCCTACCTGCCCCTTGAGATGTTATTTCCTCATCTGGAAGTCCGAACTGAACTGGTCAAGCATAAAATCTTATACTGTCAGTGTGATCTAGAGTGTTACCCAACTGGGTTTTATAGCTGATTTGTCCTTGGTGACCGGACAGGTCTGGGGAATAAATGCAAACACAGTCAATTCATTTATAGTTCAGTTGGTTTTGGCCCTTTGAGTGATGTGAAACCTATACAATTTTTAAAACTCCCATGCAAAGACTTTGGTTTGAGCAGGTTAGGTTTGGTTTGTCTGGGTCAGTTATGTCTGTCCTTCTAATGGGACTCCCCTCACATGAAACCAACTAGAGAGGAAAGATAGAATACAGGTGAACTTGAGGAGTATTTTGTGCTATCTTGCCTTGAAGTTCCATGCAGGTTTGGGTGGGTTGGCAGGTCTGGGTGGATTTTTGCTGGTCCTTTATGTGACTAAAAAGTCCCCTCATGTGAGACCAAGCAGGGAGGAAAGATTGAAGAAAGGTGAATCTGGATAAGTACTGTTTGGTAATTTGCCTGAAAGTCTGCATACCATGTGCATGTATGAATATTAGCTTTGAGAATGTGTTATAAAAGCATGGAAATGTATATGCCCATTTCTGCTTAGACAGATGGTTGCTCAATCACAACCATTGATGTGCCTTAAGAGCATGGATTTGTATATGAAGTTTGCTTCTGATCTGGAAATGTTGCAAAATTTAATTTCTTTTGATGATTAACTCCATGGCCCATATAAATATATGTGAGCATGTTGGCTATACCATAGCAAAATATGTAAGTTATGTACATCAATCACTTATTTTTGTTTTCTCTTAACTTAAAAGATCTTTGCAGTTCTCTTATCCTATGGTGTTCTTTCATTATTATGCTTAGATGATGGCCATACTTTCCCTATTAGAGGTCTTCTGATGCAAATGTTTCTGTATATGAACTTAGGTTCTATTTGTTTGCACTGCAAATGTAATTGATATGATACCCAACCCACTGTTGGATAGAATGGAAGTTATTGCTCTTGCTGGTTATATCACTGATGAGAAGATGCATATTGCAAGGGACTATTTAGAGAAGAGCACTCGTGAAGCTTGTGGTATCAAGCCTGATCAGGTTTATAAGCTTTCCATTACTTATTTTTGTTCTTTTTTTTTTTTTTTTCAAATGCAGCTGAGAAGTGTAGTGATTTTTTTTTCTTTCCAGCTCAAATTGACAGTTTTATTTGAAGTTCCACTTGAAATCATTTGTGTGATGGTGCTTTTCCTGATAAGCCATTCAATCATTGCCACTATGTTAAATAGCTCTAAGATCATTATGAAAACACTGGTTTTCTGCTTGTTTGATATGTCTGATGTGAGCATGGGGGAAAAGGATTTGTGTAGTCAACACCAACCAGATTGGGATTGAGTAGTTGTACTGAGTTGAGTGGAGTTTTCTGCTTGTATGCTCGCAAATTTCTGCATCAAATGGTTCATTCCAGCTTATTATGCTCTAGGGAATCTAATGGTCATTTGGTGCTTAAAACACATGTTATGACAAGGAACTTGCTGTGGACATGTCACATAGTGGAAGGACAAAGTTATAGTTTACTTTAGTGGATATGTCATATAGTGGAAGGACAAAATTATAATTTACATTAGAAAAGCTTAAGAGTTTAATTGTATCCGTCTTACAATGGTCAATAGTCTCAGTGTCCAGTCATTTGGCTCTAATGCTCCATATGGTAACATATACAGGTACAAGTAACAGATGCAGCTCTACTTGCACTTATTGAAAACTATTGCCGAGAAGCTGGTGTCCGGAATCTGCAAAAACAAATTGAGAAGATATATCGCAAGGTATACATTTCAGGATTCATGAGTCCAAGAGAAGCACACTAAGTTCTATTTTAAATTTAGTCATATTTCTTTAAAGAGAAGATCTTGCAACATTAGCGATTTCTCATATTCAGTCATTGCATTGCTGATTATTTCTTTTCAACTTTTCTCTATCAGAATGTTCTTATGTTTAACATAAAAAAATATCTGAATCTCAGAAGAGTTTATTCTTTGCGTCACAAAATGCATATTGTCAGTTATTTCTATATATTCTTAGTTCACATTATTATTTTGTTCTAAATATTCTATGACAAAAAAATGTGAAAAGTCAGAATGGGAATCGGTGACGTACACACTAGCTCAAAGTAATGATACAAAGATCTGGTGGTCACCTTTTGTATTATCTTATTGTTTCTTAATTTACTGCCTCAGTTATATACTTTAGCATATTTGGAGTTAATGATGAAAAAATTGTGCCTCAAAATTTCTGTTGTTAGCATCTGTTTCTGAGATATAGAACTGTTATTAAATGAAAACTCACACCATCCGAGTCTGTGTGACTGCCAGTGGGATTGGTGGAGATCTTAGATCATGCAAGTATCAGTCAGATTTTGGTGAAAAAAGAAATTAAATTAATATATTCATTGTTTTGGTCATTGCTTAATGTATTCATTTCAATGTACATATGCTCAGCTCTTCCTCTCAAATTTAAGAGAAAAGGAATGTTAAACAGTAGTGTTTTTCACGATTTACATAAATCAGTTAAACACAATCCTCTTTTTAACTCATGTTGTTTCTTAATTATTCATTTGTTTTAGGATAGAAACAAGAAAAGTGAATAAGCTAAAAATGGCACTGCATTAAACAATTTACACAGGTAAAAATGTTCAAATATTTTGCATGTCACTCGATACAACCTTCCATTAGATTTTTATTCTTGACTCTTGAACAGGATATGCACTGTGCATACTGATTTTAGTTACTTGGAACTCATATGTTTTATTTATATAGTTACAAAAGTATAATAAGATTAGTAAAACATAAAATAATAAAACAGAAAAGATGCATCTCAAATAATAATAAAAGTAAAGATACATGTGCTTATCACGTATGGCATATATAGCAACTCAATTCAACTGAACTCATCTAAGCCTTTTCCCAACTACATGGGGTTGGCTACATGAATCTGCTTCCTCCACTCTGCTCTATTCAGGACTAAGTTGACACTTATCGTCTTAGCCCTTCGCATAGTTTGATTTAGTAGGTACATATTTTAGGGGATCTGACGGAGTTTTACGCTGGCTATCAGCTACCTAATGCAGCCCTCCTTTACCTGGGCTTGGAACCGGCCTTGGCGAAGTTGTATGGCATATATAGCAGTGGAGATAAAATAAATAGTAGAGAGGAAGGGAAAATAAATTCGGCAATACATCTTTTACAAAAAGCATAATTGCTTTGCAAAGGTTGGTAACCACCAACCTTAGATCATGTCTACAGTTTCCTTCACGATCCCAGTGTTGTGACCACAAATCTTTTCCGGACTTTTGCAACTTGCTCTGCTGCTTCTATATATAAATAAATAAAAAATTTCCTGCGGTTGGGGAATCCATGATGATCCTGCTGTTTAAATGGTGGTACATCTCTTAGTGATGCTTTAAATTTTTGATAGATAGCTCTGCAACTAGTCCGTCAGGGAGTTACAAATCAGCCATCTTCAGATGTCAGCATTCAGCAAGCAGAAGTCCAAGGATCAGGAGATGAATCTAAAGAATCAAGTGAAATCATAGGTGATGAACAAGTGGGGAAGAATGTGCAGGATTCGACCTCATGTGAGAAGGCAAATGGAATTGCTTCCAAAGAAGAAGATGAGTCAAGCGCCCATGAACCTGCCATTGAACTTTCGGCAGAAGCTGATCAGGTATTACCAAATATGCTAACAGACAATAGGTTAACAAGTGAACTGCCCATTGTTTCGGTGCTATCATGATAATCTGCACTTGCACATTTCTTCTAAATTTTTATACTACATTTGACACTACTTTCTTTATCTAATTTGAAGTTTTAGTGGTTCTTATACATCATAGCACTAGGAAATTGTTCACTCGGTCTCCATTTTTCTCATGAGTGAGTGGATGGTTCATTAGCAGAAGGATTAGGAAGGTGATGATCAGAGTGGTTTTAAAAAATGCCACTGTTATGTGTAAACGTACGTAAGTTATGGATCTATGGTATGTGTGGGATGTGGACCAAAAATGATGTGTCGATTCTATAATGTCAGGGTGTAGTGAGCGCTCCCAGTCTAATTTCAGCAAAGAAATGGGGGGCAGTTGTCAAAATACTACTAGTAATGCCATAAATATAACCATATTTATCTATTTTTTCATAGCAGTATTGTAATGTGTTTATATCCAGTGTAAATAGAATTTGAGCAAGAAAGGCACCCTACTTGTTTCTAAGGTCGCATTACTCTTGAATTTCTGATTGACAGGGCAATAAGGTGACTGCCAGTGTTAATGGAGCAGCAGCCAGTGAGGTGGTTGAAAAGGTTGTCGTTGATGCATCAAATCTAGCTGATTTTGTGGGGAAACCAGTATTCCATGCTGAACGGATTTATGATCAAACTCCAATTGGAGTTGTCATGGGTCTAGCTTGGACTGCTTTGGGTGGTTCAACTTTATATATTGAGACCACCCAGGTGGAGCAAGGAGAAGGGAAAGGTGCGCTTCATGTGACAGGTCAGCTTGGAGATGTCATGAAGGAGAGTGCCCAGATAGCTCATACAGTTGCAAGAGCGATATTACTTGAGAAAGAGCCAGATAATCAATTCTTTGCAAACTCGAAGCTGCATTTGCATGTGCCTGCAGGTGCTACTCCAAAGGATGGACCAAGTGCTGGGTGCACCATGATCACGTCAATGCTGTCTCTTGCCATGAATAAGCCTGTCAAGAAGGACCTTGCAATGACTGGTGAAGTAACATTGACTGGACGGATTCTTCCAATTGGTGGGGTATGTAACTATTACAAGATTCTGTTCGTTCTCATTCTATTTGTTTCGAGTCATTAAAACAGAATTATAATTGTTTGGGGTATAATAATGAACATGAACATATAAGCAAGTTTTATTCACCATTCAATAAGAAAAAAAAAAGCTAATTTCGCTAGTTCATTATCCTCATTTATTCTTGATTCGAATCAACTATCAAAGTGTCTGATACATATGTTCAATGTTAAACTCTGAGTACTCTGTCTTCCAGAACCCCTTTTTCTCTATAATTGTCAAGTATATTGCAGAACTCATCTTCACAGGGCCTCTCATGGCATAAATGTAGCATATGCTTGAACCATCACATACAGCACCATCTTATTTTGTTATTTTTCGGTCTACATCAAATTTTCCCAGTGCACTCAATTTCTCAGTCTATTTATCCTGTTTCTGGAGGAAATTATTAGGCTTCACTATTTTCTCCTTTTAATGCGACTTTCTTAATTAATTCATTGAGGTGTTCCAGATTCAACATAATCTTTCTCTGCTTTTGATTTCCTCTTTGAAGTTGCTACCTACTAAGTTACTAACCATATATGACAACAGGTAAAGGAGAAGACCATTGCAGCAAGGAGGAGTGAGGTGAAGACAGTCATATTTCCATCAGCTAACAGGAGAGACTTGATGAGCTTGCTGCAAATGTGAAAGAAGGCCTTGAAGTCCACTTTGTAGATGATTATAACCAAATATTTGAGCTGTCTTTTGGAAGCAATCAGGAGTCCCAGAAGTAACCACTTATACCGAACTCACCTTTGTTAATCAGAATTAGGAACCACAAAATCCTTTTGCTTGGGGAGTTCTGACAAGCTGTCATCGGCAATCTTAAAACCAAACTGCAATTTTGCATTATTATGTCAGAGTTCATTGTTTTTGTGCTTGGTAATGGCATGGCAACATCGTCTTGGGGACTCGTGAATTATAACTTGCCTCAGGATTTCTGGTTATTTATATGGTTCATCTTTGTAAAATTACATACCTCCAGCCTATCATCATCCTATGTAACATTTTTTGGAGGTGGTCAGAAGTCATAGGGAAAATATAAACATTGATATAGGCACGAATTTTGTCATTTTTACATTGAATAAAGGCTTCTTTACCATCATTACTTAATGAAGTCTTCACCTCCCGTGTAAACTTATTTCAAAATCTTGCTTGTTTTTGTGAACCTGTTGAGAAAAATATGGGGATTTATCCCAATGTTTTTTTGTTATGAGGCTACTCATGTTCTGTCATCAATTTAAGTCTGTGTTCCATATGATCTTTATTTCTTTATTTTTGATATGTGAACTTTGATGGTGTTTGCCATGTTGGTGAAGTTTCTGCCAAGCTGTCATTGGCAATCTCAAACCGACCCCTATTTTTCTATGATTTGATTCCATTTTCTTTGAGCTTCTTAATGTTACTTAAGTAGTTGGGAAAATGCTTAGTTGAGTTGAGTTGAGTTCTTAATGTTACTTAAACACGGTATCAAGTCCTCACCAATTATGACTGTCCCCGTACGACGTCCAGTTATTTATGTACTCTTCCCTTGTAAAATCACATACCACCAACCGCTTTGTTGTGTACCATTTGCAGGTAGTCCAGTGTTAGAGTGAAAAAGACATTGATGTCGGCATGAATTTTATTGCTTTTCATCAAACAATTATTGTCTAGTCATTTTTGATAGTCTTAGCCTCATCTGTGGACTTTTTGCTTGTTTGTAATCTGTGGAAGAAAAGGAGATTCATCCAGGGATTTGTGAATATAGCTTCTCATATTCTGGTGTAATCTAAGTTAAGACGTTTTGTTTTTTTGTTTATTTTCATTATGTAGAAACTGGTTTCTTGTACACAAACTTACAGATTGAGCTGGTCTTGTTTCATCTGAAGATGCAACTTTATCTTCACCTTGGTTTGGTTAAATCTCTAAACGCATGTCAATGTTATGTCTGTGTTTAAACATCTACCACAGTTGATAGTAGGATAGAGGATACCAGATTATAGAGGAGATCTTGTTTTGCGAGGGCTCCGTCCAGGGATCTTTTGCCTATCTTTAGGCCTCAGTCTCTTGGATCGCGAGGAACCGCTTGGATCTGGAAGCTCCCAATCCACCCTCGGCTGCAGCTCTTTCTCTGGAAGCTTGAGTGGAATTGTCTCCCTACCTGTTTCTTGCTTTCTGGTAGAGGTGTGGATATTCAGCCTATATGCCCATTGTGTGGTCAGGCGGATGAAACTATTGATCATGCCATCTTTCAGTGTTTTAGAGCTAGACATATTTGAAGGATTGTGGGTTATCAGATTTGTGAGGATGTTTCCAGTTCGCCGCGGTCCTCTTTCCTCAGTGATATCAGAAGGAATAACCAGCAGCGGGGTACAGTCTGGGCTGCTACAGCTTACCAGATTTGGTTATATCGCAATCAGATGGTCTTCACTGATGACTTCGTTCCCCCTCAGCGGACTGTTCGGATAGCTATATCCTTCTACTCTGCCTTCTCTCGTGCTGCTCATGATTTTGATATATCTGGTCACTGGGGTTCCCCTGCTACTTCGGTAGCGAACCGGCAGACAGTTTTTATTTCTTGGGAGCCCCCCCTCCAGGGTATATCAAAATTAACTTTGATGGGAGTGTTCGGGGAAGACTCGCTGGTTCTGCTTTTATTATTAGAGGTGCTGATGGTGGTATGTTGGCGGCAGGAGGTTTTGGTCTCCTTGATTCCTCTGTTCCTATGGCCGAGCTGTATGCGGCGTGGGCCGGGATTTCTTTTGCGGTTCGGTCCCTTCATGCTCAGAGTCTCTTTATTGAGGGGGACTCTCTTACGGTCATTCGTTGGCTTCGACAGGAAGGTAGTGATCTCCCTCCGACTAATCCTCTTCTTCTGGATATCTCGTCTCTTTTGAGGGGGGTCACCTTCTATCAGATTCGGCATGTCTATCGCGAGGCCAACATGGTAGCTGATTGGATTGCGGGTGTTGCGGCCCTTTTTTCTGGTTTTTGGATATGGAAACAGGGGGACTCCTGCCCCATTGTACTTAAACAACTTTTATTTTCTGATATATCTGGGCTGACTCACGCTAGACTGGTGTGATCGCCCGTTTTTCTCAAAAAAAAAAAAAAAAAAACATCTACCACCAAACATCAAAAGATTTGCTTGGCTGCATTACTTTCTTTTTTATAAATAGACATCAAGCCTTTATTAGAAGACCGAGTTTCATATGGTTATAGATAAGGTATCTGATATGGCTGATCCAACGCCGTCAGAATAAACGGTAATGGTGGCTGGCGGAGGCCCTCTCGGCCTTCTGAGCCCCCCTCGGTATCCAATGAACAGTATTTCAACCCCCGAGACCCCCTCGGTTTCGGGCTACATGGACAGTGCTTGGCTTCGAGTTCCAGTCTCAGCCTCGAGCCACAGCTCCCGGGCCCTATGGACAGTATTTTAACCCCCGAGACCCCTTCGGTCTCGGGCTACATGAACAGTGCCCGGCTTCGAGTTCCAGTCTTAGCCTCGAGCCACAGCTCCCAGGCCCTATGAACAGTATCTCAACCTCCGAGACCCCCTCAGTCTCGGGCTACATGAACAGTGCCCGGCTTCGAGTTCCAGTCTTAGCCTCGAGCCACAGCTCCTGGGCCCTATGAACAGTATCTCAACCCCTGAGACCCCCTTGGTCTCAGGCTACATGAACAGTGCCCGTTTCGAGTTCCAGTCTCAGTCTCGAGCCACAGCTCCCGAGCCCTATGAACAGTAACTCAACCCCCGAGACCCCCTCGGTCTCGGGCTACATGAACAGTGCCCGGCTTTGAGTTCCAGTCAGCCTCAAGCCACAACTCTCGGACCCTATAAACAGTATCTCAACCCTCGAGACTCTCTCAGTCTAGGGCTGCATGAACAATGCCCGATACATGGTCTGGCCCTTGAGCCCAGCAGCCTATAGCCTCGGGCCACCTGGCATGCCCGCGTGGTCTGCTGCACATCCGTAGCAGTGTGTGGCCATACCTCATAATGGCGTATGGTCCATCGCGTGCATGTCACTGTGCATGACCATAACCCGTTACAGCGTATGGTCCACCACTCGCCTACAACTGTGCGCAGTCATATCCGGCAACAGCGCGCACCAGGTATAACCACGGATGCCAGACACCTGTGAGGCCGTACTGATAGGTGACGCAGGACACCTTCGACGTGCACGATGACAGTACGATCTGTCACTGTCAGCCTCATCTTTTTGTATGTTATTGGGTGAGGCGCCTAGAAATCAGCAATCTTCCTGAACGGAAGGGTGTATCTTCGAACAGGTATAAAAGCGCACTCTCTCGCTATAAGTAGGGATCCAAGAACTCTGGTTTTTCTAGCTTCTCCCTACTAGTTAAACCCAAACTTTCTAGCTTCCTTTTGCTAGTCAGTTCTCGTCTTTTCATGAGTGACTAACTTGAGCGTCGGAGGGTCCCCACTGAAGCATCCGGTCTCCGGAGACTTTTCTTGCAGGAGTCCAGCGAGCAGGACGTCCGTTTCCCCGGTGTTTGAAGAAAATGACTCGGCGTCAACAGATTGGCGCGCCAGGAAGGGGGAAGAGAAAGATATAGAACTAGCAATCTGCAACCTCTCTCCCCGAGCTCTTGAGCCATGGTGACAACCCGTGTGAAAGGGGTCTCTGTCAATTGCGCTGGGGGGCAGCGTCAAGGAGCAGATCCGCTGGCGGTTGGCCCCTCAGCTCCCCCAGCCAGTGTCCCTGCACCGCCACGTCTCCAGGCGGTTAGACCTTCCGCTCCCTCGATCGACGTCTCTGCGCCTCCTCCACAGCAGCTTCAGGAAGACCGGCTTGCCACCCTAGCCATGCAGGTTCAGTCCTTGGCGACGGTGGTTCAAGGTTTGCAGCACCAGCAGGCGGCTCCGCGGCAGCCGGAGCCATTCCCATCAGTTCCGAGGGTGGTGCAACCTAGCCAGCATTCCTTCCAAAGGAGATCACCGGTCCCAGAGGCTCGCCACCGCCATGCTTTGCCCAAGCCTCACCACCGGGGAGCTTCCAAGAGGCAGCATGGGAGGGAGGCAGAGCGCCTTCGCCGACATCGCCGTTACTCTTCTCCATCCTCAGAATCTTCGGGGGAGGGGTCATTCGATGGCAGGATAGCCCATCGGGCCGAGCATCGACTCGACGGGTATAACCAACAATTGGAGGAACTCAGCCGCTGGATCACCCACCTGCCAGAGGCGGACTACGATAGCCGACATCACAGTTGACCCCTCTGGCGGTGCCTTGGCCCTTCGCCCAGTGGGTATGGACATCTTGGGACCATTCCCCCCAGCCTCCGGACAGCGCAAGTTCCTCCTGGTAGCCGTCGATCATTCACCAAGTGGATTGAGGCCGAAGCCCTTGCTAAGATCATTGAGAGCAAGGTGAGATCCTTCTTTTGAAAGTCTATCATATGCCGGTTTGGATTACCACACACTCTGGTCACCGACAATGGCCGACAGTTTGACAACGCACCCTTCCGAGGATTCTGCGCCAAACTGGGCATCCATCAGAGATTCACTTCCGTCGGACACCTTCAGACCAACGGAGCGGCTGAGGTAACTAATCGCATCATTCTCCAAGGACTGAGAACCCGACTGGATGATTGCAAGGGATGGTGGGTGGAGGAGCTCCACAATGTGCTATGGGCCTACCACACAATGCCACGAGCCCCCACCGGAGAGACCCCATTCAGCCTGGTCTTCGGGTCCGAAGCTGTCATTCCGATGGAGATAGGCTCCCCGAGCCCTCGGGTGGAATCATATAGTGAGGAAGACAACCCGGACCGGCTACGAGCCAACCTCGACCTGGTGGAGCGCGGCTCCGGATGGCGGTCTACCGACAATGAGCTGCCAAATATTACAATGCCTACGTGCGCCCCAAGACCTTTTTGCCGGAAGACCTGATCCTTCAACGAGCCTAGGTCTCGAAGCCAACGGAAGGAGGCAAGCTAGCTCCGAACTGGGAGGGGCCCTATCGGATCACCGAAGCACTCCGTCATGGAGCATACAAGATTGAAAAGCTGGATGGGAGGCCGCTCCCCCGGATGTGGAACGCTGACAACCTCCGTCGGTACTATCAGTAGTGCATTTCCTTCTTACATTAAATACCATGCTTGTATTCTTTTGGGTTTTCACCCCTCATTTCGCATCAATAAACTTGAGTTCCAGCATCTCAATTTTTCAGCAAAAAGCCCTGGGCCAGTCAGGCACAAAGCCCAGTGTACCACTGGCAGAGCGATGTACCATCGGCTCTCAACAACTAAAGCCCGACCCCGGTCGGCCCAAAAAGCCCTGGGCCAGTCAAGCACAAAGCCCAGTGTACCACTGGCAGAGCGATGTACCATCGGCTCTCAACAACTAAAGCCCAACCCCAGTCGGCCCAAAAAGCCTTGGGCCAGCCAGGCATAAAGCCCAATGTACCACTAGCAGAGCGATGTACCATCGGCTCTCAACAACTAAAGCCCAACCCCGGTCGGCATAAAAAGCCCTGGGCTAGCCAGGCACGAAGCCCAGTGTACCACTGGCAGAGCGATGTACCATCAGCTCTCACAACTAAAGCCCGACCTCGGTCGGCCCAAAAAGCCCTGGGCCAGCCAGACACAAAGCCCAGTGTACCACTGGTAGAGCGATGTACCATCGGCTCTCAACAACTAAAGCCCGACCCTGATCGGCATAAAAAGCCCTGAGCCAGCCAAGCACAAAGCCCAGTGTACCACTGGCAGAGCGATGTACCATCGGCTCTCAACAACTAAAGCCCAACCCCAGTCGGCCCAAACCCTGGGCTAGCCAGGCACGAAGCCCAGTGTACCACTAGTAGAGCGATGTACCATCGGCTCTCAACAACTAAAGCCCGACCCCGGTCGGCCCAAAAAGCCCTGGGCCAGCCAGGCACGAAGCCCAGTGTACCACTGGCAGAGCGATGTACCATCAGCTCTCAACAACTAAAGCCCGATCTCGGTCGGCACAAAAAGCCCTAGGCCAGCCAGGCACGAAGCCTAGTGTACCACTGGCAGAGCGATGTACCATCGGCTCTCAACAACTAAAGCCCGACCCCGATCGCCCAAAAAGCTGTGGGCTAGCGAGGCACGAAGCCCAGTATACCATTGACAACGCGGCGTGCAATTGGCTCCTAGAAGCCCTAGTATATCTTGGCCTTCCGAGTCCGATGCTTCATTGGTCACTGGGAGTCCATACTCCTCGACTTTAGGATTCAGTCCTACATGGCTAAGTTCTTCCTGGACCTCGAGCACGAGGATTGGTAAGATGAGCTGCACCGCCCAGCGTCCATCGTCCAAATGGAGTCCCGATGCAGCCTCGGCCTGGCTCCATTTCCTCCAGCAGCCTCGGTGGTTTCGGACTCGGCGTACGGAGGGCTGCTTGCCGGTGTCTGCTTCGGGGGCGGACTTGCTGCCCCCGACGGTCCCTCACCCCAGCTCCTTGTTACCTCGGCGGGGACTGGCCCGCGGGGAGCGAGGGGCTCCTCCGCTATCGCCGGCTCCTCCGTGGCCGGCTCCTCCGCTATCGCCGGCTCCTCCGTGGCCGGCTCCTCTATTGTTGCCTCCTCATCCACCGCCCTTTCTGGCGGGGTGTCGGCCGTCAGATCGATCTCCGGGATGGCCAGAGGCTCTTGTGGTGCAGGTGGCTTGGGCACCCGCACTGTCGGCGTTTCGGGGCTGGTGCTTGCTGCCCCTCACTCGGCTCCTCCTGGGCCCTCCTCCTCTTGGCAGTGGCCTTCATGAGTCTGCGGGTCGGAACCTTCATGGCTGTGCAACATCGGTTGGGGTCAGTCAAAAAAAAATAAAAAAATAAAAAAAACAAGAACGAAACAGGAAGACTTTAACTAAGTGTGAGGGAGACTTACCACGGTGGGAGATAAGACCCGCCGACTGGAGGTTTTCCTCTGTTAGAAGCAGGTTGTACCGAGGGATGTCGGTAGTCAACAGTTGTCCCAACGCTTCTTTGTCTCCATGATGGACAGTGGAATTCATGTTACCTCGAAGGTCGGGGTCCTCCCACCGGGGCTTAACTTGGTCTAGATTGGCAAAGAAAAATTGAGATTTCTATCCCTTGACGAGGTAGAAAGAAGAAGCTTAAGGACTCGGCCGGGTCGGGGCTGAAACAGCCACCAACCCTTCTGAGCCCGGAGGATGTAGAAAGAGCGAAAGAGAGAGACTCGAGGAGTAATGTGGAGATGATGGCAAAGGACGACGAAGGCACTAACGACCCGAAGAGAGTTCGGGACCAACTGAGAAGGGGTCAAGGAGTAATAGTCAAGGAGGTTTATGAAAAAGGAGAAAAGGATAAGCGGAGGCCCACCCTCAGGGAAATTTCATAAATGGCCACTCGGCCTGGTCGAGATGAGATCACTCTATTGTCGGGGGTCGGGAGATAGAGCCCGACATCCCGGGAGATTCGATAACGGGCCCGGATGTTCGCCAAATCCTGGCCTGTCACCGTGGAGGCGATCCCTTCCGGGGATTCCGCCCCCACCCTTGAGGAGGTGCCGGCCTCCGCCTGGCGTCTCCTCGATGGGGCCCTGCCAGCCGCCGCCGGGCGCCTCCCTGTGGGAGCCTCCCCGGCAACCCACCGCTGGGCCAGAGGGATGCGGTCCTCCGAATCAGAGGACCACTCAAGAGGAGGTGAAGGAGAAGGGGGAGAAGAAGGAGAAGCATGAAGCCTCTCGGGAGAAGGACGATCCTCTGAATCATCCTCCGAGGTCCAGGACTGAGAACTCATTGATGGAAGAAGGAACATAGAGGTCTAGAAGAGACGAAGAGCTGACCTGGGGAAGAAAATGGTGTGCGCGGGCTCTCAGGTTGCAGCGAAGGCCAGGAGGCAGAAAATCAGAGAATCAGAGGAAGAAGACAATGATGGCAAGAGCAGTGTGGCTAGATTCAACCCCCAACCCGAGTTTTATTCAGTTTAGAATTGTCCCGCCTTGTCTCGTTAGCCACGCGGACTTCCACCATAGGCTGGGCTGCCTCGGTGACCGCTCGACGCGTGATACGATCTGCCTCCGGCCAATGATAGGACGCTGTTGACATCATCGTTATGATGAAAAATGATGGCGCGACTTTCCTCACAGACTTCGAAGGATCAACCTTGCTTCGAGGATGATCGCCGCAGATCGGGTGGACGGTAGTGGCCACCCTTTCACATCCCACATGACGCCTGCATAAAGTCATTGCAGCGCCCAGAGACACGTGTCCGGGGGCGGTTCGCAAAGGACGGGGATCAGCCACTTGGGAGGTGACACCCCTTTCGCCTTGCTGGGGTGGGCCCACTCCGTCTCAGGGATGAGGAGGCATCTGATATGGCTGATCCAACGCCGTCAGAATAAATGGTAACTGTTGGCCCAGATGACAACCCAAGAGGGGGGGGGGGGGCTGAATTGGGTTCTTTAAAAATTAGCCATTTAAAAATGTTTGCTTAAGAGGAATGAAGGCAATAGCAATGTAAATACAAAGTGCAGTGAATAAAACAGAGATAGAGAAAGAGTCAATGAAAGCACGGCAAACACAAAGATTTTATAGTGGTTCGGTGTATCCAACACCTACGTCCACTCCCAAGATTCACTTGGGTCCACACTATAATCTTCCTTGATTACAACAGAGTTGTTTTACAAGCTCACAACTCAAACTTGTTGTTTTCCCGGGATCACAACGAACCCAGCTGGTTTTCAAGGGCTCACCAGCACAAAAACCCTAACACAAGCTTTACCAAGCTTGTACCGAGGTAAGACTACCTCCACTAGTTCAATCCCCCAGATTGAACTAGACACAAAGAATAGAAATATTGTTTTTCAGTTACAACTCTCCTTAATGAGCAGATAAACAAATATAAGAATAAAGTTTAGAAAGCCTGATTTGTAGTTGGTTGGCTTTTGAGCTTTTCTTCTTTTCTTCTTTTCCTCAGCTCCTTTGAAGTGTAGAATCGGGCCTCAGCTCGGATTCTTCATGGACTGTTCGTTGGAGTTGATTTGAGCTTTTCTTTGAATGTAGAAAATCTTTTGATTTGCTCTTGAATAGCTCTTGAATTTTCTTCTGAAGCTTCCTTGGATTGTTGAGCTTGAGCACAGAAGGAGCTTCCTTTGATTTTACTCTTTTTCTTTCACTCTAATTTGAATCTCGGATTTTTTCAAATGAAGCTCTGTTTTTTCGATTTTTCTCTTCTTTTCTTTTTGAAGTGAATATCTCTCTATATCTCTCTTTGATTTAAAAACGGCTTCTCTATTTATAGATTCTGTAAAATATAGCCGTTAGAAACAAAGAAAAATAGCCGTTAATTAAAAATCTTACCGTTGACGCTGAGTTGGCATTCGGAAAAATCTCGCCTAGATTTGCTGGAGTCGACTCCTGCTTTCCGCGAGTCGGCTCGAAGTCAAGATACCAAAATAGAAATACTCAGAAAGTCAAAGGGTCGACTCATCAAAAATAAAGTGTCGACTCCTGACAGTCGGGGGTCGACTCATGAAAAGTTGGGGGTCGACTGCGAAATGCTCAGAAAAACACCTCTGGTGTCTGAGCGGAGTCGACTCACACAGTCATGGAGTCGGCTCGACAGAATCGGGGGTCAACTCGAGAAATCACATGGGTCGACTCGAGACAGACAGTCATTTCTGTAGTCTGAATGGAGTCGACTCTGAAACTCTAGAGTCGGCTCCGGAACGTATTAAAAATCAGAGAATTTTCTGATTGACTTGAAATTCGTTCCAGATTCATTTTAAATCATTATTTTGACTTGAATATAATAAAATTGGCATTAGGAATCAATTCAAGAAATGTTCCAAAAACTCATTGATTATAATATGAAGTATAAGATTCCTTTTTGAACGTTTAAACATGGAGCTTGAAGTTACTTTCAAATAGATTAAAGTTATACTTTAACATTCTCATTCATTGTTCTAGATAAATTCATTGTTTATGTAAATAAACTCATTACATCTTTTAATATACTCATGGCTTTTGGTAATCATCAAAATCAATAAGATTGGGGCAACAAATTCTCAACAATCTCCCCAACAGTAACGATAGCTGACGGAGTCCCTCTCGGCCTTCTAGCCCCCCTCGGTATCCAATGAACAGTATCTCAACCCCCGAGACCCCCTCGGTCTCGGGCTACATGGACAGTGCCCGGCTTCGAGTTCCAGTCTCAGCCTCGAGCCACAGCTCCCGGGCCCTATGAACAATATCTCAACCCCCGAGACCCCTCGGTCTCGGGCTACATGAACAATGCCCGGCTTCGAGTTCCAGTCTCAGCCTCGAGCCACAGCTCCCGGGCCCTATGAACAATATCTCAACCCTCGAGACCCC
Source organism: Calamus simplicifolius (assembly GCA_900491605.1). Classification (NCBI taxonomy): domain Eukaryota; kingdom Viridiplantae; phylum Streptophyta; class Magnoliopsida; order Arecales; family Arecaceae; genus Calamus; species Calamus simplicifolius. Next base: position 487,209 of record UESW01004446.1, on the reverse strand, counting down.
CTCAGTCTCGGGCTACATGAACAGTGCCCGGCCTCGAGTTCCAGTCTCAGCCTCGAGCCACAGCTCCCGGGCTCTGTGAAAAGTATCTCAACCCTCGAGACCATAGTTGTCAGACCCGGCCCGGACATTGACCCGGCCAAGGACTTGGGTCACCGGGTCACTGGTTCAACCGTTGGGTCACTGGTTCAATCATCGATCAATTATATTAATATATATATATATATTAATAAAATTAATTTTTAATAAAAAATGCAAGGTTAACGTGATAATAAAACCCGTGACCCAAACCGGTTCGGGTTGGATTGACGGGTTCATGGGTGAACCGGCTGGGTTGACCGGGTTATTCTGGATCACTTACACATTCGGTTTTATATTGAAACCGGACCGGCTTGGTCTTCGGGTCCCGGTTCAATCGGTCCAATCGGCCGGTTTGGTCCGGTTCTGACAACTATGCTCGAGACCCCCTCGGTCTTGGGCTACATGAACAGTGCCCAGCTTCGATTCCAATCAGCCTCGAGCCATAGCTCTCGGACCCTATGAATAGTATCTCAACCCCCGAGACTCCCTCGGTCTCGGGCTGTATGAACAGTGCCCGATACATGGTCTGGCCCTTGAGCCCAGAAGCCTATAGCCTCGGGCCACCTGGCATGCCCGCGTGGTCCGCCGCACATCCGTAGCAGTGTGTGGCCATATCTCATAACGGGGTATGGTCCATTGCGTGCCTGTCACTGTGCATGACCATACCCCGTTACAGCATACGGTCTACCACCCGCCTACAACTGTGCGCGGTCACATCCGGTAGCGGCGCGCACCAGGTATAACCATGGATGCCAGACACCTGTGAGGCCGTACTGATAGGTGACGCAGGACACCTCCGACGTGCACAGTGACAGTACGATCTATCACTGTCAGCCTCATCTTTTTATCCGTTATTGAGCGAGGCGCCTGAAAATCAGCAATCTTTCGGAACGGAAGGGTATATCTTCGAACAGGTATAAAGCGCACACTCTCACGTAAGTAGGGATCCAAGAACTCTGGTTTTTCTAGCTTCTCCCTACTAGTTAAACCCAAACTTTCTAGCTTCCTTCTGCTAGTCAGTTCTCGTCTATTTCCGAGTGACTAACTTGAGCGTCGGAGTATCCTCACCGGAGCATTCAGTCTCCGGGGACTTTTCTTGCACGAGTCCGATAAGAGGACGTCCGTTTTCCCGGTATTTGAAGAAAGTGACTCGATGTCAACAGTATCATTGCCGAGTGCAGATAGGTTTAGTACTTGTGATTATATGCTTTTTAAACAAGCAAGCAGATCATGTAAACACAATTTGGTGCAAGTTAGGTTTAGACAAATCAGAACTATTGCAGCTGTTGTCTTCCCCCCCCCCCCCCCCGTTGAAGCAAATAACAGCAGATATTATATTAGTTTATTAAAGAAAAGAAGTGGGGCATCACAGCAGAGTTTATAATTTCTCTCTAGAGGATTTTCTTGCGTGATTCTTGCATGCCTTCTGTCTCAGTTGACGTCATCTTATGTGTTCTGTCACCCTTTGGCTCCTTTCAGTCATTTGTTGCCACCACTTACAACTCAAGTGGGTTCTCATGCGGCCTCCACCGTACGTATGGCTGCATGGTGATTTTCCCATGGGTGCTGTTCACAACTGCATTCCCTAACAAGCTGATGGCTGAGTGAAAGTCCAACCCCATGTAGTGGTTCTAAAGCCTCTAAATAACACTTATCTCAGCCGCTCCCAACCATTTGCCCTCATGGTTCCTGATCAACCATCCAAAACCCAAAAGAGGGAATTAAGCATCTGTTTTTAGAGGGAGGAGAGAGAAAGTATCGTGTTTTCGGTGTTAGAAGTGCTCTCTGCCGAGTCTGCTTTAAGATTCGGGCTACGACTTTCGTCTTCTCTGATCTCTGGCTCTGTGATCCGTCTTCTCGGCTCTGCTTCACTGTGTGATGGGGACTCAAGCTCAACAGCGTCCTGGTGACTCTATCGGGGCTGGGCAGTCCGGCACGGCGTGGCATCGGGCCCGTGGCAGTGGGTTCGAATGGATTGCTCCTTCGCCTCCCCCATCGGTCGTGACGGAGCTGGAACGGAGGTTCCCGAGTGTAGTCCAAGTGCCTTTGCATTCTCTGGATGCTGAAGAAGAACGATGGGGGAGCCATGCTATCCTTGCTCGCTGCCTCTCTCGATGGATTCCGCCGGAAATCATCGTTCGTGAGTTCCATCGAGCGGGACTGACTGGTGATATCGAAGCTCTTGCCTTGGCAAATAAGCACTTCATCTTCCATTTCTCTGATATCCGAGCTAAGGATCTTGCACTGGGAAGACCATGGGTTGTTAATGGATAAATTATCATCACGGCAGAGTGGCGTCCGGAATTCGTCCCAGTCGATAGCTCCATCCACTCTGCTCTGCTCTGGATACGGTTGCCATAGCTTCCAATTGAGTTTTGGAGTGACGAAATTCTCTCGTCCATCCTTGCAGTGGCCGGGGAATTCCTTTACTCCGATGAATCTACCAAGGCAAGGAAGCGTGGAAGCTTTGCTCGGGCCTGTGTCCGAGTGGATCTAGGTTCGCCTCTCCGGCCAGGAACTCGGATCCGTGGAAGCAGAGACCCATTTTGGCAACAATTCTCATACGAAAATCTTGAAGGAATCTGTGATGAATGTGGATCAGTGCATCTCAATGGATTGTGCCTTGCTGTGACGGATTCTTCCGCGGCGTCTTCCGGCTATGCTTTTGGGCCCTGGATGGCTGCTATCAGACGCCGGAAATCCAACCAGGATCCTCCGTCGGGTGGCCGTCTTGCTCCTCCCGGGTCATCCCCTGCTTTGGCCGACGGATGGCAACTCCCTAAGAATCCAGCCGCCGGCAGCCGAGCAGGGGTACTGCCTCACTCTCTCCTTCCTCGGTGACGAAGCCCCAGGGTGGTTTGGCCTTTGCGGAGAAGACGGCTTCGATCCCAGGCGGCGTCGTCTCTGGCAGCCAAGCTGAGGAATTCCTGGGTTCAGCGAATGAGAAGAATGAAGGAAGCCCTGTGCCGATTGCTACTGTAGCAAAGTTTCAGAAACATTTGATAAAAGGGGCTGATAAGGGCATTGATTTCAATCCTTTTGCATGCTTAGAGCCCGATACATCTATTGAACAGCCTAAGTCCCATGATGATGGCTACTCTGGCCCTTCCAAGAGGACCCGGCCTGTGGACCTTGTTCCTCAGCGAGTGGTTTCCAGAACCACTAAAGGGAAAGCGAAAACTTCTACTGGAGGGAAAGCTAGATCACAGGGGTCTTTCACTTTTCTAGCTACTGGTGACTCTTCCCAGGGGTCGCCTGACCTCTTGGGCCAGGGAATAAGAAGTCTCGTCGCAAGGAAAGACCGGGTCTGCCGTCTGCTTCAGCTCTCTCCTTGCCAGCCCAGATGGAAGCATCTAATCATGACTCGGCGGTCCTTTTGCTCAAGAAGGCTATCCTTCGGGGGGAGGAGGCTGTAGCCATGGAATCGTCTTGCTCTAAGGATCCCGCTTTGCAGGATGTGGAAGTTGTATCCATGGACTCGTTCCATCCGGAGGATTGCAGGGGCAAGGAACCTGTGGGTTCTCTTCCAGCTGACGACCGCCTTGTTGATGAGTTGATGGGAGACAGAGTGGGGGTCCCCCCTTTCATGCCTCTGAATGAAGATTCTTGTATGGAATGTGCGCGGAGCTCAGAAACCATCGTTTCGCTCTGCGTTTGGGAGGCTTTTGCAGCTTCATGGTTTTGATATTTGTGTTCTTCTAGAAACTCGGTTATCGGGGACCAGTCTTGATCGTTTCCGACGTATGGTCTCCAGATCTTGGGTTTCCTATGCTATTGACTCTGTTGGTCTCTCCGGAGGGATTGTGGTTTTATGGAGAGCTGAAAATATCAAAGTGGATGCATTTCATTACTGTGGTCAACAAGTTGCTCTGGTAGTTTCTGACGGATATCATGCTCCCTGGCTTCTTTCGGGTGCTTATGCTAGCACTGACTTCAGGGTGCGCCGGGTGCTATGGGCTGAGATTCATTCTTTGCTTTCCCAGGGTATTCCTTCTCTTATTGCGGGTGATTTCAACTGCATTATCGAGGCCAATGAGAAAAGAGGTGGCAGGCATGCGGTTGATACAGTGGAAAGATCTGAGTTCAGAAACTTCATTGCTTCAGCTGGTCTTTTGGATTTGGGATTCTCTGGGCCTCAGTTTACCTGGTGTAACAATCGTCAGGGTTCTGCTAGGGTGTGGGAAAGACTGGATAGAGCCTTGGCCAATCCTCAGTGGCTCCAGCTTTTTCCCTCAGCCAATGTTACTCATCTGTCTAGAATTGCTTCGGATCACTGTCCTATTCTGATTTCTACTGATGTGCCTTTACAGCAGAGTAGGGTGTTCCGATTTGAGAAATTATGGACTTTCTATTCTTCTGCTAGATCTGTCATCTCAGAGGTTTGGCGGTTGCCTGTCAGAGGAAGTGCCACCTACAGACTTTCTCGGCGTCTGGTTCTTGCTAGACGTAGACTATGTAGTTGGAGTAAAAGGGAGGTGGGCGATATCGCTCGACGGGTTGAGCAGACTGAGTCTATTATTTCGTCTCTGCAGTCAAAGGAGGACCAAGAGGGATGTCTTCCTGATTCTGATCTTTTGACCCTTAGAACCAACCTGTCTCTTCATCACTCTCTTTTGTTACAACAGGAGACTTTTTGGAGGCAGAGATCCCGCATTCAGTGGATTCAGGAAGGGGACTCCAACACTAGATTCTTTCACCAGGCTACACTTAAACGCCGTGCTGCGAACCGCATTAGACGGCTTATTGATGAGGAGGGCAACCCTCAGGAGGAGTTCCATATGATCAGGGATCAGATGCTCAATTTCTTTCAGTCTAGATGGTCTGAGCATTCTGGTGAGGGGTACCCTATTTTCTTGGTCTCCCCTTCCTCTAGGGTATCTGATGTGGAGAATGCTCTTCTCATCCGTCCGATTTCTGAGGATGATATTTGGCGGGCTTTATGGGATCTTGGTATTGACAAGGCTCCTGGACCTGATGGGTTCCCGCCTGTTTTCTTTCGCCACTACTGGGATATTGTAGGACAGGAGGTGGTGCAAGCTATCCAGCTTGTTTTTCAATCTAAAGCAATTCCAGCAGATTGGAATCAGACTCTTATCACCCTGGTGCCCAAACGGCCTGATGTTTCCTCTCCTCAGCACTTCCGGCCTATTAGTCTCTGCACCACCTTATACAAAGTATGTGCGCGCATCCTGGTTTCCCGAATGTGTTCTGTGATGGCTCGCATCATCTCTCCACAGCAGGGGGCGCACATCACTGACAATGCTCTGCTTGCTCAGGAATTCATGCATGACCTTCAGCGAGCTCCCAGCCGTCAGAGTCTTATGGCTGTCAAGCTCGATATAGAGAGAGCTTATGATAGATTGAGCTAGGATTTCCTGCGCCTCACTCTTTCTGGGTTTGGATTTACGGAGCTCTTTGTCGACTGGGTGATGGCCTGTGTTTACCGGCCTTCCTTCTCTCTCCATATTAATGGTGGTCAGACTGATTATTTTCACTCGGAGGTTGGGTTGAGACAGGGTTGCCCTCTTTCGCCTTTCCTGTTCATCCTCTCGGCCGACTCTTTCTCCCGGGCGCTATCTCAGGCTCAGGATAGCAACTCTCTGGTCCCTTATACTGCTGGTCCCCAAGGGCCCTCCCTTTCTCACCTTATGTTCGCTGATGATTGTATTCTTCTGGGAAGGGCTACTGTTCGCAATGCTATCACTTTTTCTACTATCATTCAGTCTTACTGTAGTGCTTCAGGGCAAAAAGTCAATATCACTAAATCTTTGATCTGTTTCAGCCCTAGGACGAAGCCTACTGTTAGAGGGACTATTTCATAGATTATGGGTATTCCTAATCAGGCTGATCAGCTATCCTATCTTGGAATACCTATTACGGGGAGGCGGCCTCGCATCTCTGACTTCAGTAACTTAGTTAGCCGGGTCCGTGACAGATTGGATGGGTGGCACGTCACTGGGCTCTCTATGATGGCGAGGCTTTCACTATTACGCTCGGTGCTATCTTTCCTACCACTCTATCTGCTTGCCAATGCTGCTGTTCCCTTGTCTTGTTTGAGGAAGATCGAGAGACAGTTCCGGGATTTCCTTTGGGCTTCAATGCAGGATGGGTATGGTATTCACCTCCTGGCTTGGGATATTGTTTCTATGCCGATTACTGAGGGTGGGCTCGGGATCCAGTCACTCATTGTTAGGAGGGAGGCTCTGATTGCGAGGCATGCTACGCGGTTCTTGCTTGATCCGCACTGTTTGTGGAGCTCCTTTATGCGGGCCAAATATGGAGACTGGAATTCTTCCTCTCCTCCTCAGCTTTTCCCTGGGCACTCTTTTTTCTGGAAAGAGGTCTGCCGGCATGCTCCGCCTATTTTGGACAGCATCTCTTGGTCGCTAGGCGATGGGGCCTCTGTTGATATTATTCATGTCACCTGGATAGCTGACCTTCCTCTGTCCCGTTGGCCTACTTTTGTGAGTTCTGACATCCCGCAGGGTATGAGGGTGATTGACTTATTCGGTTCGGATCACTCTGCTTGGTCTTCTTCTATGGTCTCCAGTTTTTTTGGAGTTGAGCTTTGCCGGCGCATTCTTGCCATTCCTCTTACTCCGGGTCCCACCCCTGATATTAGGGTTTGGAGGAGATCCTGTCTGTCCCGTGCTCCTATTAGAGATCTTGTTGAGATTTACAGCCCTCAGCCTCAGCATTCGATTGATTTGAAGTGGATCTGGCATCTCCCCATTCATCCCAGGGTGCGGCTCTTTATGTGGAAACTTGCATGGAACACACTTCCTACTTGTTCCCTGCTCTCCGCGAGAGGCATGAGCATTCTGCCTACTTGCCCTTTATGTGGTAGGGAGGACGAGACGGTTGGCCATGCTATTTTCAGTTGCTCCCATGCGCGACAGATCTGGCAGATTTCAGATGCTGGTCCTTGGGATCAGGGGTCTGAATCCCTGTGTAGTCACTTTTTGAGTATCATCAGGGAGGATATGGGAAGAGGACTCCACCTTCTGGTTTCGAGGAGGGCTTACACTGCTTACCAGATATGGTTATCTCGGAATCGGCTTCTGTTTGCTGATGAGACTATTCATCCTCGCAGGGTTGTTAGGGCTGCCTTCTCCTTAGCTGCTGAGTATACCTTCCATCAGAGATTTTGGTTTTCTGCTATCCCTGGCCACTGGGACTCCCCTGCTGCTTCGGCAGCGTACCGGCGTACGGTTTTTATTTCTTGGGAGCCCCCACCTTCAGGGTTTGTTAAAATCAACTTCGATGGTAGTGTTCGTGGCAGATGTGCAGGCTCAGCGTTTGTGATTCGGGGGCCTGACGGTGAGATGCTGGCGTCTGGTGGATTTGGTCTTCTTGATTCCACAGTGCCCTTTATGGAGTTGTGTGCTGCTTGGGCTGGTATCTGTTGTGCTATTCGCTGTCTTGGAGCTCGCAGCATTATTGTTGAAGGGGATTCCATCACGGTTATCCGCTGGATTAGGCAGGACTCCCGTGCCCGTGTGCCTATCATCCCCTTGCTTGGAGATATTCATTCTACCCTTCAGGGTATCTCTTGTGCCAGGATTAGGCACATCTACCGGGAAGCCAACTCTGCGGCAGATTGGATTGCTGCTAGGATGACGTCTTATGCTGATTCTTGGAGCTGGAAGCCGGGTGAACCTTGCCCCCCTGTTCTTTCCCAAATTTTGTACTCTGATATCTCGGGTTTGACTCACCCTATTGGTGTGATCATCCGCTTGTACCAAAAAAAAAAAAAAAAAAAAAACATCCAAAACCCATCAGACCTAGGTTACCAAAAGATCTCCCATCAACATTAATTTTAACCAATAGCAGGGGAGTAATAAATACATCTAAAACTCAATGAAAAAATTCTATGTGAAAGTTGATTAATTTTTTCATTGATCGATTTACCTATATTCTCTTGCTTAGATCAAAAAAATTTAAATAATAAGTTATATTCCTAATTGAACATTTATTTTTAAAATTAAAAAATAACACCTAGCCATCCCGAAGATGTCTAAACACTTTTCCATGGATTAGATAATATATATATATATAATCTTTTTAAATATTCTAGTATGATCATGATTCTTCTTCTATTAATACTTCTTAATTCTTTCTTTTATTTGCCTTTTACTTTCAATGCATTTCGAAAAGAAAAGATAAGAAGATAATATTTATAAAAAAATATACAATTAAAAAAAATATCTTAGTATGATACAATCTATGTTGCATAAAGAATATAATAGTGCTATTTAATTAGTAAATAATAACTAGAAAAATTAATTTTTATTTAAAAGTAAAATTATATATGATTAGTGTATGTATATCTAAAGTATTGCTAAAAATCTATTTTGGTAAGAAAAATTAAACTTCAATCATCAAGAGATGGTATATAATTAATATGCAAAATAAGTTTGGTAGAAAATTATGAAAAAATGAATAGATCTTAACAACTTATGTGAAAAAATTATAATATAAAAGAACATGAGTAACAATTATCATAGCTACTTTTCAATACATAAAAAAACATGAATAAATTATTTTTTTATCTCAGTATTACATGGATAATATTTATTTGAAAAAATATAGATTCTTATATAACTTTGATACCACTCAAAGAACAAGACCTAATTAAAACAAATACAAGAAATTCAATATAAGAACAAGTAAAATAAATGAGCAATAAAATAAATAAAATATAGAGATTTTTATAGTGATTTGGTACTCCCTATCTATACTCATTTTCAAGATTGCTTGAGAATTTTACCATACCAATCATCTTCCGACATATTAGGCTCAAACTCATACATTGTTTCTTTTTTAGGCTAAGAAAAAACATATACAATATTCTTTTTCAGAGGCTACAACGGAACATTTGTGTCTTCTTTATACAAGCAAAAAAGGAATCCTTATTCTCTTAGATAATACAAGATAAAAGGTACTAAAAACAAAGATCACTATATCAAAGAATGAATATTTTTCAAGGAAGCCGTAAATTTGGATAAAAAGGATTTACACTAAAGGCTCAATAATACTATTTTCTCAAACATTTTCAATGATTTTGATCTTTTTTTTTTCTCCATTCGTTTGAACTGATGTCTTTAATTTATAAAACTTTAAATTTTGCGACTGAATTCGATTTGTAATCCAATAGCCAATCAAATTCTATCCTTTGACTGTCCCAGCCCTAGTTCATAACTAATCAACAATTAGTTCATTGCTAGTCATCCCTTGAGAGTTACAATACTTTTGAGAAAAATCGGTCAACTATTAGTTCATGGCTAGTCAATTTGACCATGGATTGATGGCTACAAGTCTTATTTTTGATTTAAAACTTAATTTAATTTAAATGGATCTTGAGTCTCATGCAACGCCTTTCTTACCAAATTTTACAATAATTATCCTTAAGGACCATAAAAATTACATCTTGAAGACTTTCTTTTGGACAATTTTTACCTTGTTGACTGATATTTGATTTGTCCTTATTCTTTTCCAACTTTGAGCTCTTGTTTGCAATTTGAGCTCTTTATGATTTAAATACATGCTAGATAAAACATTTGCTCGGCTGGAATTGAACATCTTATCTGTCCATCATTATAAACTAAGTATACCATTAGTTTTATAATTAATATTTTGTTATCATTAAAACATGTATCATTGAATCATTAGATTTAATATTACATAGAATAGCAAACTATAATTTTAGTAATAAGTTAGTAATATGGCTTCAAGCTATGCTAGAAGTTTAATGTTTTTGAGATAATAGAGTAATTTTTGTTTTTAAATTCCTTGTAGTTAGTTATTGTTGGTCTCTTTAGTTCTCTATGTATCTATATATAAAAAAAGGCTTTCCATCTTCAATGGCAACCTTATAATATGATAAGCTACTAAAATAAAACATTATATATACCATGAAATTTTCATATTATATCCTATTTCCTGCTAGGTAGTTTCATTTAAAAGAACAATGGTAAAATAAAAGTATGACATAAAAAGAGAAAAAAAAATTGCTGCATCAAATATGTAAACTAATACTGCAAAAGTCAACTTCAAATATATGATAGTCCTACAGAAGGAGCTTTTTTTTTTTTACTTATTCATGCGGACAAAAATTGTCACCGCATCAATAAATATGCTTGATGACTAAAGCCGAGCTGCTAAGTCGAACTATCTGGCCGAGGTATCTCAGAACCTCAGAAAGGCTGAGCTATATCCGAACCTCGATAGGGCCGAGCTATCTTAGTACCTCACTGGGATCGATCCTCATTCCTTCAACGTAAGCACCATTTGCTGCTTCAAACCATACCGGATATCTCAAAGGATGAACTACCCTGATCGCAAGAATCGCGGAAAGAGCCTCCAAAAATGAGAATGGAAGCCAAATACAGCACTCCATCCATGATCAACAGGATTTCAAATTTTCGATAAAGCGCCCGTCAGCTTCATCAACTGCCGATCTCTGTAACTGTTGGGAATTCGGCCTTATCGGATGCCAAGTCCCTAAAACGTGCCCGAAAAATCAGGTAACGGCTCACTCCTTGGCAGCGTACAAATACCAAGTCCTAGGACCCCCCTAGATATGCTCTCGAAGGCAATCTAAGCCCCCAAAAAATAACCCTAGCAAAGGTCATTGCTCTTGAAAAATCACGCCAAGAAGAAAAATCCTTCTGCTGGAGCCTTCTCCTCTCATCTGTTTGCTCGGAATCTTCACTGACTTGGGCATCAGAGGGTCTTCCACAGGGACCACCCTCTGTGATTCCTGCATGAGGACTGCCTTGTAGGTCCACTCGGAATGGAAAGCGCTATCCGGATCCCGATGTGCACCGTCCCCAAGTCGAAGAACGGATTTTTGTAGCAACAAATTGGCGCTAAAGGAAGGGTCTCAAGTTTCTTTGAAAAGGTTCCATACAAGAAGGACATTCCTCAATGGCCAACCATAAGAGAGCAATCATAGACGCTCTTGATTAGGCCACCTCTCAAAGGCCTGATCCCACCAGCAATACGATGCCTTTGCAGCCGTCGCCAACCAAGATTCCTCTACCGCCAGCAGCCCCGGTCATATAGGACCAGTTTGTCATGCTGGTCCAACTAGTTCAAGCCCTGCTACAACTGGTGCAGGGGCTTTTTGTGGGTCTTCTTTCCACTGCACCCTTTCAACAGCTTCCTAGTGGGACAGTCACCCCGTCCTACCGGTGGTCCCCCGTCGAACCCACTGGAGGCCATCGGCCTCCCGCGATAGCTCGGCCATGGAGAAGTTGAACTGACACTGCGGAGAGGAGGAGATAGGAGCCTACCCAAATTCCTTCGATCTCGCTCCTTACCTCCATTATTCTCTCATGACAATTCAACGCTGTGGCCGCGATCCCCTCGTCCCATCTCTCCTACTGCTCGGGATGACGGGTTGCAATGACAACTAAGCGCACCAAACCTACGGGCGACTGACGCTATTCAAACGATTAGCAACACCCCTAGGTACGACCAAATGAAGAGGATAACTGATTTGAGGGGCTCACCTCTTCAGATGAAGACATTAAAGAGATACTGTGCCTTGAGGATATGGGACTATATTAAACCCCGAAGCAATGAAGACTTTCTAGGGATACAATACCTTGAAGACATGGAACTAGATTAAACCCCGAGTTATTACCAGTGAAGTATGCCTGAACCGAGCTATTTTGCTCATTGTAATAAAACTTCACTCTTCAATTTAAATATTTCTTATTGAATAATATTTTTCTTTGAGTTATGGATGAAAGATAGGTCTCGCCCAATCATTGACCTACAGATCCATTTCTCTGTACCTCGGTAAGGCCGAGCAACATTCTTTGTACTTTGGCAGGGCCAAGTAAATATTTCTCCGAACCTCGGTATGATCGAGTAAATTTTTCTCCGTACCTTAGCAGGGCCGAGCAACATTCTTCGTACCTTGGCAGGGCCAAGTAAAAATTTCTTCATACCTCGGTACGACCGAGCAACATTCTCCATACCTTGATAGGGCCAAGTAAAAATTTTTTTCCGAACCTCGGCACGGCCGAGCAACATTTCTCCGAACCTCGATACGGTCGAGCAACTATTTCTCCGTACCTCCACAGGGCTGAGCAATATTTCTTTGTACCTCAGCAAGGCTGAGCAACATTCTCCGTACATTGGCAAGGCCAAGTAAAAATTTTTCTTCGAATCTCGGCACTGTTGAGTAATATTTCTCCGTACCTCGGCAGGGCCGAGCAACATTCTCCATATCTTGGCAAGGCCAAGTAAACATTTCTTCGAATCTCAGCACGACCGAGCAAATTTTTCTCTATACCTCAGTAGGGCCGAGCAACGTTCTCCATACATTAGCAGGGCCAAGTAAACATTTCTCTGAACCTCGGCATGACCGAGCAAATTTTTTCCGAACCTCAGCAGGGTCAAGCAACATTCTTTATACCTTGGTAGGGTCAAGTAAAAATTTCTTCGTACCTCGGCACGACCGAGCAATATTTCTCCGAATCTCTATACTACTGAGCAAATTTTTCTCAGTACCTCGGTAGGGCCAAGCATCATTTTCCGTATCTTGGCAGGGTCAAGTAAAATTTCTCTAAACCTCGGCATGGCCAAGCAAAATTTTCTCCCTCTACCTCGACAGTGTCGAGCAGCATTCTCTGTATTTTGGCAGGGCCAAGTAAAAACTTTGCAGAATCAAGGTTCATCTCGCCTTGACCTTCGATTTGGCCACGTTTCGCCCAGCTAGACGCCCGACTTGGCATTTATGGGGCCATCATGACGTGCATCTATTGGTTCAAATCCTACCAATGAGATTGAACAATCATGTACTCTACTCCCTATGCCCGAACTTACGCTTCGGACTAGGGAGTGGGAGGCATGTGATAAAGAAAAAAATTGTCACCGCATCAATAAATATACCCGATGACTAAGGCCGAGCTGCTGAGCCGAACTATCTAGCCAAGGTATCTCAACCTCGGAAAGGCCGAGCTATATCCGAACCTTAGCATGGCTGAGCTATCTTAGTACCTTATCAGGATCGATCCTCATGCCTTCAATGTAAGCGCCATTTGCTGCTTCAAAATATGCCGGATCTCGGAGGATGAACTACCCTGATTGCAAGAATCACGAAAGAGCCTTCCAAAATGGGAATGGAAGCCAAATACAGCACTCCGTCCATGATCAATGGAATTCTAAATTTTCGATAAAGCGCTCGTCAGCTTTATCAACTGCTGATTCCCGTAATTGTTCGGATTCCAGCCTTATCGGATGTTAACTCCCTAAAACTTGCCCGAAAATCAGGTAACAGCTCACCTCCTTGGTAGCGTACAAATACTAAGTCCCAGGACCCCCCAGGTACGCTCTTAAAGGTAATCTAAGACCAAAAAATAACTCTAGCAAAGGTCATTGCTCCTGAAAAATCATGCCAAGAAGAAAGATCCTTTTGCTGAAGCCTTCTCCTCTCATTTGTTTGTTCAGAATCTTCAATGACTTGGGCGTCTGCAGGGACCACTCCCTGTGATTCCTGCATGAGGATTGCCTTGCAGGTCCATTCGGACGGGAGAGCGCTACCTGAATCCCGACATGCATAGTTCTCAAGCCGAAAAATGAATTTTTGCAGCAACATTTATAATACAAAAATATAATAAAATTATTATCTTATTACCTTTGAAAGAATATTTTTGTGAAACCTTGGAGCAATTGAACCGAAGGATCTGTTCACATATTAGAACTTCTTCCTCTTATGTAGGGATTTTTGTGAGCTCAAATTCAATAGATGAAACCATGGGTATGGAAGGAGAAGGATTTGTTGTTGGCCAAAATTGTAAAAGAAAGGTGTTCACTTATATTCGTAGAGTTTTGCAATGCAAGTAAAAGATTTTATACTTAATTAAGTGAAAAAATATGCTTCAAAAAATATAATTTTCTTAAACTAATCAATGGATTGGTTAGTCTTCCAATAACCATTTAAAAAATCTATACAGTATCACATTTTTCCTGCAGAATGCAAACAATGTTAGGAGAAATAAAAATAATAATATCAACCCAATAGACCCATATCTACACAACCAATATGGTTTAAACCTTGTGTTTAAAATCGTTATTATTTTTAATAACAAAATTACTATTGCTTACTTTTATCTTAAAGGGGCAAAATATTAGCTTTATTAGTTTAAACCTTGTGTTTAAAATCGTTAGTTTAATTGATATTTATGCATTGAATTTCCACAGCAAAGTTTTTTTTTTTTTTTTTTTTTTTTTTTTTAATGGGTGCCAACAACGAGCTGCAGCTTCGGTAAACCTCACCTCTTCTTAGTTCTTAATAACTCAGAGGGAGAGGGAGGCCTCGTCGGATCTGGAAATCTGGTGAGCTATAAATCGGACGCTGGCGTCCTCCTCCGCGGAGACCGCCCAAAGAGGAGAAGACAAAGAGAAAAGGAGAAGAAGGAATGGCGGCGGACGACGTTCCTCCTCTGGACGAGAAGGCGAAGCGGACGCGGGAGCTTCTGGCGAGCTTCTACTCCCCGGATCCGTCCTCCGCCGTCGCCCCCTCGCCCCGCGCCAAACCCGCCTCCCTCGACTCCATCAACTCCCCCTCCTTCGATCCCGATGTCTACATGGGCCTCCTGGTACCAGATCTCTCCCCACCTTTCTCCAAATTTGGGCGGCGAGCTTCGATCCCGCTCCCGTGTTGTTTGAGATTGATTGAAAGTTTCTGGTTCTTTCTTCTGGAAGATTCCTTGTTACATCCGTCGAAAAGGGTGGGGTTTTGATGCTGCGAATGCTATTAATCGGGAAGTTCACACGAATACTGTGAATTGTAAGAATTGGCGAAATCCAATTGTATGCATACGGTTTATGGATATGAGGATTTTGAGATCATCTGGGATTGCATCTATTTTTCTTTTTCTTCTTTGTTGGTTGATTTATAAACCATATAAATTATAAACAAGGGTCTTTGTAAGCTTGAAGTTTTCGTGGAATTGCTTGAACTATGAGAATTAGTGAAATCCAATTGCATGCTCACTGTTTCCATGCTGTTTTTGATTAATCCAATGCTCTTCGAGGAATTCTTGTGTTGTGATAATTTGGATACGCATGTGGCTAAGCAGGGATATAATTTCTACGGTGCTTTTGCAGATCCAAAAGTCAAATTTGGAGGGGCTTCTTCAGAAGCATGTTGAAATGGCGGCTGAGATAAAAAATCTTGATACTGATTTGCAGATGTTAGTTTATGAAAATTATAATAAATTCATCAGTGCCACAGACACCATAAAAAGGTGATGTCACTTGTTATCATAGTCCGGGCAAAGCTTTTGTATGATGCTTTTTTTCACCTATCCTGTTGTTACTATCGAGTGCTCTTCAGTTTTTTGTCCTGTAAGATTATCGATTAGCATATCTGCATAGATATTATTGTGTTGTGGGATGTCTACCTGCAAGGAAGTCTAAACAGTTAAAATTGGAGGAGGGAAGGTCAAGTCTTAAAAGAATTTATTGATGAGAGTGCTTAGAATGTAGATATGTTCATCTCACAATTGCTCAAAAGTCAAAACCATCAACATCATGTTGCATACCTTTCTTGATCTTAGAACAAAACAAACAAGGAAAAGTATATCAGTATCTCTTTTTTGGATTCTGAGGCAACATCAATGGGATTATCTCATGGCCTCATGCCATTTGTATAGTTGTTTTTTGATATAATTATCTGCTGTGTTAGATTGGCGATACCTTATGTAGGAAACTGATTTTGAGGATATTAATTTTGTTTATTTTTTGTAGGATGAAAATAACATTGTTGGAATGGAGGCAAATATGGAGCAACTCCTTGCTAAGGTATGTCTTCATTTTGGTTTTTGGTTTCTATTTTTTTTTTTTGTGCTTTGCATTTTACCTATGGAAGTTTTTGCCTGCTTTACACTTTCATTGCAGATTACATCTGTTCAGTCCAGGAGTGATGTAGTGAATACATCTTTATTAGAGAAGAGGGGACATATAGAAAAGTTGCATCGTACTCGAAATCTTCTGCGTAAAGTTCAAGTATTGAGTTCAACCTTAGTGTTTGTTTCCCTGATATCATGATATTAATTCTTTTGATTTGAAATGAAAAAATATCAAATCTATCAGTTTTGCATGAGTCATGCCTAGCTTGATGATGAAATTGTAGCATTTGGGAAGCCATAAGATGTTGCATACCACTATTCTTGTTGGATATATTCTTTAACCCTTGCTATTGGTAATTGCAATGTGGTCATAGTAAATGAAGTGAAGCCCTTTGCTTCTCCATAGTAGTTTCGTCATTCCTAAAACTGAAAATGTTTCCACAAATTGCATACATTGCTCTATTGTCTTGTCATTCCTAAAACCGAAAATGTTTCCACATATTGGATACATTGCTCTACTGTGGCACCTCTGACTTATTTGAACTTTGGACTTCTTATAAAAATTATGTTTTTTAATTATTGCAAATAAGATAAAAGAACACTTAATTCTTGTGTTTCATTATATTCATTACTAGCTTATTTATTTCTCAAGTATACCATATTTTCATTTGCACAGATGTCTTACTGGTTGCATCATTTTTTCGTCAATTGTTTTTTCATGGCTTGGCACATCTATTTCAGAACATCATCTCTTATGCACAATATTTGTTATTCCAGCATTGCTTTTGTTATTATGAAATTCTTAGGATGGTTTCTTTCAGCATCCTTGTTGCCAATTGGCCTTGAATTTTTACACTGTTGAAAAAAATGAATGCACATTATTGGTGGTTTCTTGTCTTGCAGTGCAATATAACTTCTTAAACATTTCCAAACTGCCTTTGTATTCGATGTGAATTGCTTTTAAAGAAAAAGGGAAAATGCAGCTTGTATAAGATAAAACTAATTTAAAAATATTTATTTATCTCTGGCAATGCAGTTTATTTATGATCTTCCAACTCGACTTGGAAAATGTATAAAATCAGAAGCTTATGCAGATGCAGTGAGGCTTTTCACTGGAGCCAAGCCAATATTTGAGGTTAGTTTTCTCCAGCTGTCAATTTTCTATCATCTGTCAAATTGGCTCTCTTATCTTATACTTCCACTGCAGTTTCATTCTAATTACTAATGGTGTTGCCATGTGCTTTTTCTTTGGTAGGCATATGGGAATTCATCCTTCCAAGATTGTAAGAAAGCATCCGAAGAGGCAATAAATTTGGTCACTCAGAACCTTGAGGTAGGTTTAACACCTAAACTAACATGCAGGATTATTATTGTCCTCTATGTACCTCCAATCATTTGAGCTATTATAAATACAATGATAAAACTGAATTCGGTTGTTATTTACTTTATTTTAAACTCATATTTGTCTTCATCCTATCTAATGCTAGTGATTCAAGTTTTGGTGGAACAAGGACCGAGATGGCCGAGAGTTTTTGTCCCACAGGAACCTATCTTGGCCATTTCGTCTTATTTTGTTTCAGTCATAATATATTATAATGTTAATTTTAAATATACCTAATTTATTATAAAAATATTTATTTTAAAATTTAAATATATTTAAAAATCAAATAAAATACTAAAGCTTTATAAATGATTTTTTAAGGAAAAAAGCATTCCAACTTACTACTTGGACACCTGATTGAATCAGAGATCGAGATAAGACGGGATACGGGGTGTCTCATTCTATGAAAAAACTGAGACATCTTTATTTTATGAGATTTAAAACCTTGCATAATGCCTCTAAACCCCCTTATCTTTAACACCACTAAGTGGGCCCATTGACTGGTGTTGAGTTGCTCAGCTTGAAATTATGTTTTCTGAAGCAGTTTTTGGTACAAAATGATGTTGGATCCTTTTTGGTTGCTTATTGCACTGAGCAGATGTGATTGAGCAACCTTGTTATTCATTTATCTCAGCACTTTTTGCCTTTACAGTCATTATAACGAAGCCCGATAAATTCAATTCATGGTGCTAATATTTCCTATTTCCTTGTATTGGTGTAGTATGTACTTTCCCCCCCCCCCCCCCAATTAAACTAATAGGGTTTAAAGCAGGGTTGGCTAAACTGTTCCGCACTGGACAATTATGATCGAATCGGCCGGAAACTAGGATGGCTTGGACTTTCAGTTTGGTATGGGGTGCATGCTGCCTCTGTATCGACATACCAAACTATACCGAATCATCTCGTATTAAACCAAACTGTCTAGTTTGGCTCGGTATAGTGGCGGATGTGTTTGGGAACCTTTTAGTCCATATGACTGGTACACCACTGTTACCAGCCTAGTACTGGTATGGTACCAGTACCCTGTACCTCACTCCTTTTAAGGAATTATAAATTTCTACAAGGAGCTGACAGTATTTGATTATTCATTATATAATGTTATCTCTTGTGGCATAGGTGAGTTAATTGGGTTATTTTCCTGATGGAAATGTTCAGTGAAGTAGTTTGAAATACTTGGTTTTGTATGATAGTTTCTGCTGCTGACTGTTGATGACATGTAATTTCAGACAAAAATTTATTCAGATTCTGAACCTATTGAAGCGAGAGCCGAAGCTGTTGTTCTTCTAAAGCAGCTTAACTTCCCTGTTGGTATTTCACCCTTTTTTTCTTGTTTCTTTAGCTAATTAATTTTGCTTTTGATTAAGATATGTTTTTTGTTGCTTTTGATTTAAGATGTTAACTGAACTGTGCGTCACAGCAATGAAGTTGCAGCATTCACTGTAACTCTGTAGGGGTGGTCTATGTATATACTGTATCTTTATCCCCAAATGCTTACTCATGAAGGAACCTCTGACATTGTTGTGCTTAATTAGATGAGCTATGCTGTTTGATAGGGAAAGTACTGATCACACTCAATGGTTTTAATATATGAGTGAGTTTCTAAGCCACCTTCATGAGCCCTTGCAATTTGTAGATTACTGGTAGTTTCTTTCTCTCTTTTTCGCATGCCCACGATGTTTAGGTGGGTGATGTCATCCTCCTATATGTCACAGTATTAACCTGCTCCTTACCCTCACCACAAACATTTAATGGTTTTAGATTTGGTTCCTATTTTCTCTTTATGATTACAAGTTTAGAACCCTTTTAAAATGGCAAGGAAAGATGGTGTCATGGCTTCTCATCACCTTTCTTAATATTAATCTTACAGGAATATAGGAGAGTGGTAGAATGATGATCACTGACATTACCAATTCAAAGAAAACTCGTACATTGTTGGTGCAAAATAGAAAGCCTTATGATCAGTGTGCAATTAATCTATAATGAGCCTGGTGGCTGTGTTAAAAGAACTAATGGCCATTTGCGTGAAGCTATTTTATTGCTGCTAAACTTAAAAATAGACATTCATGATTGAGATAAATGGTGAAACGCTCCATCCAAGACTGGTGTTCAAAGTTGGAGTTTTGGATTCCACTATCCCTTTTTAACAAAGTAAATCATAAATACATCATATATTCTATTTTCCTAAGCTGTAGTTTTTTCCCCCCAGCGAGGTCATTATTCTATCTGAAAAATCATGTTAGATTTTTGAAAGGACTTCAGCTATGGATGTTTGCAAAGAAGAAAATGAAATTATAAAATAAATACATCATGTGCTTAGTATCTCTGCACAACTGCTACAGCCAAGATTATATACTTGCATGTGTCTAGAATTTTATATCTTGTGTATTTTGACATAATTTTATATGCTTTTTACTGCCATGCGACCAATAGTTCTACATGCAACTAGATATTTGTGTGTTTGACATTTTGGAAGCACTTCTTATCTTGTAAATCCCAAGTTGAATGACCAACTTGTGATGCTCTCACAGGTCCATAGCTTAAAGACGAATCTACTTGAAAAGCTAGAGGACTATATGTCAAAATTTCAGAATGAATCTAAAGAGGTGGAGGCTTCAGAACCAGACAGTAGTGGATCATCTAAAGTAGGCAATCTATCAGATTCAGTACCTTCTCTAGCAGCTTTAACAAGAATACACAAGGTATCATCTCTCTTCTTTTGCTTACTTGTCCGATTATGAAATTTATGTACATTAAATTTATGCTTGATTTTTCTATGCTACCTGTGTTTAGAAAATGCACCATTTGTCCTATGTTTTGAAAGGAATTCATCAGGTGCATGGTGCACTGTGCGTATTCTATACTCAGATTTCTGTGGTGTCCCTGCCCATTCTAGGTGGTATGTTTAACTTCTCATTTAATGGATGAAGTAGGCACCATACGTGAAGTAGTAATATCATGGAGGACAGTGTTCGCAACATAGATGTGCCAAAAAATAGAAGAATTGACTGGTTATCATGGGTGCTTGGGCCTTTACTTAAATTTAATTTTATCAAATGACCCTATTGTTACAACTAATCAATTCAACCAGTTATGGATATTTGCTTCCAATTTTATGTGTAAGCTATTCAATGTATCCCATCCTTTTATTTGGTTTTAATTTTTTCCCACTTAATACATACTGAAGTTGATAAGAAGAGTTATGGATCACTGTTTACTGTATAACAAATCTGAGACAAATCTGAGAAGCTTTTAGATTTTGCAATTTCTTAAGATTTTTCTTGGTAAGTTTAGATTATCTAACTATTAAGAAAAAATTTAAGGGGCTACAAAATCTAGACGGCAATAGCCTCTTTGCACATGAGGTACAGTTGTGTGCATTCAACCCTCCCTAGGACCTGCTATGGTGGGAGTCTTCTGCCTTGAGATGCATTTTAGTTTCTTTAGATTATGACTTGTTTGGTAGTTCAGAGTGAGATAATGATTTTGGAAGAGATATACATTACTCACTCGCTACATGCTTATACCAAGGTTTGAAATTTCGTGCATGTTGGTCCTGTATTAGCCATTAGCTAGTATGACAGGAGTCAATGCACCTCAAAACTTGGCCAACTTGGACCCAAACTTTGTCATGACCCAACCCAACTGGTAGGATTGAAGTGCATGACTGCCCAAAATTTCTCAAGGAACAGACAAGATCATTATCCAAATTATCAAGGCCAAACAGTTTGCTACAACCACAATCTAAACAAAACCATCTAATTGTTATACTCCATAACTCGATAATTTATAAAATTTTCAAAATAAATGAATTATATGAATTTCATAACATTTTAAACAAAGATAAACAACATTAGCCATACAAGTTCTAACTAAAGAATTATTTTTCTCCAAAACTAATAAATAGAAAATCAACAATTCTATTAGAATAATCTGTAAAATCTATCTAAAACAAATAGCTTTGCTGAAGCTCCCTATCTTGCAATGGTGCTTGACTCATGATTTTTCTAAGAGGCTCTCGATGCCTAATCAGTTTGTAACATTAAAGTAGGCAAGCTAGATACCCTAGCGAGCAATAATGCACAACACACAAAAGGATGCAGCGGCCCATAGTGCAAAAAACCTTTGATAGAAAAATAATATCACAAAAACAAACTTGACAAATCCTAAAAGAATCTTTTACAGTTATAATAGTAAATTACAACCAGTAATCTATAAATGGTAAATAGGATACAGTGATGGTTTTCGACTTGGTCCTGAATAGAGCAGAGTGGAGGAAGCATATTCATGTAGCCAACCCCATGTAGTTGGGAAAAGGCTTAGATGAGTTGAGTTGAGTTGAGTATACAATGATGGTTTCTTTATAATCGCTTATCACTTTTCTTTTTTTTTGACTCAAAAGTTCAAATGATTGTATTATAATTGCATTTTGTTTGATTGCTTTTATATTTTGAAACTTCTGGTCAGTTATATTGTGGAAAGTGGACCATGGTAGCAGGTGGTAATTTGTCTTCATGATCTCGGTATAGACATGATGAACTCTTTATTGTAGTGTTGCTGACTTTTAGCACCCATGCACTATTAAGTCCCTAAGGCCCATGATGGAAGATGTTTGTGTCATAGCTAACAAGAGCTATGTTGCTGGCCTTTGGTTCCTAGTGAGTGGAACTGATGGACCGTATTGTTATTGTCACTAAATTAAGAGTTGATGGTTTATTTTCTTGCGAATTTATTTATATTGTTTACTAAATGTTTTGTTATTATAATATTCTGAAACGTGATTTACACTTGATAGCTTACAATGATTACAGAAAATGGTATACTATGTTATATAATCATTTATCTATCAGTGTTTATCATTTATAGATTACCACTTATTGTTTCCATTGTAATTATAAAAGATTTTTGTAGTAATTATTACAATTGCTTTTGATGCATTATTTTTCTATTGAAGGTTTTTTGCACTTTGAGTTG
The DNA here is from genome assembly GCA_900491605.1 of Calamus simplicifolius. Taxonomy (NCBI): domain Eukaryota; kingdom Viridiplantae; phylum Streptophyta; class Magnoliopsida; order Arecales; family Arecaceae; genus Calamus; species Calamus simplicifolius. The sequence continues at coordinate 464,910 of UESW01004446.1, read as the reverse complement.
CTTTTTTTTTGTATTTTGTATGTTGCATATTATTACTTATTGCACTATCGAGTTCATTTCTTTTCCATCATATATTGATTAGCTATGAAGAGCTTCTTAGCAAAATGAAGAGTAGTTAAGAATTGATGCTAGTGTGGGTGCTTTAGTTAGATTTATTTATTTAGATGGATATATAAATTGTTCAATGAAATTGTTGGATTTTGTTAAGGATTTATTATTTATTAACTTTGGGAAAAATAGTTCTTTAGTTGGAACTTCTATGGTTAATTTTTTTTTATCTTTATTTATAATATATGTTATGGAGTGTTGACTTAGTCCTGAATAGAGCAGATTGGAGGAAGTAGATTCATGTAGCCGACCCTATATAGTGGGGAAAAGGCTTAGTTGAGTTGAGTTGAGTTGAGTTGAGTATAATATGTTATGGAATTGGTATAATATGTTTAGTTGGGAGAATTCATAAATTATCAATATATGGAGTATAATAGTTGGATGGTCTTGTTTAGCATATGGTTGTACCAAGTTATTTGGCCATGATAATTTTAAATTAAAATCTTACTCATGCTGTGAGAAATTTTGGACAACCATGCACCTAATCCTACTAGCTAGGCTGGATTTTGCAAAAGTTGGTATCAAAGTCAACCCATCCAATGGCCCTGCTGGTTAGGTAATACTTTAGCATGGACCTTTTTGGGGATGAATATGGGTCGATTGCAGTGTTTTTGCTTTATTTGTGATTGGATGTTTCCCTGGAGAGGATGCTAGGCCTTAAATGAGAGGATCTTGTGAGGACCCATATTGGCATGTGTTTAGTCCCATATCCATTGTGCATTAGGGAGACCATGGTACTTAAAGAAGGTCAAATATCTCCATTAATACCTTCTAGCTAGTTTTTTTGGATGGTGTACTGGGTTACAACAAACCGTCTAATATAATACCTCGGACCAAGTCACGTCGAATTGAGCAGTACTACTTGAGATGCCCTTCTAACCTCTCTTTTTGTCAATTTTCCACCATTTCAAGGTAAGAACACAGAGAGACAGAGAGAGGTGCTTTGGATTTTGCAATGCTAGAGCTTCGATCTATGCAATTTTAGGCTAGAACAAACCTCTAGAGAGAGAGAGAGGTGCCTATGATCATTTTGTAGGTGGATTAATAGTGTTTGATCATTGGATTCATGCCCTGGAAATTTGGGATCTGGTTTAACCACAAAACCTTCCCCAAATTCACGCTATTCTGCAAGAAGGCTGATCAAATGATGCTTGGCTGGGTTGATTTCAGAGGGGTTGTTTAGTACGGGCTGCCCTACTGAATTAATTTGTTAAATTTGAGCTATTATTTTTAAAAATGTAAACTGAGCTATTAATATTATAAATTAATTCTTTCCTTTTTGTCTCCAGTGATAGTACACTATTTCATCACAAAGCTTGGTAATTTTTAACATCATTCATTCAATGATTTTTGGTAACCTTATTTCGTTTCAATTGTTATTTTTAACATATATGTTATTTTAAATTGCAAACTATGTAATATAGTAGGTACACAAAAACTTTAGCATGCATTGTTACACATGACTAGGTCAATTAGATCGATATTCTTTCCTCAATTTTTTGTAAAAGCATAGAACTAAAACAATAAAACATAAGAAAGAAAAAACAAAAAAACCAATTTTGGTGGCCAAAATAGGCATTACCAGTGGCATATCTTCCATATCAGTGTCTTGGTTAAATGCTATTGGTACGGAATGCAATTGGTGCATACTGCAGTGGCTATCTGTTAGTGAAGTACTGATGTTCAAGAGTCGAGTCCTTGATTTGGGCCTTAGCTAAGATATCTTTTTGGAAACGTCTTTGTGCATCATGCACGGCGTAGGATGCGCATGCACCATGCACATGCACGCACACATGCGCACGGACCAATCATCATGCGTGGTGCGCGCATTCCTGCACTGCTCGCGGTGCGCAGAGTTTTTCTATCTTTTTAGCTATCTGCATACTTCATGCATTCTAGTGGCGCGACAGTGGAATACCAGGTTGTCACCAGTTTTGTCTATTAACATATTTGATATTCATGATGAATTAGTTAACACAGTCCTTTTAGTTTTGCTATTTGTTTTATAATTTGTTGCCATATAACAGATTTTTTTCCATGTGCTTCAAAAAGAAATATTTTAGTCCTGAAGGAATTTGTAGTTCACATTCTTTAAGAGACTAAGATGATACAGTTTAGGCTGACCTTTTTCTTTTTATGATTCCTGCATTTTTATACAATATATCTTGTTGTCATATTGCATGATTGTTCTTAAGCATGCAATAAGCATCTTATATCCTATAGTTAGTTCATCTTGTTCAGCAAGGAAGTTCATTCATGACGTTGCTCAACAAACTTGTACCATATTCGTTTGTTAATATATTCATATCTTCCTTTACATCCTTCTGCATGTAGGCTTCCATTGGAGAAATTTCTAAGACAATCCGTGCTTATCTTATAATATTTCCCGACTTAGAGAGGCGACTTATTGAACTTGCCCAGGACTTGTTTACCAGGTAAGTTATTGGTTCTATAATGATGCATGAATCAAAAGTTATCTCGAAACAGGTGTTGATGGTTGTCTCTGCATGAAAAATTCAAAGCATATTGTTCAGTATCTGAACTTACATACTATTATTGATCATTGTGTATGAAGGTATTATGAAAATGTTCGACAGCATTTAAAGAAAAGAATGCCATCAGCAGACCTATTGGCAATGCTGCGTAAGGACTCAGCCATCATATGACTTATGCTGTATTGTAATTGTCATCACTTGTGTGCTATACATTCTAGATTATCTGACTTTACTTGATGATATTCTATTTGAAATGCAAGTTGCCTTTTCTTTTTCTTAAGTTTGTGCAAGTTTTGTGTTTGCAAGGCTTCCATCAGCCTGCATTTTTTTATGTTTGGTTGCACCAGCCCCCACATATTCAGTTGAATCACTGTGTAATTGAGAAATATTAGCAAATTTGATGCTATCTAATGGCATCAGTTCTATCTAAATTTACTATTAGTCCTGCCTAAGGATGAAGCCTCTAAAATGCTGATTGTCTTCATGTGTTTTTCTCTTTACTTCCATCCAGGTTGTCTTTGCTTCCCCTCTTCCCCTCATTTTCCATTTTGGACCATTTATCCTGAATTTTGCAAGACATTACACAGCTATGGCCTACATTCTATGTGCTTAAACAGCTGAAGTGTCGTCCTCCATGTTTATAGCATGTCTCAACAATGTCATTTATTGACCAATTTTTAGTTGCTCACGAACATTGGAAGATTTATAAAATATTGATACAAGCATGCACACACACATAAGAATGCACCTGTTAATTCCAGCTAGACTTGTTAATTATTTGTTAAAGTTTAACTTGTGGTTCAACTTCTAAACTCTTAAAACTGTCCATGTTTTCCCTAAAAAGTTTGTCCACGGTAGTGAGTCATGAGGTTTCCTTTAGGAGTTAATTGCATAGTTTTACCTGTTCTTAATGCATTGCAGGAAATATTTCGGAAGATGTGACAGTGATGGACAATGTATTGCCTGATGCTGCTCTCCCTGCTTTTCTTTAGAGGTTTCACTCTCACTCTTTAATAGTTGAATTTGGGAAGCAAAACACTTAAATAAAAAATTTCAAGCTATATGTTATCTTTAAAGTATATTCTAATATTTCCAAACTTATTCAGACTAACATACACATTGTGACCTACACTTTTCAGATAGGTGCTACTTATTTATGAAGCAACTTGTATTTCCTTTGTGAATGTTATGGTGGTAATACTAGCGAATTTCTAACTATAATAGATTTACATCAGAGATCTACTCTTAATCCTTACCATATTGCATTAGTTATGGATGAGCTTATTTGACATACTTAGGATGATATTTCATAGTGCATGTTATTTGTAAGCGATATAATACTAGCAAATAAAACTAAGGTTGGAGTTAATCGTAAGTTAAAATTATGAAGAAATGGATTAAAATCTAAAGGTTTTAGCTTTTAAGTTAAGTAGGATAAAGATATAAATGCATGAAATATAATTTTAGTATAATTATAAATAGAGATGAATGTAAAGTAAAAATTGAAGATCATGAAATTTCTAAAAGGCTCATGTTTGATATTTAAGAACCAGTACTTAGAAGGAGAGATGAAGGATGATGTTGTCCATAAAATTAAAGCAGGTTGGATGAAATAGAGAAGCATAATGGGAATATTATGTGATTATAGAATACTCGCTAAGCTGAAAGAAAAATTTTACAAGATAATTATAAGGTCGATTATGTTTTATGGTATGTAATGTTGGGTAGTTAGAAAATTGTATGTATATAAGATTAATGTGGTTGAAATGAGAATATTAAGATGAATGCATGGTAATATAAAAAAAAGATAAAATAAGAATGGAGTCATTTAAAAAAAGCTGGAGGTAGCATCAATTGAAGCTATTGAGGGAAAGATAACTTACATTGTTTAGATTTGTAACGTAGACTTAGAGATGCATCGATGTGAAGGAGTGATTTGATAAATATAGAAGAAAAAAGAGGTAGAGGTAGACCGTAAATTGCATGAAAGGAAGTGATAAAGAAAGATTTAAAATCTTTGCTCTCATCGAAAATATGACTCAAAATTGAGTATATTGGACAAAAAAGATTTATATAGCCAATCCTAACTAGCTTAGGATTAAGACTTTGTTGTTATTGTACTTCCTATCTGAACGTTAAATCGTAATCACCTTTTGAACTTTGCTATTTATAAGCTCTGTACAAGTAACTACTTAACAACTATATCTACAGTATTTTGTTTGTAAATTATTGCTTTGTTGTTCATGTTGCTAATATTTCTAACTTTGATTGACTTTGGAGTTTGTTATTGTTTTTAATATATGTATGTATGTATGTTTGTGTACATCTCAAATATTTGAATACGAAAGATTGAATGTATTATATATATATATTCTTTTATATTATATTTGAGATATACATCGAATTTACTTAAAACAAAATCGACATTAGCTAATGAGTAGGACATATCATCTATTAGCATGAATTGTCAAATTTTTTGAATCATTTTGTTGATGGTGCCAACAGTTTGTTTAATTCATAAGAACAAATATTGAACTTTTTTTTGGGTTTAAATCCTCATTCAGATTGGACCTAGATTCATGGATCTAATTAATAATCAATAATTCTGTAATAATATACTCGATTGGAGTCATTTTACACAAAAATAAATTGCATGTTTTAGTTAGAGAAGTACTAAAGATATTCAATGGCTTTTACATTTCAAAAGGGAAAACTATGCATTAATGATGATTGGTAATATCATTTTGTATCATTCTGACTTGGTTGGGTATAGACCAGATATGTTACACATGCCAGCTCAGGCCCCTGTGTGACATGGGAAGGTGAGGTTCAAAAATGCCCATCACAATGATTTTTGAGTGCTCATAGTATTCCCTGGCCTTAAAAGTTTTAATCACCTTTGGCAACATCTAAGTGCTTAAGTTTGATAAGAAACCCGTTACAAGTTGAAACCCATGTGACAATAGATGGCAATAGATCTCCATAGCATATGATTTATAGTTTTATCATTTGTTGCTTCAATTAAGCAAGAACTTCTTGTGTGCAAGCATTTTCTCTTCTTCAAGGGCCTGTGATTTTGCTCTGCTAACCAATCTTTTTGTCTTTCAGGCTGTTAGGTCCATTATCAGACAACATATCTCGACTTCCTTCTCTTATCTTCTGCTTGAAGTTTCAGGTAAAATTTCTTCCTATATTTCAAAAGAATCGGCAAGTTCACAACAGTGTGCATATAAAGGTTTAAACTCTATGGTGTCTGCAGTGGTCATGCATCCTTTGTTATTGTGAGCCACTTGCTAGATCCCTGACTTGCTATCACCAAGTGTGTGCCCCATGGAAACTTAGGGATGTAGATTGTGCATCATTGTTTTCATCTCTATGCTCTTGTGAATCTAGAAAATTCATTAGTTAATATATTTACTTTCAGATTATGGACTAATATGTGGGATGATTATATAAATTATGCCATACAGAAAAAAAGAAACTCTGATGACAGAAACTCAAGGAACACTGTGACAGTCACGTTATTGAGCTTCCATGATTTAGGATCCAAATTATTGGTGTGATGATTTTTTTTACTGCAAATAATTATTATGAATCATTTAAGGACATACTCAGACCATATCTTGATATCAAGGCCATAAAAGCTGCTTACTCAACTCATCTAAGCCTTTTCCCAACTACATGGGGTCGGCTCCATAAAAGTTGCTTGCTTTACAAATTTGGAGAGATTGTGTGCTGCATGACCAGCAAATGTCTTAAATGATTTGGAGCCTGAAAAAATGAAAACCAAATTCATTTACCTGTACTTTTATGTCAACAATGATATACTGTTAGAGCATGTTAACATGCACTAAGAAATATTAAGACTAAATTGTTATCTCATTGGATGACTTGCTGCTAGAGATCCAAGAATAGAGTCACTCATTGTTGTTGTTGATAGAAAAGGTTGGGAAAGTGCAGATAAGTTTGAAGTGAGAGTGATGCAGCTCAAATTTCTTAATCTACCGTTCAGGGAAATTGTCCACCGTCTGATGTTTGCAACATTATATACACAATGCTTAGAGGGGGCATAACGCTAAATTTCATGGATGACCAGGGCTGAATACAAATTGTAGCATCTGCTAGCATCAGTGATGGTTCTAAGCTTCTAATTCCTCAGCAATCTGTCTTATTCATAGATATCATCAGTACAAGTCCAGATTTATTATTTATGGATGCTAATCATGAAAATTCTGTATTATTGACAATAATTTATCTAAGATATCTGAAAGACGAACAATAATTTCTTTGATAATGCTTATGGTAGCATAACATAATAGCAGAAGTAGTTTCACGCACTAAACATCTTTTCATATTTGGTGAAGGGCTCGCAGAATGCATAAACATGGTCAAATTTTTTTTATTGATTTTATTTTCATTATCCATATGGAAGTAGCTTAAAAGCTCAGACTGAAGTTCTCCATTGCTAGGCAATTGACAGAGATTTAGTTTGTATATCTTAGCCATCAACTATTTCTTATTGCACTTGTTGAAACCAAATCAAAACTTCTATGCTTTACATATAGCGAACATTGAGTCTGATTGCATGCACAACTTTTTCTCTGTTCTTTAGTTATTCATGTTGTTAATTTTTTCTTCCTTGAGAATTAGTTTTCATTTAAATAAGTTGAACATGCGAGTGCAAAACACTAACAATATTTTTAGAGCAAATATTTTGAAAAACGAATAATAATTCAAGTCAAAATTAGCAAAGCAAATGATCAATGCTAATGCCAGCAAATTCGACCATTTGTTGTTGATGCAATATAGATCTTCAGTGATGCATAATAATTATATCAATATATCGAACAACACCATCCTATCCCAGTTTGTTTGCTGTAAAAATACTAAGCCAACTACAATGGTCAGGGCCGAAGGTGGATTGGTTTGGGTCAAACCATCCCCATGCCTAACTCCAGCCCGAAGAAATTTTTTTTTAGGCTTCAAGCCTAGGGAAAAAGAGAGGGTTTGGTCTAAGCTTGGCTCAAAGCCCAAATGGCCTGATCTAGCTAGAAAATGGTTAGATGGTGGATTGATGGACATCCTTGCTTTTTTTTTTTTTTTTTTTTGGGGGGGGGGGGGGGGGGGGGGTGGTTAGGGGGGGGGGGGAAGGATGGAAGAGAAAGAAGTCATTGGAGGAACTAGACTTAAAGCGGCTTGTGATAGTGGCAGAGGGGAGGTGGTGGAGGATCTAGTGGTGTCAAAAGTGATGAAGGGTTTGTGGATATCAGGTGGAGGAAGGCGGGGGGTAAGGTGGCATATCACTAGTTTTTGACATAGCTAGAGTGGGTAGGTATTGGGAAAGCCTAGTTATTTGAGTGAGGCAGGGTAAGGGGGTAGCATGGGGATTAAATATTTATAGTTGTTTTGATTTGGGATCTATGTCGGTTTTTGGGCTCAAGCTTTGAGTTGGGCTTGGGTCAAGCTAAGGGCTTCTCGAATCTAGCTCAAGATTTCTTTGCTCTCTAAATGTGAGGCCCAAACTTGATTTGGAGCCCCTTAAGCCATGCCAAAGCTCGACCTGAAGCCAGCATTGCTCGGGCCCATTTCTAACTCTAAATTAACAACAGAGCTTTTCTGGCACTCTTAGTGGACCAACATCCATTAACAATCAATATAGAAAAAAGAGGGTTAAATAGAGAATCACTGTAGTTGGTGTAATCCATCACAGGATTGCAAGCCTAACTAGCTTCAATTTGAGTTCATTACTATGATTGTAGTTTGGGTTAATTCGCTTAACCGAAACATCTAGTGGATGATTCATGTTAGTAGAGTCATTGGTCCTCACTAACTAGATGTTATGCTAGTGGACCTATGGGAATCTGTTGACAAAAGAGTTCAGATAAGAACAAGACTTTCAAGTTGCTTAATGTGCCTTTTCATTTTCACAGTTTCCATGCATAAAATGATACTTTTTACAATACAATATACAATCTTGTGGTACATCTCAATTGAGACTTTGAATCTCCAAATTTCCTTGTTCCACCAAATGGATTAATTATGAGAATTTTGAGACTCAATGGAGGCCTGCATGCACAAAAAAAGATAATTATTGCAGATTATTTTTGTGAAATTATATATAGAGTTAAATTAGTATAGCAAACCATGGAATGAAAGAGTAGTTGTCGGCTGGCCCGCTTATTGTAGGAAAGAGGGTGTGGACAAGGAGGTGGTTTTGTCATAGGAATAAAATCATATAGTTAAGATCAAGGTTCATTGTCTCTATGCTAGTACCAGACTGATACAGTGCCAGTATGCTTGATATGTGAGTTGATTTAGTGTACCAAAACTTGGCATGAACCATTACTGAGTCTTGGTTCGATACCAGCACGGAATGATACGCCCAGTATGGCATAGTATGTATCGATATGGCGTATCATGTAAAAGATAGTGCATCGGGAAAAGAATGAGTGGCTTGGTAATGAAGAAAACTTGAAATATAGGTTTGAGTATCAATATAGGTGATAGAGCCAAGATGGAATATCCTTTCCTTGCTCTATAATAGTGTGTTGCTGATGAAAATAACTGTATATATGAGCTTTCACTTTGAGATAGTGGGTTCCTTCTTGTTATATTTCTTGACATCTTCTATTTCAATTTGTTTTATAATTATGAAAGCCTACGCACAATTTATGCCAACAGGAACCTTTGCTTCTTCTTGACATATTGATTGTAAATAACTGTCTGTGGTGGTTTTGACTAGAGATGGTTGGTATGCTCCTATTTTTTCTGACATTTTCTTATGAGGCTTTTATCTTATTCTCTACTTCAATATGTATGATTAATATGAGGACCTTCCTACATTTATACCAACAGAAACCTTTGTTTCTTTTATATGTTCCTACTTTACAAATATGACAAATTGTGCCTAGAGTTTTTCATTATGTAATTTAATAAATCTTCCCTTATGAGCACAATAATGCTTTATGTTCGCTTCAATACTTATTTAACTTAATAAAGTTTTGAATCTGTCTTATAAGTGCATTCAAAAGCCTTTTCTTGTGAGCATTTGCATATTTGGTGTTCACTTCAATTATTATTTTAATTTAAATTATGGAATCTTTGTTGTAAGTGTCTTCAGAAAATAGAACACCAGTGGTTTGTTACTCTCCACTGTTAAGCAAATGTTTTTTTTTTCTTTTTTCTTTCCGTGTTGACAGAAGCGCTCACAAAGATCCAAACTAGGCCAAAGGAAGCTTTAGAAGAGTCTTCATTACAAATTGCCTTGGAAGGCAGCAAAAAAGCTGTGATTCAGGGCAGCATGGATTTATTGCTGGTAAGGTGAATGTGCTCATGTCACCATCCAATGATAATGACAGAAGTTTATAAATTTTATTTTCTGTTAGGAAGGATGACAGAATCAATTTCTTTGTGAGTAGTGTCCCTTATTACCATTTTGTAAAGTTGAATTATTGGACATATGGCCCTATTGTACTATAAGATTATTTAAATTTGTACATGTATCTTTGCATTCCTTCCCTTGCATAGGAACATTGAAAATGATGGAATTGCTTCTCTACATGCATGCTTCTTGCTTGCATACTTGCTTGCTTGTAATCATATTGATTTGTATCAATCTGTGCCTATCATACTTATCATACCAGTAAGATACCAATATGGTACCGAGTTTCACTTTGGTATGAATCAAATCGGTTTGAATTGAGTGGAATCATCCCACACTGAGTGGTGTTATAGTTATGAGTGGAAAAGAATTAACGTCTTAACTCGGTATGGGGCACATATCGTACCATACTAACTTGTACTATATCAAACCAATAATGTACCGGTATGGTTCTCGGTATTGATTTTGTAGACCTCCATATAAATGGATTTAACATATTTAGTCATTTTATTGTATTCTGTGAATGAATTGGAGGAAAAAGATTCATATAACTGACCCAACTAGTTTGGGTTTAAGATTTAATTGTTGTTGTTGTTATAGTCATTCTAAGAGTTCTATAATGAGTTGGTTGTTCGTACTTTGTAGAAGCCTTTCAAACATATAACTAGAAGGCTGATATTGACAAAAGAAAAAAGGCTCAAGGTTCCATTATTTGAACCATGTCTAATGAAACTCTTTGCATCTATGTTGTTAGGAGATTATGTATAACTCATCATTTTTTTGGAATATGCATCTACCTTGGATGTCAACATTAGAAATGACGAGTCTTCATCATTGGAGAACCTCAAAGGAAACTTCCTACAAAATGCACCACATTGGAATACTTTCTATTAGCATATAAATATATTTCCTTTTTATGATGAAGAGAGAAACATCACTCATCTGATCTTCCAAGATGACATAGAAGGCCCTTCTTGTTAGAGTTGACATCTGTGAGAAAATTTTCATAATTAACATAATTGCCATATGTGGCAAATGAAATGTGTTCCAATCTACAAGGCAACCAATTCCAAAGCGACAGATACAGGGTACAATTGTTTTGAGTTCGGTCTTGTTGGCCTAGACAATGAAAATATATCTATATTGACTACCTAGCTCGTGTTGACATAAGCCCAATCATGCGACACAATCTGGTATTGGCATGGTGCAGTAGGATAAAACTGAGCTTTGATTTCTTTTGTAAGAAATCAAATATCTTTACAAATTAAAACCAACATGGCAATATAATAAAAACTTTCTAATCAATACAAATTTTTCTGTTAACTAAGAAAAAGAAGGCCATGGATTTACTAAATAATAGCATGGATTAACATTTGTTAATTTTAAAATTGGTTGTTTGCATTTATATTTTTGATCCTTTTGATTTTGGTGTCAATATTTTAACCTTGGTATTTACTTCTAGGAATTTCGTCAGCTTCTTGATGGTAATCTAGAGTTATTGGCAAAGCTAAGAGACTTAATTATTGATTGGGTGCAAGAAGGTTTTCAAGAATTCTTTCAGCAACTTGATGGACATTTCCTTTTGCTTTCTGGAAGAAGTAATATTATAAATCAGGATTCAAGCATTAAAGATTCAATACCACTGGATAAAATTCAGACAGGACTAGTTCTTGTGCTTGCTCAACTTTCTGTTTTTATAGAACAAAGTGCAATTCCTAGAATTACAGAGGTAAATACCTTGCGCTTTTACGTACTTTTACATACTTTTTACGAATCAGATGACTTAATTGATCTCCACTTTTCTATATAGTTGCTTTAGTTTTATCATTGTTTGACGGAATGTGCCAAGGACATTATGGTAATTGACAATATGTTTGTCAGGAAATAGCTGCTTCTTTTTCTGGAGGTGGTGTCCGTGGTTATGAACATGGACCAGCATTTGTGCCTGGAGAGATCTGCCGACTATTTCGTTCAGCTGGTGAAAAGTTTTTGCATCTTGTACGGATCTCTCAATCTTATTGCTGAAATTATTGTTTCTTTAAAATAAATGCATTGAGTATGCGTGATTTTAAGACTTTCCTGTGATTGTTGTGATTGAATTTATTTAGGTTACTATCATTATGATGTTAAATGAAGAAAAGTCTGTTAAAGAAAAGTGGGAAATTAACTTTTTATGTATATGGAAATGCGTATGCAAGTTTCTGATATATAAATGATATGGCTTTGTGCTATACATTTTTGCTTCCTACATCATTTATGAAGTATCCTGGGGTTCAGCTATATATCATTGCCACTACTTAACCTATCAGAAATATAATTTAACCAAGTATCCCAGGCCAAATATTTTCTTGATGTGTTGAAAATGTCATAACTCCTTAAATCAGGTTGGTTAGTACTCCGTAGTGTTTAGAGTAAAAAATTAACTAGCTCAGCAACTGTTTTAGTAGTGTTATCCCTATGATGAGAAGCACATTAATCTTTTCTGGATGCATGAGAAAAAGAGACACTGATCTGTAGTACAACAATTCAGCCATCTTAAATTTTACCAGCTATTACAGGCTGATGCATTCTAGCTCTGATCTTGAATGAATTTTGTTCCATTATTGTTAGTCTGTGACCTACTTTTGCACTAATGGACTTCCAAGTTCTTAAACTGAAACTCACCCAAGCTTATGCCTAATTGGCTTTCTTTTTGGGTGCAGTATATAAATATGAAAACACAGAAGATATCTAATCTTCTTAAAAAGAGGTTTACAACACCAAACTGGATCAAGGTGAATGTTGTTTCATGCTTATTGTAGTCAATTTCTTAAAGATTGGCACCTATTGCACAAATCATTAATTTTTTAATTCTTTATCCTCTGGTGTTTCTTATCAATAATAAAACAGCACAAGGAGCCACGAGAAGTTCACATGTTTGTTGATTTGCTTCTTCAAGAGGTTTGCTAGTTCCTTTTGCTTCCTCAAGTTTTCTGTGCATCTGTTTTAGTCTGATGTTTTATTATCTTTCTATTCCATTAGGCCAATTAATTAGAAAAATAGATTATTTTTCATGTTAATTGACTCTTGAATTCCTGATTTATACTCCTGTAGGTTTCAGTATTATCAGAACCTAACATACTTACGGTAGTATAGCTGAACAAGTATGTAAAATTTTCAGTTACCATTGTAATCATAAAATTATGGGCTAGAATCTGGCTTCCTATTTATTTATCATCTCATATTTATGCTATGTGATCTTTAATTCGCTATACCAGCTATTTTTGTGCTGAAGTGAACATCAACAAACATCTGTAACATTTACAGTGTATAAAATGAGAAATTCTATGTCACATGCAGGCCATAGATTATTGCTGCCGTGAAGGTTGTATCCTTGATAGGCACCCTCTATTTTGACACCTGTCCCTTAACTCGATCTCTGCTCACACTTTACCATGATTGTGTCACACACGCGCTCTGAAATCCTCACCCAGTCATCAAGAAGAGGCAGGGAAAGGGACTTATTAGTGGAATTGGAGGAGAGCTGGGATATCAGAAATCCTTCTAAACGGTTATCATTGTGCTGGGATTATTGGGACTGTGGCATAGCGTCATCTTTTGCTTACCAGTTGTTTGGGATCAAACTGATAACTGCTCTCTTGTTACAATTGTCTGCTTTGTCAATTTCACTGTATGTAATTGAAAGCAGAACTAAGCGAACAGTGCTTAGTTGTATATGTTCAATAACTGCATTATTTACCTTTGAAATCCACCCATAGTGTTAGGCTTATGTATTGTAAGTTTGTATCTTTTCGGTAAGAAATAAAGTATCCACAATGCCTAGGAATTTGTTGAAAATAGTTCTCTAAAAACAATCAATGAATCATATGGGATTTGTGTTGTTTTCTTAGTTTATATGATGAATGACTGACTTTTTGCTAACTGATCTTTCCTGTATTTTTATCATAGCTGGATGCTGTTGCAGTTGAAGCTGGACAGATTTTACATCGTGGGATTATTCGAAAGCATCGTTATTCAGACAGCATAGGAAGCACTAATTCCTCTCGAAGCAATCCAATGCGTGAAGATAAATTAACCCGATCAAATACACAACGTGCTAGAAGCCAATTTTTGGAAAGTCATCTTGCAAAATTATTTGAGCAGAAAATGGAGATTTTTACCAAAGTTGAATACACACAGGTGAGAGTCTACTGGTTGTAAGTCACACATTGTGTGCAACAAACTAACCTTGTCTTGGCATTAACTTAATTAAATAAGATGTTATCATAAAGAAATATTTCAGGATGGAAAAAAGTGGATCAAGTTAATATTTTGTTCATAATCAGTCAAATAAACAAGTGGCGCAAAACAATGTAATGATGCTGGGAAACCTGGAGTTGACAGAAAAGTAATACCTTTTATTGTTAATGCACAAAGATGTCCTTTTATGTTTGTGTAAAATCAGAAGTAATGGTAACTTTTTGTCAATCAACTGATTCCTTCAATATAATGAAAACGGTTTATGGCTTGAAGGCAAAAAGATGGTTTCGTACTTGGTTACCAGGAATTTATGACAATCTTTCATTCATGGTACTCTGTGTGCAAGTCTCTTGGTGATGGGGTGGCTGGGACACAGATGTGCAGTGATGTGTGGCTTAGATGTTGTTGTACTGAGATTAGTTGATCTGCATATCCTAGTTATAATGAATAATATGGTAAGAAAAACAGCATGACTTGTTCAATTTTGAGCCTCACATGGAGCTTGCTTTCCACATCTATTCATTGATTCCCATTTCACCGTCCTTTTCTTTATAGCTGATGGCCTTATATATTAGACATCATCAGGTGAAGCTTATCATATTCATTTGTGAAAGATGACTTGTAGAATACGCTTTTTTTTTAATTTACTCATTATCTTGATTCTAAATATACTCAGAATGCCATTATTATTATGGTTGTTAATTTCCATACTTGAGTATAGGTAAAATAATCTAGCGGGTTTAAGGCCAAAGATTACTTTCAGCTTATGGAACCTATTAACTTTGTTTTTAAAAGTTCAAGTAGTAGGCTGGCCAATCAACGTACTTAATGTAAAATTCAGTTGTCTTGTGCTAATATTATGTAAAAGGGTGCACTGACTTTGCTCATGACTAACAGGAGTCAGTTCTATCAACTATAGTAAAACTCTGCCTGAAAAGCTTGCAAGAGTTTGTAAGGCTCCAAACATTCAATCGAAGTGGTTTCCAGCAGATTCAGCTAGATATTGAATTCCTGAAGAATCCCTTGAAAGAGTTCGTTGATGATGAGGCAGCCACAGATTTCCTACTAAAAGAAGTAAGAGGCTCATTTTTTGTCGGTACAATGTTGAATTTCCCATTTTTCATGCTCAAACCTGCTTTGTGCAACTATGGAAGTAATGACTTCAGGTTTATTGGAAAATGGATAAGCCAACCCTTTCTGTAGTTTATTCAAGTTATGTGCTAGCTTATTCATCCTTTCAACTGAAAATCAGTTCAATTAGCATCTGGATTTTGTAAGCATATTGCTTGAGCCCTTGTTTTTGCTAGCTAGATCTTTCTTTGAAGTTGACTTCCTAAGTTGGTCACAGTGTTATGTCAAATAGTCATGCTAAATTTTGATGAAGCACAATCTTGCTTATACTAAATTTGCAAGCTATGTTTTACTACATGATGAACAATGGGGCATTCCAAATGATACGGCAAGGATTGACCTTTTGCTTTACCATGCTGTTAATACCCTTTCTCAAGTCACTGCAACTTGCCTGGGATGATTTGGCCTTGAGTTTTTACTGTCTTCTGATTCACAACTTCTTACTTGAATTAATTTTTGATACCTGTTTTCTCACTGGACTCAACATAATCTTCCTTTGTATGAACATTATTTCACTAGTTTTAGCAATACTAAACAAATATAAATCCACAAACATTTTACATTGGATTGAAGACTTTGGTATGCTGCTGCAGGTGATCAATGCTTGTCATGAGAGATGCCTTGATCCAATTCCACTGGAGGCCCCAATATTGGACATGCTCATAAATGCAAAGTTAACCAAGAACAGGGAGCAGAGCTCAAATTCTCGTTGACATTGAACGTGGAAAAATAGGTAGGATAGTTGACCATTCTATTGCAGTGTGCTTTCAATTTATCTCTTGCCTTTCATTTTACTTATTGGAGCTTAGATTGAAAACAGCTGGGCTGAATGGTAAATCTGTTTCTGTTACATGCCTTGGATCAAATCTGGACTTAAATTGACCTCTCCACTGAACTAGCAGGTTATCATCATAAGGTGGATGTAGTCTGATTGGTTCGTTTAGAGAAACTTGATGAAATGTTGCTCAATCAATTGAACTTGATCTGTAAATACATACTAATTTTCCACGAGCTAGAGAAAGGTCTGCCATTTTAACCTTTACTCATAACCCATACCCACTGTACTGTACCATACGGTATTGAGTTTCATTATAATATGAATCTAACTAGTCTGAACGAGCCTGAACTCATCTGAACCACCTGGCACCAACCTGTATCATCCGGTGCCCTGTGGTTAAAGGTAAAACAGTATTCTGTGTCAATACGGAGTGCGTACTGTATACAACTCAACTCAACACATCTAAGCCTTTTTCCAACTACATGGAGTTGGCTACATGATTCTGCTTCCTCCACTCTGCTCTATTTAAGACTAAGTCAACATTCAAATTATAAATAGTTATATCTTTTTTAATTATTTTTATCCATGGTAGTTTAGGTCTACCTCTACCTTTATCCTTATCATGAATTGTTAAAAGATCGCTTTTTCTAACTAGAACATCTAAAGGTTTTCGTTGTATATGTTCAAATCATTGTAATCGATTTTCTCTTATTTTATCTTTAATTAGGGCTCATCCTATCATTTTTCTTATATGTTTATTTCTAATTCTATCTTTTAAAGTTTTACCATATATCCATGTTAACATGTGCATTTCTATTGCACTTAATTTATTCACATGTTTCAATATTGCTGGTAATATATTGGTACAAGTCTTAGTACTGGTTTTGTGGACCTCGAGGCAGAGCCTTCGATGAGTCTAGATCATACTTGCTGATCCAACCAACCTCCTTGATGCTTTGGTCTTATCTGACCGTATTTGGCAGGCCAGAATGCATCTCACCTATAGGGGCGGCATGAGCACTTTAAATTGTTTTTTTGTAACGCACATAATGCTTGGATTTGAGAACTGTTTCAATATCTTGTATAGATGACACAAACTTTGATCACTTAAATTGTTAGAAGCAAGGCTAGTGGCAAAAATTTTGCATTCTCAGTTGGGAATGTAGAGCAGAGTGGAGGAAGCATATTCATGTAGCCGACCCCATGTAGTTGGGAAAAGGCTTAGATGAGTTGAGTTGAGTTGAGTTGAGTTTCAGTTGGGAATGTAGTATATCAGTTCTCTTCACCCAATCATTGGATGGTGACCGAATTGTGATAAAGCTTAACGAGTTTTTTTTGTTATTATTATATACCATATACTTTTTCTTGTTTAATGTGGAGATACTTAAATAGCAGAACTTTGTTGCATTTATCTCTCTTCAGGTGCATGTACTAATTTCTTTTGATTTTGTTCACAGAATGTCAGAACCTGATCAAGGCCAAGGGGCTTCTGGTTTCTTGTAAAACATCCCTTCATGATGTTGGATTTGCGATCATATCAAATGCAGGATTCACTGTGTTATGTAATTTTGCCATAAATGGGTTTCTCGGAATCTTTAGAACAAAAAATATCGAGATTGTGGAAGAATTCCCAGTAGGATGACATGAGCTAGCAGAACTTGGCCAGCTTTCTTTTCAAGCGGAAGTGCAGGCATGGAATCGGCCATGCACTCTTGTTACTGCACACAAGCAGTTAACCAGATGCTTTTTACTAGTTTAATGCAGATTCATTGTAACATTTTGTTATCTGAGTCGAGATGAATAACTTTTTTGTAGTCATTTTCGTTATATAAATAATTCTTTCTCGTCTTCCATCACAGGTTTCCTCTGGACTGCACGTTATTACTTGCATTATCATGCACGAACCAAATTTTTGTTGACATCCGACTTGAAAGTACTCCAAGGCAAACTGATATAGCTCTTTTGAATGCTATGGTCTAGAAAAGGAGACTTGGGTAATGGTTTATATTGTTCGAATATAGGAGACATTAAGATGAACGAAACGGCTGCTCTAAGATCCCTCAGCTTAGATCTATTGGTGTTACAAGGAACTTTGTGGCCTGAAACTTGCACCAGTGAGCCAAGGCTGCCTGATTTAGACGCCATGCTTCAAAATCCGTAGGTGTCAGCCTTTCTGGTGCTCGAGATGGAACTTTGGTGGGCACATAACTGTCACACTAAATAAAGGCTCTGTTGTGTTAAGAATGTGCCTCTTGTTTGATCCAGCTAACGAAGTGTTGCCTAAAATGACGGATCAAAGTTGAGCAATTATTTTGCTTTTGATTGAACATTAACTAGCATCGCAGGAAATGTTGTGAAGCAACGGGTTTGGATTGCATTCTAGTATATGATTTGCTTATACGGTCTTAGATGGTGTTTAGATGCATTGGATTGACGATCGTCGACCATTCAGTTCCATTGCCACATGATGGCGGCCAACATTGTTGTCATGGTATTGGTCGTAGGGTAAGTCCCTTGACATTCATTGCAAATTGCTGACCAGAAAAGTTTGTTCAAACCAGATCCATAGGCTAGTATTTGACAACAACGCAGCACATATTTGGTGTTTCTGTGCATTCAAATTTTATTTTATTTTTTTATAATAAAAATGCTGTTTTTAAAGGTTTACTTGGCCTATTTCTCAAAATTATGCATTACCCCAAAGCACAAGATTTTTATAGAAGCCTTCTGCCTATCTGGGATATTAACATGGTTTTGTAAATTTTTTATGGTACAAGATAGGAAATCGTACTTCTTCGTTGGCGGAAAAACTTACAAACACATTTCCTTACATATTATTATCTTCATTTAAAAAAAAAAAAAAAAGGTATGGCATACCTGGTCTAGAAGAAATTTTATCTCGTGCCACATGTAGCATGACTTTTCTATTTAAAGTTTCTTGTATCATTTTAGAGTTTGTAGCTGCATCATTATTTATTGTTGATGGGGGAAAATATCCATGCGATTGGGTCCGTTGAAGCTATAACAATCTCAACATTTAGCAGATGTGCCACTCTACTATCAAATTAAAAAAAAAAAACATGCTAATCATTGAAAATTTCTTTTACCAATCACCATAACTACAATAGAGATATAATTACGGGCTTCGAATTCATGAAATAATCTCATATCAAAGAATTTTAATAAGCAAAATGTTATAAATAATAATAAAAGCAAGGAACGTCATGTTAATGAAATGACGATGTAAAAACGAGCTAGACAGAGATGGAACAACAAATAATAATAAATAAATCACTAACAATGAAAATCATGAGTAATTGTGTCAAAGTTCCTGATCATTTTGCTTGATAAGAATGATCCGGAGAATCCAACAAAGGAAAAATCGAGAATACTTGCATCTATTTTTCTTATTTTTTTTTTCAAAAAAAAAATAGTGAGATGGTTGCTCCCAGACCTCATCGTTATGTATTGGCTGCGTTTTGAATTGGCCGTGCTTTCCTGTTGACGCTTCACAGAACAATCGCAGCCGTCCATCCGGCCATCCTCTTCTTCCCGCCAAAACCGGCACTCCCGCCCACTAAAAGCCCTAGGCCCCTTTCATCCTCTCTCTGCCTCTAATCCCATCCCATGCTCTCTCTCTCTCTCTCTCTCTCTCTTTGTAGCTCTCAGCCATGAAGAATCTAGACTTCAGTGCCGACAAAGGTACTTCCTCTCCCGAACTCTACTATTTCTCCCGACAATTACGATCTCGGTCTCACTCCTCTTCTTCTCTTCCTCTTCGAATCCCCAGCCCTCGCCAAGGATTTCCTCAACAACTTCGCCGATGCCCTCGGCGAGCCCAAGTACCTCAGGATCCTCGTAAGCTTCCTCCTCTCTTCTTCTTCTTCTACTTCTTCTAACCCAAACCCTAACCGGCATTTCTCCCCTTTTCAGCAAGATGTCTCCAATCGTAAGCTGCGGGCCGTCCAGATCGAACTCGACGACCTCTTCAACGTAAATCTCCCAACTTTTTCCTTTCTCGTTTGTTGGATTCGTGCGTGAAACCCTAGATCTAATGGTGGTTTTGGTTTTGGGGATAGTACAAGGATCTGGATGAGGAGTTCTTGCAGAGGGTCACGGAGAATACCCGGCGCTACATCAGCATCTTTGCGGAGGCCGTCGACGAGATCATGCCGGAGCCGACCGAGGTGTTTCCGGTGGATGAGGATCGTGACATCTTGATGACGCAGAGGGTGGATGATGGGGCGGATAGCGCTGACAACACTGATCCGCTTCAAAAGATGCCTTCGGAAATCAAGCGGTTCTTGTAAGTGTAGTAGAAAGTATGAAAGACTCAGCTTTTGTCTTTGAAGTGTTGTTCTGGTTGTTGTTTTCCAAATGCTTCTCATGATTTGTGAGCAGATCATCCGTTATTACGTGAGGGGGGATATTGAACCCATCCATTCAGAGAGGGTGGCTTTAGTCTATTTCTTTACTATAGATTCGTTCAAGTAGGTGAACAAATTGTGCAAGCTGCTTTTATTTTGGAAAAAGAAAAATTATTTTGTGTAAGAAATCCAATAGGTGTTGCACCTTAAATGTTGTAAGATTGCGATCTGTAGAATTTATCAAGGATAAAAATAAATATATCAAGATTAGAAGTAAACTTGGGATGACTTTTTAGATGTCTGTTAAGATCATTCTAGTCCAACAAAATGTTTAAGGCTATATGATATCACTCAGACTAACCTAATAGACTTGTTTTCAAGCTGTATATGGAGAGACATATTAGAAAGCAGCCACATAAACCTAATGTAACATTTCTTTAAAGAAACTGGTCTTACCGCAGATTTATGCTTTCCTATTCCCCTTCAAGTGGGTTGTACAGTTCAGATACATGTGATAAATATTTTGTTTATAAAATGGAATGTTGCTTGTTTTTTTCCCTTTATCCTTTGACAGGTATAATATATATCTATGTCTCATCAGTAGCCAGTACGGGATCATGTTTTATTGTTGATGATTTCATCACCATGCCATTTGTATTATGTTTTCATTTTTATTCGGAAAATTTTTGTCCTCTTTCTCTCTCTATCTGTTCTTTCTCTTTCCTTTTGTTTTGTTTCCCTTCATTCTAAAAAATTTTCTGGCTTTCAGTGAAGTCTATATCAAGGCATTCTCCAAGGGAACACCACTTACCATAAGACAAGTTAAGGCATCCAATATTGGCCAACTTGTAAAGATTTCTGGCATTATAACACGCTGCTCAGATGTTAAGCCCTTGATGCAAGTTGCTGTTTATACATGCGAAGACTGTGGTTTTGAAATTTATCAGGTACAGTAAATTTGGAAAATATGCTTTTGCATTGTCTGACCCCTTGATTTGATGCTGAGTATGTAATGACTATGCCAGTGATCCTTTCGATTGCTCATTTTTCTAAACTATATTTTGAATACTTGTGTCAGTATTGTAGTGTGTGATATGCATCTCAGAGGCAGCATCCGTGGCACCAAGGAGGCACTGATATTTTTAACTTAGCAGCGCAATCTAGATCTGTTGCCCTATCATCTAGGAATTGTGACTGCAACAAGTATGACCATCAATATAACGATGTTGTAGTGAATTATGTCTATTTGGATTTCCCAGTGAAACTTGATTCTTTTATTCTTTTATTTTTAAAATTTCTATGATTGTGGGAAGAATTATAACTTATTATCATTCTTGTTACCATCTCTCTGGAAAATTGGTAGCTAATTATATAATTTCTTCCGAAGTTTTAATTTTTCTTCAGTTATTGCTTAAACACAAAACGAAACTTAGTTCAAATGGTATGAATCCTCTATAGATATGCAGCTATTGACCCTTTTGTCATTCTGTCTATTTGGCAATTTTCCATGCTTGAAACATGTGTTTATTCTATATGCATAACCATCTTTTGTGTCAATTACATCATATATGTTCCAAATGACTAGTTAAATAAAACCGAGGGCTCATGTCGTACAGTTCCAGTAAACACTCTGCTGTATATGTTATAGTTCTGAGCCTATAATTTTTTTTATTCTCCCTCTCAACTGCATGCTTTCAGTATAGGATCAGTTGATGATCTTTATTTCTAATGTTGTAAATGTTTTGCATCAATGTGTGCTGTGTCAGTCAATGTTATATGCTCAATTCCTTCTTCATTGAAACAAAATCAGGAAGTGACTGCTCGAGTATTTATGCCCCTATTTGAGTGCCCATCAAGACGCTGCAAGATAAATAAGGCAAAGGGAAACCTTATCCTTCAGCTAAGAGCATCAAAGTTTCTGAAGTTTCAAGAGGTAATTCAGCACCTTATTCTTCATATCTTTATGCAAAAAGAAACCTTTCTTTGATAGAATAAATTATCTGTTACACCTTAGTAAATAATTTAAGGTATTTTGGAGGCCAGAGGTATGACCTCTGTAAGTCCAGTCCTCAAAAAGTAAACATGCCATACAAAATTAGTACAAGGTAAACTTCTAATTTGGAAACCCATGGTTACTTCAATAATTGGTATTGAGATGGTTTTTATAGCTTCATGTTGGGGGTCATAGGTGGCTATATTGAGGATATGGTCTCAGATTCGAGTGGGGTCAGAAATGGGGAAAAGGGTAATCAATGTAGACTTTGAGGGATCAGTACAAGTATCTGAATCAACTAGAAAAGGTTTTGGGATTTGCTTCTATAACTTCAAAGGGAAGAATTTATTATTTGAAAATGCTGTGCATAAAAATTTGGTTGGGAAGAACCATGGCTTTGAATTGGCAATTGAATAGTTGCTTATTAGTTGAAACATGATTGTTTTATGGAAAAATTGTTCTGTTGCAGAGAAGCTTCAATGTTTTTTCTCTTCTCTTCCTGCTTCTATAACTTCCTGCCTCCCCTTTTCCCTCTATACTTCTCCTGATCTTTCTTCTCCAAAAGCTTCAATTGCATGTTTCTCTTTTCTCTTTCTGCTTCCTAAACCAGCAATATATGTTTCTCCATTTTCATCTCAACTCAGACATGGAATCAAATTTGATTGGTGACAGCTGATAAGATTCCAAGATAGCCTTTATATTTAGATATATATATATATATATATATGTGTGTGTGTGTGTGTGTGTGTGTGTGTGTGTGTGTGTGTGTGTGCATGCACACCTACCCTTGTGCCCGCATGTGCACCCACACCTACAAGCATGCGCGTGCACACCCACACCCACATGTGCATGTGTGCACACTTGCACACTCATATCGTCACACCCACATGCACTTGCACACCCACATGCATACATGTCCGCACACACTTTTGGAATGCTGATTCCAGCACCTTATCGTTATCCTAATTGTGCTTCGACAGTTGGACACACCAGTGTCATTATTGTTAATATCGTTCGATTTCATGCAGTGTAAGAGCATTATGACATCTATTGTGATTTCTCCGGATGATTTAACCTGTATGGGGATATGTGTATACTCTAGGAATCACTGTCCCCTTCAAATTTGATGTTGATGGGGTTACTCTGGAATGAAACTATGAGACGAGACAAGTCAATTTCAAACAACTTTAAACTTTACTCTTCAATGCATTCTCTTTTTTATTCCATTGCAATGCCTTCTCTTTATTTCAGTCCATACATTGATTACTTTCCTTTTTGTTGTGAATTACATGAAGGCAAGGATACAAGAGTTGGCGGAACATGTTCCAAAGGGCCATATTCCACGGTCCTTAACTGTTCATCTCAGAGGAGAGCTTACTAGGAAGGTTAGTATGTTGTAAATATTTCTTTTTTTTTTAATGTTTTATTCCTAGGTGGGCAACAAGACATGGTAAACCTGATTTATTTCCAAAACTTGGTCTCGAAAGGGATGGATGACAAATCCTTGAGATGGAATTAATCATCTAATACCTCCTCTATTTCTAGTACTGTGACATCAAATGATGGGTAAATGTGTTTTGCCCCTGCCAGGACCCACAAGTTGATCATCCAGTGTTCCTTGGCCTTGAACTCTATAATGATCTTCCTTTTTTGATTTTTTTTCCCAAGAGGGATGTCCATTGCCTGACTTCTAGTTGGTTGCATCAAGAGATAGGGTACTAGATTGCATTGTTTTCTGTCTTATGAACATAAGTTCATTCCCCTTTCTCTTGGAAGGTCCTTTTGCCCCTTGGAGTTATCCTTAAAATGTGCAAATGAATAGATGTTGGATTATGAATTGAATATTCCAAGGACTGTTAATTCTATCTGAAAGTCAAAATCAGAATTACGTGCAAGAAATATGATTACACAGTTTCTATCTGAAATAAAAATGGCCTTCAATAGGTGGAGGTGCTTCCTTACATTTGCGGTTCTATTAGTTTTATAAACTTTATTACTAATAAAGCTAGAAGATGAAATTTTGGTTTGTCAGGTTGCTCCAGGTGATGTGGTTGAGCTGTCGGGGATTTTCCTTCCAATTCCTTACACTGGCTTCAGAGCAATGCGTGCAGGTTTGGTTGCAGATACATATTTGGAAGCCATGTCAATTACCCATTTCAAGAAAAAATATGAAGAGTAAGTCCTTTAGTGCATCAGATTTCTTCATTGATCTCATGTTTTTGATTCATTTAATTATGACCATAACAGTCAACAGTTAATTATGCAGTCCATTTTTCAAGGTTGGCATTTAGACATGTTTATATCAACTCTTAAAACTAACTGATTGAATGTATCAGTTCCTTCAAACTTTTCCATCCAATTAGAAGCACATGGAAAATTGAGTTTTTTTTATAAAAAAAATAGAACAAACATATATTGGTAGTTGCATGAGTTTTTAATTATAGTTCTCCAAATCTTAGTTGTTTAGATTGGATATGTTAGCTGGAACTTTAAGGAAACCTGAAGAAGGATATCCTTGGTGGTAGAAATATGTTTTCTTCCATTTGCAGTCTTCATGTGGCAAATGAGGCTGCAGTTCTTGTTAGGGTGGAATATAACAAGGACAATTCTTTAGGTATTTTATGTTTGTGATTCTCGTTCAATATCTTTTGTGTGCATCAATAAAAGACAAGTGAATTCTTTTGTTATCTATGCTCTTGTTTGTAGTACCATCACACTCATTATGATCTTTCTCACAGCTATGGTAACAATGTGTGTTTTTTCAGAAGGTTGGTCAACTACATTTCCCTACAAAAGCTATTTTGGTTGTCTTATTGTTGTCACAGGAGTATTGGTAGAAACGACTCGGCATGACTTGGATCTTGCTTGTCCTGATTTGGTTAATTTGTCTAGATTTAACTAATCCAACTCCTTTTATCTGCAAATGTAAACTATTCTAAGTAATATTTTCCTAAGCATATGGTAGATATGTGAGTCCTTTTAATCCAGAAAAATTTCTGTGACTGCATTGTCCTGGATGATATGAACTTTAGCATACTACATACGAAATTATAGACTTTAGGGAACAAATAGGCACCATAACAAAAAAAGAAAAGCCAGTGTACTATCCTGATGTCTAATTTTAATTTGGATTGAAACAATTTTGAGGCTGGAACATATTCAGTAAGTAAACTAAATTTAGAGTTAAACCTGCTTGATGGATGAAAACTTCTTTTTCAATTACCCTCTCTCTCTCTCTCTTTGCAAATTTGATGTCTAGATATCAAATATTGTGTGAAGACCTGAAAATTTCTCCACATGGAGTTAGTGAAGCTTAATTTGCAATCATTAAGGAGTTAATCGATTCATCATTTTTATATAAAGCAACAATCTTTGGTGCAGATATGAACTTAAAGGCGAGGAGCAGGAGAATATTGAGCGTCTCGCTGAGGATGGTGATATATTTAATAAGTTGGCAAGGTCATTAGCACCTGAAATATTTGGCCATGAAGATGTTAAAAAAGCTCTTCTACTACTACTTGTGGGTGCCCCTAATCGAAAACTCTCAGATGGTATGAAGGTAAATATTAAGTGACATTGCTAACTTATTAGCGTGATTCTGTTGAAATCATCCGGAACTGACCATGCTTTTGAACTAACACATTTTTTTTTTTGTTATGGGAAAACATATCTAATTGCAAAATGCTTGTATCTTGTCTCACTCTTCTGGTTTGAATCTTAAGTAAGTACAAGCATTTGCAATGGAAAATGGCAACATGTGTTTTCCTTTTTCTCTTTTAGAATTAAAAAAATGCTTTTCTTCTTTCAAATCCATTTCTGGAGTCAGAAATTTCTGTCATGTGATTTGCTGAGATAAAACCAGTATATCTTGTTATATTTTAGAAAACATTCTGCAGTGTCAGTAACTAACTGGCTTCAGATAAATATTAATAGCCTTCCATGAAACCAATTTGGAAGCGCAGATCAGAGGGGACCTGCACATTTGTTTAATGGGAGATCCTGGGGTTGCAAAAAGTCAGCTACTCAAACACATTATTAACGTTGCACCAAGAGGAGTATATACTACTGGCCGAGGAAGCAGTGGAGTTGGTCTTACTGCAGCCGTCCAGAAAGATCCTGTCACAAATGAGATGGTTCTTGAAGGAGGAGCACTGGTGAGACTGATCTTCTTTACATTTCTTTCTATTTTGTTTTTTTGTTTTTTTTTTGTGTATTTGCTATTACCATGTTTTCAACCTTACATTGGTATGCACGCATATAAATATGAAAATTCATATGATATAACTGCCCCTAAACTTAACCCTTTCTTTGTGCATCTAAGAACTCGATATATTCAGGTGCCATTGAATCTAAACATAAATTGCTGTTCTTATGGTTCATACCTTAGCAATATTTCCAACATGTCTGCTCATAACTTTTGCATTCTTTAGTATGATAATGCATGGCATACTCTTGCAAGTATATATTGGCATTTCTATGCTTGCATCCTGGGAAATAAATGAAGCAAAACTAAATCACCAAAAGTGATTTTTCTTTTAATAGTCAGAATTCCTTAAATTTTTCCATTGTGTTCCATGCTCTGTGCATTTTATTTTATAAAACTTCGACAAATGAATATGGAATATAAACTGCTGCAAATCTTAAATTTGCAGGTACTAGCAGATATGGGAATATGTGCAATTGATGAGTTTGACAAGATGGAAGAATCAGATAGAACTGCAATCCATGAAGTAATGGAGCAACAAACTGTGAGCATAGCAAAAGCTGGCATCACCACCTCTCTCAATGCAAGAACAGCTGTTCTTGCTGCTGCCAATCCTGCCTGGTACAAATTGAATCTGTATATATATATATATTTTCGAGTTGTGCACTGAAGGTCTATTATTTTAACAACCTAACAGCTCTGTGTTTCTTTTTTAGGGGAAGATACGATCTTCGGAGGACTCCAGCTGAAAACATTAATCTTCCTCCAGCTCTTTTATCTCGTTTTGATCTCCTATGGCTTATTCTGGATCGAGCAGACATGGATAGCGACCTTGAAATGGCAAGACATGTGGTCCATGTGCATCAAAATCTTGAATCTCCTTCACTTGGATTCGCACCACTTGAACCATCCTTTCTCAGGTAATTCTTCATAATATTTGGTCGTATCTGCTAACAAGTGTTCTCACATTTTTTTTAATGACTTAGAAAAAGCTTTGATGATAAAACTATTTATTCTTTTACACAGAGCATATATCTCAGCTGCACGAAGAATAGTTCCTTCTGTCCCAAGGGAACTTGAGGAGTATATAGCTACTGCATATTCTAGCATCCGCCAAGATGAAGCTAAATCAAATGCACCACATTCTTATACAACTGTCAGAACGCTTCTTAGCATTCTACGAATATCTATTGTAAGCCCTATCTTTAATTCTGAGTGCTTTTTCCTGATTAAACAGCGGTTCATAGTTTTTGTACATAGCTTGGGTCACTGGAGCTTGAATTCACAATGCATTTTTTCATTATTTGTCCATGATCAGAAAATCATCATCTCTAATTGCAGGCATTAGCAAGGCTACGTTTTTCAGAAACTGTTGCTCAGAGTGATGTGGATGAGGCACTGCGTTTGATGCAGATGTCAAAGTTCTCATTATACTCAGATGATCGCCAGAGATCTGGGTTAGATGCCATTTCTGATATCTATTCAATCTTACGAGATGAAGCTGCCAGGACAAACAGAATGGATGTGAGTTATGCTCACGCCCTCAACTGGATCTCCAGAAAGGTTAGCTTATGTTGTTCAACTCTTCGGATACTTATGAACTTATGCCCTTCATGATAAATTTGAAGAAGCTCTTGAAAAACCACTTAAAGCAATTTGTGTGAGCTTATTTTAATAGCCAACCGCTCTATCGCCCAATTTGAACCATGGTCTGCATTTGCCTTATGTAGCGTACAGGGTGATGCTATATTCCTATGTGGTACATATTTTTGTTCCTTTTTCTGTCCACTATTTGTGGATGTAATTGCACTTTTCTTCTAAAGAAGTGCTAAGTTTCTAAGGGTGGTAATTTTCTTTCTTAATTGACTTTTATAAGATGTTCTTCCAACTGCAAGCATTGTCAAAATCAAGTAATCTACTATCTGCTTCAGGTCATAAAACAAAATTGGTTGTGGCATGATAAGGAATGTAAAGAAGAGACCCACAAATTATAATTGATTGATATTGGTCTGTACTATTGGATTTTTCTAGCATTATTGGATAATGAAGATGGAAATTGTTTTTCTGTGACCAGATTTTTTTGTGAAAATTGACTTAAAAAATTAACTCTCAATTACTTGATTATAAAAATTACATGGCATACTAGTTAAGAAGCATGTTTTTCTAAGGTCTTACTTTTGGGTCTGGCTGAGACAGATATGTGATCATCGCCATGCCTGTCTTCCTTTGTGCCTGCAGGCTAACACCTCAACTCGCCAACGTTTCATTGCATGCCTGAGCCTATTTTACCCTTGCAGTTCCATTTCTCACCTCTGCTTCACCATTTCATTCATGATGTTACATAATGTCTCTATTATCACAGGGCGTGCTGATGATGTTTACTACAACTACTTTTAATCCATCAAAGTTGAATATCATAATGTTGTAGGTAGTTTTTATACTATGTCAAAACAAAAACAATGGATGTGCTGAACTAACCGGTGTATGTGCTTTCTATTGTCTAACACTATTGATGGAAACGTGATGTTATACACATTATTAGAAAGCGCCACCTTTTCATGATATTTGTTCTCATTTCTGTTTGTTGATGAGATTATACTTCTGACTTCGTTTGGGCAGGGTTATAGTGAAGCTCAGCTAAAGGAGTGCTTAGAAGAGTATGCTGCCTTGAACGTGTGGCAGATCCACCCCAACACCTTTGACATCCGTTTTATTGACGCCTGATTTTCTGCGCACCATGTACCACATGTCTTGTGCCTTGTACATCTCAAGAATCACATTATGCAAGTTCTGAAATTTTAGTCCAGGAAATGGATTTCCTACCCCGTAGATCAGTTTGGAGAGCTCAGCTACCATGCCAAACATGTTAAAACTAATTTCTTTGGTGCTGTACCTAGCCAATTCAAATGTGTTATTTAACCTTTCAACTAACGCTGCTCTAGCGTGTTTTTAAGTAACAGCGGTGATCTTTATGATGTTTGACCTGGTGCTAATATGATTGTCAAACTTGGTTATGGCTATGTTATTGACACTGTCAAGATAAATGTTTTTACCAATATAAACTGGATCTCTGTTGTGGATCCAATGCATTGCATATATTTAAGTGTTCTATTGTATCTCCAAAATGTGATGGGGTTTAAAGATACATGCCAGGTGAGCCCTATAGGGTGGGTCTTCGACTAATTCAACCTATTGAGTCTCAATCAGGTCTGATTCAGATTTGTACGGTCAAAGGGGTGAAGGTAAGAGTGCTGCACCTTGTAGCCTCTATTCAATGCTCAATTAGCCCATCTAAATAGCCCAAAATTGGACTATTGGTTCACATCAAGATATCAGGATCTGGGCTAACTAAATGGAGTGAGATGGTGAGTTATAGCTCCTAATCTAGATTACCTTTTGAACAGAGATTAAGATTAAGATAATAACTCAGCAAACGAAAGGGTATTGTACTAGCTTTGTTATGGTGTAATAGTTCAGTTGTTACATATTAACCGAAAATGGGCAGTGATGTGGCCAATGTAGCCCCAAGCGTAATTTTGGCAAAATCAAAGAATGGGTGCGCCCCGGCGTCTCCAAGCCCGCCGAGTCGGCCCCGACCCTTCCCGGTCGGCCCTTCTCGGTCCAGGCGTCTCCAAGCTAGCCGAGTCGGCTCCGACCCTTCCTGGTCGGCCCTTCTCGGCCCAGGCATCTCCAAGCCAGCCGAGCCGGCCCCGACCCTTCTCGGTCGGCCCTTCTCGGCCCCGGCGTCTCCAAGCCCGCCGAGTCGGCCCCGACCCTTCTCGGTCGGCCCTTCTCGGCCCCGGCGTCTCCAAGCCCGCCGAGCCGGCCCCGACCCTTCCCGGTTGGCCCTTCTCGGTCCTGGCGTCTCCAAGCCCGCAGAGCCGGCCCCGACCCTTCCCGGTCGGCCCTTCTCGGCTCCGGCGTCTCCAAGCTCGCCGAGTCGGCCCCGACCCTTCCTGGTCGGCCCCGCCCCGGCACATCCTAGTCGGCAAGGTCGGCCCCGACACCCTTGGCCGACCCAGATAAGCTTCGGCTCTCTCGAGACAGTCGAGACTCGGTTTCCTCCAAATTTGCCCCGACACGGCCCTGGTAGCTCGGGACGCTACCTCTCTGACCCGCGCCGCTTGACAACACCAGATCCAACTATCCACTGGCCACGCTGCTGATGGGACTGGACCTAACTACCCAATAGCCCCGCTGGCTGATGGGACTTAGCCCATCAACCGCCGCTTTCTCCCTTTCCGATGAGACAAGACCCACCAACCAGCGCAGATTCACGCAACTCCCAAGAACTCCGCGAACATCCCCTCCTCACGGAATCTCACGTGATCATGCCAGGGTCAACCCTTATAAAAAGATGAATCCACACAGTAAACAGGTATGCGCGATAATCCCCAAAAAATCGCTATCTTGAGACCCAGAGAGAAATCCCTTCTCCTCTGGAGCACCCTCTCATCTAAAAAGAGCTCATTTGAGCTCCTCTTCTGCTGGGACCTCAATTGCTAACTTGGCCATCGGAGGGTCCCACCGGAGAATCCTCTCCGGTCCTGGGACTTCTTTGTAGGTAACCTGGTGAAGCGGAGCCTGGAGAATCCATCCGTTCCTGACGTGCAGGATCAGTGATTGGGCGTCATTAGATTGGCGGAGGCAAAAGTTGGTGTAGAACGCAGCATCCCTATGCTACATCTGGCCAAACTCTACTCCCCCTCTCTTCTCTCTTTGGAGTTATGGTGGTGACACGAGCTCAGGACGCTTCCATCAGCTGTTCAGCGGGGCTTCCCCCGCCAGTTAGGCAACAAGAGGCCAACCCCCCTGTTGCCGATCCTCCAGTCACCTGCCAACCACCAAACGCAGCCGCCCAAACAGCGGAGCAATTAGCGACCCTCTCCTAACAAGTCCAAACTCTCACTGCTATGGTCCACGGGCTCCAGCAGCAGCAGTCCGTGGCCACCCAGCACCAAACCGCTCCCCCCGCCAATCAGCAGTCGGCGAGGGGAGGTTCTCCAAGGCGAGAGGCCGGCCGGTGGGAAGCCGGTCAGCAGGAGGCCGGTCATCGCCCAGCTTCCCCAAGGAAATCTCGCAGCGAGCCCTCCAAGCGGCCGCGGTCCCCTGATTATGGCCCCAGCAAAATCCCTTCGAGGCTACGTCATCAAGACGAGCCAAAGTGGAAGCCTCGACTTCCGTCTCCCTCTCTGTCTTCTTCATCTTCTTCTTCCTCCTCCGAGCCATCTCGGAGGGCCCCAACAATCAACCGACAGGCGGAAGAGAGTACAACCGATGGCTGGACGAGCTCGCCCAAAAATCAACCATTAGCTGGAGGAAGAGTTCGACACCCGCCCTCCTTACACCCGTCGATATTGGAGGAGCCTGTCCCCTCTAGGTTTCGGTTCCCCCAGGTTGGACGGGTCCAAAGGTCGTTGGGTGGAGGAGCTCCCCAGTGTGATATGGGCCTATCACACGACCCCCAGAGCCCCGACGGGCGAGACTCCCTTCAGTCTCTCCTTGGATCTGAGTTTGTCATTCATGTCGAGATCGGACAACCCAGTCCACGCGAGAAGTCCTTCAGTGAAGAACACAACTCCAAGCAGATTCGGGCTAATTTGGACTTCATCGACGAGGCGCATGATCGGGCGAGGCTACGCATGGTGACTTTCCGTCAGCGAGCGGCCATGTACTACAATGCTCGAGTCCGCCTTAAAGTCTTCCGCCGCGGAGATTTGGTTTTGAGAAAAGCTAAGGTTTCAAAGCCTACTGAGGGGGGCAAACTATCCCCCAACTGGGAGGGCCCTTATCGCATCGCCGAGGCACTCCACCGGGGGGCATACAAATTAGAATAGCTTGATGGACAACCCATCCCACGCACCTGGAATGCGGACAACCTTCGCCAATATTATCAATAATGTATTCCCCTAGGGCGTGAACAATAAAGGGGGTCCCTTCTGACGTAACAGCCTACTCTCCATTGCCTCAAAAGACTAGATCTCTCAAAAGGAACTCGCCAGCATCGCGGCTAATGGGACACCACTCGGCCCCGGCACGGTGGTGCCCCCGAGTCAGTTAAGACCCTAACAGCTTCGTACCCGGTCGAGTCGCCCTTCAGGCGGCACACAAACCCCTGGAGCGGTTCAAAAGGAGCTCACCAGCATCGTGGCTAACGGGACACCACTCGGCCCCGGCACGGTGGTGCTCCCGAGTCGGTTAAGACCCTAGCAGCTCCGTACCCAGTCGAGTCGCCCTTCAGGCGGCACACAAACCCCTGAAGTGGTTCAAAAGGAGCTCGCCAGCATCGCGGCTAACAGGACACCACTCGGCCCCGGCACGGCGGTGCTCCCGAGTCGATTAAGACCCTAGCAGCTCTGTACTCGGACGAGTCACCCTTCAGGCGGCACACAAACCCCTGAAGCAGTTCAAAAGGAGCTCGCCGGCATCGCGGCTAATGGGACACCACTCGGCCCCGGCACGGCGGTGCCCCCCCGAGTCGGTTAAGACCCTAGCAGCTCCGTACCCGGTCGAGTCACCCTTCAGGCGGCACACAAACCCCTGAAGCAGTTCAAAAGGAGCTCGCCAGCATCGCGGCTAACGGGACACCACTCGGCCCTGGCACGGCGGTGCCCCCGAGTCGGTTAAGACCCTAGCAGCTCCGTACCCGGACGAGTCACCCTTCAGGTGGCACACAAACCCTTGAAGCGGTTCAAAAGGAGCTTGCCGGCATTGCGGCTAACGGGACACCACTCGGTCCCGGCACGGCGGTGCCCCCGAGTCGGTTAAGACCCTAGCAGCTCCGTACCCGGACGAGTCGCCCTTCAGGTGGCACACAAACCCTGAAGCGGTTCAAAAGGAGCTCGCCGGCATCGCGGCTAACGGGACACCACTCGGCCCCGGCACGGCGGTGCCCCGAGTCGGTTAAGACCCTAGCAGCTCTGTACTTGGACGAGTCGCCCTTCAGGTGGCACACAAACCCTTGAAGCGGTTCAAAAGAAGCTCGTCGGCATCGCAGCTAACGGGACACCACTCGGTCCCGGCACAGCGGTGCCCCTGAGTTGGTTAAGACCCTAGCAGCTTAGTACCCGGACGAGTCGCCCTTCAGGCGGCACACAAACCCCTGAAGCGGTTCAAAAGGAGCTCGCCGGCATCATGGCTAACGGGACACCACTCAGCCCCGGCACGGCGGTGCCCCCGAGTCGGTTAAGACCCTACCAGCTCCGTACCCGGCCGAGTCACCCTTCAAGCAGCACACAAACCCCTGAAGCGGTTCAAAAGGAGCTCACCGGCTTTGCGGCTAATGGGACACCACTCGGCCCCGGCACGGCGGTGCCCCCGAGTCGGTTAAGGCCCTAGCAGCTCTGTACCCGGCCGAGCTACCCCTCAGGCAACACGCAAACCCCTCACGATGGCAGAATCAACCTCAACCATCTCTGGTCAATCCAGACACCTCTAAAGTTAGGCTTGGCGTCAAGCCGCCCGGAGATCTTTCCAAGCCTTTGGGGACTCATGTATAAGCAAGCCTTCTTGCGAACAGCCTGCGACAGCACGAAACATCTTAAGTGACTGTTCATATGGCCGGCCTACATCCTAGAGACGCATTTGAATATTGGCTAAGTTTGGAGTTGCGGAACATCTTATAAGACACTATATTCGGCTTCAACACCGTCAGCATATACGGTTTGGCCACAAGGAGTAAGGCACAGTTAGGCGTTTTTCTCAGAAGGAGGACGGGATGGATCGAAACACAAAAAGTTAGGAGAAAAAGTTTTTTCATTGAATATTGAAGAAGGATACAAAATTGGGCCTGAGGCCGGTTATATACAATAAGGTAAAAGGAAAAAATAACTAAAGGCCCGTCGGGGCCAGGCTGCCCTTCGTCCCTTTTCTCCGCAGGCTCCTTGTCAGAATCCCCGGGCCGGATATCTTTGAGTTCAGCAATGTCGATCTTGAGGGCCGCGGATACTCTGGCCTTGCACATCTCGAAGCCATGGATATAAGCGTCGAGGCTGGCCTCGACGACTTCTTGCTTGAACTCTGGCGAGGCCTTATAGTTGGACACGGCCTGCCCCGCCTCGGCTTTGGCCCACTGCGCCCTGGCCTCGGCCTCTCAGGCCTTGCTCTCGGCCTCTGTGGCGCGGGTGCTGGCCTCGTCAGCACAGGCCACCGCCCCGGCCTTCTCCAAGCCCGCCTCCGTCGCTGCCTTCTTTGCAGCAGCCGCTCTCTCTGTAGCCTCCAACACCGCCTTCTCCGCGGCGGCTGCTCTCTCCGCCGCAATCCAAGTCTCCTCCTCAGCGCGTTGGAGCCGTTGAGTCAACTTTTCATTCTGCACCGTGGCGGCCCTCTGTTGACCCAATTGAGGATTTTGATGATTAATAAAACTAATTGAGTATAACATTTGATGTTACTAATGATTTTGATTAAGTTTTTCAGTTTATAAGTCTAATTGATGATCAAAATCAAGAAGGAAAATCAAGTTCTGGTTTGAATCTAATGTCAAGGTAAGACTGCAGACATTAGAGTCGACACATGGAATCGCAGAGCCGACTCCGGAAAATGGCACGGACTTAGAGTCGACTCCGGGACTGTGAGAGCCGACTCTATCAGAAACAACAGAACGTTGGATTTTCAGGCCACGACTTAGAGTCGACTCCCGGACTGTTAGAGTCGACTCCAGAAGAATTTTGTGTCGACCCCAGAAAAGTCAGAGACGACTCCAGATCGAGCGGATTAAATTATTTCGAGTTAGAGCCGACTCCAGAAAAGCCAGAGCCGACTCCAGAATGTCAGACACGGCTCCAGAACTGTCAGAACGACTCTAAACTTTACTTTATCTATTTTAATCCCAACGGCTATTGTTATTTATGGATCTAATCCTTTTTCACTTGCTTCTAACGGATAGTTTTGCACTATTTGTGGATTAATCGAATCTATAAGAAGAGGGTTGATTGCATCCCAAAAAAGAGAGAAGAGAAGAAAAATCAAGAAAGAGGCAAAAAGAAAAGAATAGAGAAAATCCTTGAGATCCATCAGAAAAGAAAAGAGGGAAAACCTGTAAGGAAAGATCATACTCATTCCCCAAAGAAGAGAAAGAGATTCCAAGCCTTGCTGTTCTATTTAGAAGAAATCTCAAAAGAAGGAAGAAGCCCTAGTTTTTCCAATCTTCTGAACCTCAAGAGCATATTCAAAGGAAGATCCATTCAAAGGAAGAGAAGG
This sequence comes from Calamus simplicifolius, assembly GCA_900491605.1. NCBI lineage: Eukaryota > Viridiplantae > Streptophyta > Magnoliopsida > Arecales > Arecaceae > Calamus > Calamus simplicifolius. The sequence goes on along the minus strand of UESW01004446.1, from coordinate 429,016 downwards.
AAGAAGCCACCAAGATCTTCGAATCAGGCTTTGGTTCCTAATCTCTATTTATTGTTTCATTATTGTATATTTGCTCATTGAAGGAGCAGTTTGCTTTTGTAAAATCAAATACTGTTTGCTGGGTCAATCTGGTGATTGATTCAGTTGAGGCTGTTAGCCTTGTGCAAGCTTGTGGTTTTAGGTTTTGTGCTGGTGAGCCTTGAAAACCAGCTGGGTTCGTTGTGCGCCCGGGAAAACAACAAGTTTGAGTTGTGAGCTTGCAAAACAACTCTGCTGTAATCAGTTTGATTATAGTGTGGACCCAAGAGGTACTTGGGAGTGGACGTAGGTGTAGGTACACCGAACCACTATAAAATCTATTGTGTTTGCCGTGATTGTCTCTTTATCTTCAACTCTTCATTTATAGTTGCTTAGTTTTAAATCTGTGAATCTAAGTTTTTATTTCCGCTGGGGGTTATCTATTCAAAAGAGTTTAATTTTTGAAAAACCCAATTCACCCCCCCTCTTGGGTTGCTATCTGGACCAACAATTGGTATCAGAGCTAGTGCTCATTTGATTTGATCTAACGATCAAGAGTCAAAGATCCACATGGCAACTCAAGCTGGTTCATCTTTTTTCGAAGGTCAATCTACTAATAGACCACCCTTATTTAATGGTTCTAACTATGGTTATTGGAAAGCTAGAATGAAAATATTCATTCAAGCACTTGACTATGATCTATGGAGTATTATAGTCAATGGACCACACACACCCACTGCTAGAGTTAATGGCATGGAGATTCCTAAACCGGAAACGGAATGGGATGAACATGATAGAAAATTGGCACAACTCAATGCCAAAGCAATGAATGTCTTATACTGCTCATTAGATGCAAATGAATTCAATCGCATATCTATTTGCATTTCTGCTAAGGAAATCTGGGATAGACTTGAAGTTACCCATGAGGGAACAAATCAAGTCAAGGAATCCAAGATTAACATGCTAGTTCATAAATATGAATTGTTTAAAATGGATGCATGTGAATCTATTGCTGATATGTTTACAAGATTTACTGACATAGTTAATGGTTTAAAAAGTCTTGGTAAATCTTATGATAATTCTGATCTTGTGAGAAAGGTCTTGCGTTCCTTGCCTAGGACTTGGGAAGCTAAGGTGACGGCAATACAAGAAGCAAAGGATCTAAGTACACTACCCCTAGAAGAACTGTTGGGATCCTTGATGACTCATGAGCTTCAAATCAAGCAACATGTTGATGATGATGAGTCAAAGAAGAAAAGAAATATGGCTCTTAAGATTTCTGAATATATGGAAGAGCCTCATGAATCCGAGGATGAAAGTGATGATGAGGACATGGCACTCATCACAAGAAAATTTAAAAGATTCATGAAGAAGAAGAAGTTTGAAAAGAAAAAGCCCTTTGCAAGAAAAGATGAGGACAAGGGCAAAGAAAAGGAAGTTATTTGTTTTGAATGCAAGAAGCCGGGTCACTTTAAATCTGAATGCCCTCAACTAAAGAAAGGCACCCGGAGGTTCAAAAAGAAGGCAATGATGGCCACATGGAGCGATTCGGAAAGCACAAGTTCCGAAGAAGAAGAAAAGAGTGAAATGGCCAATCTATGCTTCATGGCGGACAATGATGAGGTAAGTCCGAGTTTTCTTGATGACTTCACTTTTGATGAATTACATAGTGCTTTTTATGAATTAATGGATGATTTTGCAAACCTAAGTTCAAAGAACAAAGATTTGAAAACTCAAATGCAAAAACTATCATTAGAAAATGAAAAGCATGTTTGATAAAGAACTTTTAATAAAAGAAAAAGAAAGTTTGAAAAATGAAGTTGATAGACTTAAGCCTATAGTTGATAAATTTACTCTAAGCTCTATCAAACTTAATATGATTTTGGAAAATCAAAAGGCTTTTTGATAAAGCTGGATTAGGATATAATCCACTTAAAAAGCAAAAATCATTGAAAAACATTTTTGTACATGCTGAAAAATCATTAAACATTACTTGTTTTAAATGTGGAACAAAGGACATAAATCATATATGTGTAAATCTTCACATAAAAGAAAAAGATGATTTGGGTTCCCAAAGGAACAATGTTTAATGCTTCTAACCATGAAGGACCCAAGAAGGCTTGGGTACCTAAAATTAAGACATAAATGTTTTGCAGGAGTGTCTTGCAGCCATCAGACTGAAAAGAAAATGGTACCTGGACAGTGGTTGCTCAAGACACATGACGGGTGACAAAGATCAATTCATCACCCTTGAATCAAAAAGAGGTGGAGTAGTTACTTTTGGTGATAATGGTCAAGGCCATATCATGGGCATTGGTAAGATTCAAATTACTCCATCTACTCATATTGATAATGTTTTATATGTTGATGGACTTAAACATAATCTAATAAGTATTAGCCAACTGTGTGACAAAGGTTTCAAGGTTTCCTTTGAAGCTTCTGTTTGCACTGTTACTAATCCCATTGATAATAGCATTATTCTTGTTGGTAAACGCTATGGCAATGTGTACTTAATTGATTTGAGTAATTTATCTCCAAGTAATCATTGCTTAGTTGCTGATAATGCTAAAATGAATGAGATTGGTTGGCTATGGCATCGTAGATTAGGTCATGCAAGCACACACCTAATTTCCAAATTATTGAAAATGGATTTAGTTAAAGGTATTCCTAGTCTAAATTTTGAAAATAATCGAATATGTGATGCATGTCAATTTGGAAAACAAACAAGAACTTCTTTCAAATCTAAGAATGTTGTTTCAACTACTAGGCCACTAGAGCTACTACACATGGACCTTTTTGGACCTACTAGAACCACAAGTCTAGGAGGAAAGAAATATGGTCTAGTGATAGTAGATGATTACTCTAGATTCACTTGGGTAATTTTTGGCTCACAAAGATGAGACTTTCTCAATATTCATGAAATTTGTTAAGAAAGTCACTAATGAGAAAAACACTACCATAGTGTCTATTAGAAGTGATCATGGAACTGAATTTGAAAATCACTTATTTGAAAAATTCTGTTTTGAAAAAGGCATACATCATAACTTCTCTGCACCTAGAACACCACAACAAAATGGAGTTGTAGAAAGGAAGAATAGGACTTTAGAAGACATGGCCCGTACCATGCTATGTGAAAGCCAACTTCCAAAATTTTTGGGCGGAAGCTATAAACACAGCTTGTTACATTCTAAATAGAGCCCTAATTAGACCTATCCTTAAGAAAACTCCCTATGAACTTTGGATCAATAGGAAACCAAATTTAAGTTATTTTCATGCATTTGGTTGTAGATGTTTTATTCATAACAATGGTAAGGATAATCTTGGGAAGTTTGACGCAAAGTCTGATGAAGGTATCTTCCTAGGATATTCTACATCTAGCAAAGCATATAGAGTATTTAATAAGAAAAGCTTAGTTGTAGAAGAATCCATTCATATAGTGTTTGATGAGTCTTTAGCATCAAGTTCAGATAAAATTGATGATGAGGAAGATACATCTTTGATTGAAAGAGATATTGAAAAATTAAATGTATCTTCAGATCAAGAACCTGAAGTTAAGGATGATGACTCACCTAAGGATGATGGTATTGATACTGTTCAAAATGATCAAGATCTACCTAGAGATTGGAGATATGCTTATGGTCATCCTAAGGACCTAATCATAGGTGATCCATCTCAAGGTGTAAGGACTAGATCATCAATGAGAGATATCAATAATCATCTTGCATTTGTATCTCATATAGAACCTAAGACTATAGAGGAAGCCGAGAAAGATAGTTATTGGATGTTAGCAATGCAGGAAGAGTTAAACCAATTCACTAGAAATCAAGTCTGGACCCTAGTTGAAAGACCTAAAAATCACCCTATAATAGGATCTAAATGGGTATTTAGAAATAAATTAGATGAAAATGGCATAGTAATTAGAAACAAAGCTAGACTAGTTGCAAAAGGATATAATCAAGAAGAAGGTATAGATTTTGATGAAACTTTTGCACCTGTTGCTAGATTAGAAGCCATTAGGCTACTACTTGCATTTGCATGTCATATGAATTTCAACTTATTTCAAATGGATGTTAAAAGTGCATTTCTAAATGGTTTTATAAATGAGGAAGTTTATGTTGAACAACCTCCTGGTTTTGAAGATCATGAATTTCCAAACCACGTCTTCAAACTACACAAAGCACTTTATGGTTTAAAGCAAGCACCTAGAGCTTGGTATGATAGATTAAGTAAATTTTTAATTGAAAATGACTTTTCTAGAGGAAATGTTGATAAAACCTTGTTTTTAAAAAGAAAAGGAAAGGATTTATTAATCGTTCAAATTTATGTTGATGACATTATATTTGGTGCTACTAACAATCTCCTTTGTCAAGAATTTGCTAAGCTAATGCAGGGAGAATTCGAGATGAGCATGATGGGAGAACTAAACTTCTTCCTTGGACTTCAAATCAAACAAGAGAAAGCGGGAATTTTCATTAACCAAACAAAGTATACAAAGGAAATACTCAAGAAATTTGGTATGGAATCTGCTAAACCTCTTGGTACGCCAATGAGTCCCTCATGCAAGCTGGACAAGGATGAAGTAGGTAAGAAAGTAGATCAGAAGCATTACAGAGGTATGATTGGATCACTTCTTTATCTAACTGCAAGTAGGCCAGATATCATGTTTTCTGTCTGCTTATGTGCAAGATATCAATCTAATCCTAAGGAATCACATTTACTTGCTGTTAAAAGAATCTTTAGATACTTAAATGGAACTAAAAATGTAGGATTATGGTATTCTAGAGACTCAACCTTAAAATTGATTGCTTATTCTGATTCTGACTATGCTGGTTGTAAGTTAGATAGAAAGAGTACAAGTGGGGTATGCCAACTTTTAGGAAGTAACTTAATCTCTTGGTTTAGCAAGAAGCAAAATTCGGTTGCATTATCCACTGCTGAGGCAGAGTATGTTGCAGCTGGAAGTTGCTGTGCTCAAATCCTTTGGATTAAGCGACAACTTGAAGATTATGGTATCACACTTGATAAAATACCTATTAAATGTGATAATACTAGTGCTATCAATCTAACTAAAAATCCAATTCAACATTCAAGAACTAAACACATTGAAATTAGACATCACTTTATTAGAGAACATGTAACTAACAAAGATGTTTGTCTTGAATATGTTAATACTAATGATCAATTAGCTGATATTTTTACCAAACCTTTGAGTGAGGAGAGATTTTGCTATCTTAGAGGAGAATTAGGAGTTTGTGATCCTTTAGAATAATTTTCTGAAACTCTTAAGGACAACAACTATCTAGACTTCTATAATTTCTTGAAAATCCTCTATGTCCAATAAGGAAATTTATCTAGAAAGTTGATTTATTGTTTCCCCAATTGTTAAGGAACACTTATCTAGAGTTTGATGATTAATTTGATCAGTTTCAGATCCTTGAAATTCTGATTTTTCTCTGAAACTATTGTGGAGTCGACACCTTCAGTTTGTGGAGTCGACACCTTCTTATTTTGATGTTCTGTCTGGGCAATTAGAGCCGACTCTGGCTTCTGTAGAGCCGACTCTAATTCGGGCGCTGACAGATTCTCTGGTTCGGAGCCGACACCTCGTTTTCGGGAGTCGACTCTAAGTGGAACTAGGTCAAAATAAAAAGGGCGGAGTCGACCCCAAACGATTTCTATCGTCTCCTAAACCATTTTCAACTGTTCCAAACTGATTCCAAACCCTCCAAATCCCTCAAAACCCTTGATTACTCATTCCAATCGAATCCAATGGCTCCCAAAAGGCGTGCTATCATTGGTGGTTCGACTGTTCCGACGAAGCGCCGTTCAAATCGGAGGCAACCTTCGTCATCTTCTTCATCTGCCACTCAAGATGACTCTCCACCCTCACCATCTTCTCCTCGAGTCGACCAATTAGCTGGTAAGGCCATTACAACCGGAAGAAAAGTTGATTTCAACTTCTTTATTTCGGAAGGCTTTGCTATTGGGCGATTGTTGAAAGAAATGGGATGGGAGAAGGTCTGCTCTTTGGATATCCCTACCTACCCTGCCCTAGTAAGAGAGTTTTATAATGATTTAAGTAGAGGAGAGGGAGGCTTAGTAAGTGTTGTAAGAGGAACAAAGGTAATCATCACAGCCGAATCCCTTGGTAATTTATTGGAAATGCCTACTGTTGGACTTGTTGAATATCATCATGAAGATAGAGGAGGAGCACTATCAAGGATGTTAGGGAGAGAAGTTTCTGAGTTTGAGGAAATCTTGGCAAATCAACTTAATTTGGAACTCAGATTACTTCACAATATCTGTGAAGGATTCTTTTTCCTAAAATCGGAAGGTTTGAATATGTCTCGGAGCGAGACGTTTTATTGATGGACTGCATACTCACTGGTAGACCTTTAAATCTTGCTGAATGATGATAGGCTATATGGCGGAGGCAGCTACTAAGAAGAGATCTACATTGCCATATGGTATGGTTTTAACATTGGTATTCAGAAGCCAAGGTGTACTTATAATGGACAATGAGCCACTAAGAAAGTTAAGACATACAGATTACTATAGTGTCTCTACAATTCACCGAATGGGCTTTAGAAAAGAAAATGGAAACTGGATTAAAAGAGGACATGAGGCCAGAGCTGAAGAGTTAGAGTTGAGGAAGTCAGAGGAGAAGACATTCCTGAACCATCTGCTGGACCATCTTCTGCTGGACCTTCTGCTGGACCATCTGCTGGACCCTCAGAAGCTGGACCTAGCTCTCAACTTCCACATCAGTCAGCAATGGCATCAGAAAGATTTTCTGAGGAGCAAATTGGTCAGCTCAGGGCTTTACTGGCTGAGTATGACAGTGTAAGAACAAATGATATGTGTAAATTAAGAGAGGAGTTCAATCAATTAAAGGATGAGATTAATTCAAGACTTGACATGATTTCTTTTTCAATTAGCAATTCCGTCGAATCCTTTAGCACTGATCTTCATAAAATTTTTGAAAGGATGGAAGGCATTGCAGACGGTTCTGGAAAGTATCTTCATGCTACAAGTCAACTGAAGAAAGATATCGACCTTGCCGTCTCTCAAATTGAAGCATGTCTTGAAAGCTTTAAGAAGACCCAAAAAGATGATGTTATGGAAATGATTGGACATTTAAAGAAAATTGTGTATAAGCATATTTGATTTTGTTTCAATCCTAGGTTGTATCTTAGGATTTCTTGCTTTCTTTCTTAGCATGTATCTAGGATTTACATACTTAAATCTGTCATTTTAGAATACATGTAATGGATCTTGCTTTGGAATACAAATGGTTGAATGAATATTACACTTTTATTACAAATTTTCTTTGATTGAATGTCAATGAATGTTTCCTATCTTTATGACTATTCGAACCAACATCCTCGCTTTGATAACATTCCTTATTTGCTTTTAAACTCACCTTATTGTTGATAACAAAAAAGGGGGAGAGATAAGTGTATATGCATAAAAAGAAAAAGAATATAAGAAAAGAAAGAGAAAGAAAATTCTGAGAATAGAAAGAATGAGAGATTTTTTTAAAAAATTCAGTTATCTACATAGGGGGAGCTATTCAATGCAGGGGGAGCTTAATAAATTTCTCCATATAAAAGTTAAATCATTTTGATTGATGTCAAGTTTTGTTTATTTTTATTCATTTTGAATATTGGCATCAAATTCTCTATTAGAAAGTCTCTAAGCTTTAACAATGTCTATAATTCTCAATTCAAATGAATTTCTTTAATGCATATACTCAAAGTTTTTGTCATCATCAAAAAGGGGGAGATTGTTGACCCAATTGAGGATTTTGATGATTAACAAAACTATTTGAGTATAACATTTGATGTTACTAATGATTTTGATTAAGTTTTTCAGATTATAAGTCTAATTGATGATCAAAATCAAGAAGGAAAATCAAGTTCTGGTTTGAATCTAATGTCAAGGTAAGACTGCAGACATTAGAGTCGACACATGGAATCACAGAGCCGACTCCGAAAAATGGCACAGACTTAGAGTCGACTCCGGGACTGTGAGAGCCGACTCTATCAGAAACAACAGAACGTTGGATTTTCAGGCCACGACTTAGAGTCGACTCCCAGACTGTTAGAGTCGACTCCAGAAGAATTTTGTGTCGACCCCAGAAAAGTCAGAGACGACTCCAGATCGAGCGGATTAAATTATTTCGAGTTAGAGCCGACTCCAGAAAAGCCAGAGCCGACTCCAGAATGTCAGACACGGCTCCAGAACTGTCAGAACGACTCTAAACTTTATCTTTATCTATTTTAATCCCAACGGCTATTGTTATTTATGGATCTAATCCTTTTTCACTTGCTTCTAACGGATAGTTTCACACTATTTGTGGATTAATCGGATCTATAAGAAGAGGGTGATTGCATCCCAAAAAAGAGAGAAAGAAAAAAGAAAGAGGCAAAAAGAAAAGAATAGAGAAAATCCTTGAGATCCATCAGAAAAGAAAAGAGGGAAAACCTGTAAGGAAAGATCATACTCATTCCCCAAAAGAAGAGAAAGAGATTCCAAGCCTTGCTGTTCTATTTAGAAGAAATCTCAAAAGAAGGAAGAAGCCCTAGTTTTTCCAATCTTCTGAACCTCAAGAGCATATTCAAAGGAAGATCCATTCAAAGGAAGAGAAGGAAGAAGCCACCAAGATCTTCGAATCAGGCTTTGGTTCCTAATCTCTATTTATTGTTTCATTATTGTATATTTGCTCATTGAAGGAGCAGTTTGCTTTTGTAAAATCAAATACTGTTTGCTGGGTCAATCTGGTGATTGATTCAGTTGAGGCTGTTAGCCTTGTGCAAGCATTAGCTTGTGGTTTTAGGTTTTGTGCTGGTGAGCCTTGAAAACCAGCTGGGTTCGTTGTGCACCCGGAAAACAACAAGTTTGAGTTGTGAGCTTGCAAAACAACTCTGCTGTAATCAGTTTGATTATAGTGTGGACCCAAGAGGTACTTGGGAGTGGACGTAGGTGTAGGTACACCGAACCACTATAAAATCTATTGTGTTTGCCGTGATTGTCTCTTTATCTTCAACTTTTCATTTATAGTTGCTTAGTTTTAAATCTGTGAATCTAAGTTTTTATTTCCGCTGGGGGTTATCTTTCAAAAGAGTTTAATTTTTGAAAAACCCAATTCACCCCCCCTCTTGGGTTGCTATCTGGACCAACACCCTCAATCTCTCTTAGGCCAGCTCCATCTTGGCCTCGGCCGCGGAGGCCCGACCGCTCTCAACTTCGACCCGACTCTCCATCTCCCTCATGCGACCGGCCTAGCTCTCGTTGCGGGCCGAGGTTTCCTGGCGCAGGCGAGCAAGGCTTTTAGCCTGCGCCATGCTCTCCTTCTTATACCTGTCGGCCCGCGCCAGGGCCTTGGTGATTGTGGTGGAAGAGTGGGCCAGCGCCTCGCGAAGGCCCAACGCTCCAGTGACCAACTATAGCAGAGGAAACATGTCAGCTATGAGAAGAAGAAATATGGGAAAATAACAAGCGCTCAAAATTTACCTGGACAACAGAAACCATTACCATGTCCAAGAGCGCGGAGTGACTCATCCCCCGCGTCTCCTCTTCGAGCTCGGCGGTTCAGACCCCTGACAGGAGGCGGAAGGCCTGCGCGGCGTCCGCCACTGATCTGATCGGGGGAACCAGCCTCGTCTGCCCCACCTGTGGGCCTTCGGCTTGGGGGTGGGCTGGGCGCAGGGCCAGTTGGCGGGATGAGCTCCCTGACTCACCCCTTTGCTTCTCGATCGCCTCCGCCCCGTTCCGGGCCTCCCTGGTGACCCTTTCCCCCTCACTGGCGGTTGGGGGAGCACCTTCTCTCTCCGGCTCGATAGCGGCCGGAGGGCTAACAGCAACAGTGACCCGACCCGCCTCGGGCACATTGGCGGCGGTGGGAGCTTCCTCCTCTCCATCCAAAACCACCACCATTGTCTCGGTGGTGGCCGGGATCTCCCCTTCTTCGACCTCGGCCCTCGCAGGCTTTCGGGCCGCCGTTACAACCGGCTTCTTCTCAGCCGACTCCCCCGCGGGTGTCAGGGCTGTGGGGGCTACGGCCGGTCTTGCCGGCTCCCTTTCTCGGGGTTTCTTCGCCGGCCTGGATGACTCTCCAGTCACCCGCCTTTTTTGCCTCAGGACAGCGTCAAAGTCGCTGGCGGAAACCCTCATTGCTGCACAAAGGAGTAGCGAGCATCAGTAGCAACATACAATAAATCGAAGGACGAACAAAAGAATTCAGGCGCCAAGCTCACCGGTCGACGGGGCTAACTTGGCTTCTACCAGGTTCTCCTCGGACAGGAGTTCCTTGTAATTGGGGATTTGACAGTTGGATAGTTGGGTGAATAACTCCCTATCCCTATCCCCTACGGTGGAATCTTCATTGGAGCTGGTATCGGGCTCCCTCCAAGCGGCCCTAACCCCCTCGACATGGGCAAAGAGAAATCTAGGTTTCTACCCCCTAATTTTGGATGGGAGACCCAATAGGAAGGCTCTACCCGGCCTGGTGGTAAATGCCCATTAGGCACCCTCACCTTGGCGGCGGAGCTTATAGAAAGCTCGGAACAGGGACAGCCCTGGACGGGCCCCCTCGAAGTGGCAGAGGATTACAAAGGCGCAAATGATCCGAATCGAGTTCGGAGTCAACTGTGCCAGCACTAACCTATACCTATATAAGAGATTAAGGAAAAAAGGATAGAGAGGAAGGCATAGCCCGCACCGAAAGAACTCTTTGTACAGAGCGACCCGGCCCGGATGGTCAGAGGTCACCCTGTCCTCGGGCCCCGGCGCGGATAGGTCAATGAAGTCAGGGACATTGTATTTAGCCTTAAGGGTCTCTATATCCTTAGGGATCATGGTGGAAGCCACCCCAGCTGGACCCGCTGGATCGGAACTCACCGCCGAAGGAAGCGCCGGACGGCGAGAGGACAAGGGAACTGCCCTAATAGGAGGACCGGAGGTGATCGGGGGTCCTGCTGCGCCCGATTCACCACGGATGACTACACCACCCACCGACTGAGGCATTCGACTTCTAGCTACAGGGGCCTGGTCCTCACTGCTAGACTGGGAAGACTCTTCTACGGGTCTCTTGCCCTCCCTAATGGCACGACGGTCCATAGGTAAAAAAAGGGATGAAACTAACCTGGGAGTTGGAAAGACTCAGGTCGCAGAAGAACTCAAAGAAGAAGAAAGTAGAAGAAGAAAGCAATGACAGCGTAAAGGTTTCTATAGATCCTTGGGAGGTTTTTATAGCCCCCCGTCTCTAGCTAATGCCGCCCCACATCCCGCCATCTGGCGCGCGCCCATTGCGTCGCAGACTGCCGGCCGAAAATCCTGCATGCACCCGAGGCGTGCCGCCTTGATCCATTCCAGAAGACACGATCCCCGGCCAATCGCGGGCCATAGAAAACGGAGCGGTAATTATATCCTCGCCTTTTTCCCATCACCCAATGGGCTCCTTCTTCGGAGCGTCCGGGGCCAACGTCATCACCACCTAACGCATGATTACGGAAGATATTCGAAGCGACACTGCCTCAAAACAAAGCGCCAGCACATCAGCCCATTTAAAGCGCACTGAAGGAGGCAATCATTCTTTTGAAATTTTCGCGCCCCTTTCGCCCAAAGGATTGCAGACGCGTGGCCCTTAGCTCTCAGGGGCAGGGGGAGGGGGGGAGGGCATATGATGTGGCCAATGTAGCCCCAAGGGTAATTTCGGTAAAATCAAAGCATGGGTGCGCCCCGGCGTCTCCAAGCCCACAAAGTCGGCCCCGACCCTTCCCGGTCGGCCCTTCTCGGCCCCGGCGTCTCCAAGCCCGCCGAGTCGGCCCCGACCCTTCCCGATCGGCCCTTTTCGGCCCCGGCATCTCCAAGCCCGCCGAGTCGGCCCCGACCCTTCCCGATCGGCCCTTCTCGGCCCCGATGTCTCCAAGCCCTCCGAGTCGACCCCGACCCTTTCCGGTCGGCCCTTCTTGGCCCTGGCGTCTCCAAGCCCGCCGAGTCGGCCCCGACCCTTTCCGATCGGCCCTTCTCGGCCCCTGCGTCTCCAAGCCCGCCGAGCCAGCTCCGACCCTTCCCGATCGGCCTTTCTCGACCCCGGCATCTCCAAGCCCACCGAGCCGGCCCCGATCCTTCCCGGTCAGCCCTTCTCGGCCCCGGCATCTCCAAGCCCGCCGAGTCGGCCCCGACCCTTTCCGATCGGCCCTTCTCGGCCCCGGCGTCTCCAAGCTCGCCGAGTCGGCCCCGACCCTCCTGGTCGGCCCCGCCCCGGCACATCCTAGTCGGCAAGGTCAGCCCCGGCACCCCTGGCCGACCCAGATAAGCTTCGGCTCCATCGAGAGAGTCGAGACTCTCAGTTTCCTCCAAATCTGCCCTGACACAGCCCTGGTAGCTCGGGACGCTACCTCTTTGACCCGCGCCGCCTGACAACGCCAGATCCAACTACCCACTGGCCACGCTGCTGATGGGACTGGACCTAACTACCCAACAGCTCTACTGGCTGATGGGACTTAGCCCATCAACCGCCGCTTTCTCCCTTTCCGATGAGACAGGACCCACCAACCAGCGCAGATTCATGCAACTCCCAAGAACTCCACGGACATCCCCTCCTTACGGAATCCCACGTGATCATGCCAGGGTCAACCCCTATAAAAAGATGAATCCACTTAGTAAATAGGTATGCGTGATAATCCCTAAAAAATCGCTATCTTGAGACCCAGAAAGAAATCCCTTCTCCACTGGAGCACCCTCTCATTTAAAAAAAGCGCGTCAGAGAGTTTCACCGAAGAATCCTCTCTGATCCTGAGACTTCTTTGTAGATAACCTGGTGAAGCGAAGCTTGGAGAATCCATCCGTTCCCGACGTGCAAGATCAGTGATTGGGCATCATCATGTAGGTTTGGCATGGGTTATAAATGTAAGCATATGGTAATGACTAATGAAGGACATTTCAGGGTTTCAAATGAAATACTTTATGTTCATCATTTCTGTTAAATGTTAGAGAATTCCTGAGGATGGTTAATAATTTTCCAAAGGAATATAAAGCAGCCTCTAAGCCCTATAAAACACGTGGATGCAGGCAATTGCAAAAGGGTGAAACGCTGCCATCAGGAACCAGATAATACACTTCAACAGACTAACCCATGCCCTTGAGTATTTGCTTGCACCTACTTGCAATTGCAATAGGTTCAACCATAAAACTTACCTCAAGCTTTCTCAAGTCAACATCCCATGTTATAATATCTATTCAAGGGTTGTCCTAAATTCAGCTAGTTGACAAACACTGGGCTGAATTGCAATTTTATCATGTCTTTGGGTTGGCAGATGGTAGCACACTGTCATCTGATGCAACCGGAGGCTGGTCAACAGCACCATTTGCATCTACTTCTGCTCCTTGAGTGCTCATCTCACTGAAGGACCTCTTCCTTGATAACGAGTCAGACTTCTCTATTTCCATGGCCTTCTCCCCTTCCCCCCTGTCTTTAATTTCTTTCTCCTTCTCTGGCTGGACATCACTGGTTGAAGGTGGAGGTGGAAGTGGAGTTGGAGGAGCTGGTGCCACTTCATGGCCACTCAACCGGCAATAAACTCTCTCAACAGTTTCACTGATCTCCTGCCCCAAACCATTGTTGTCGAGAATCAGCTCCCAAACTGCTTTGGAGGCCTTCTCGAGCACCGGAGTCCTGGAAATTTCAAATAAATAAGTTTCATGCTGTGAAGCAATAAAGTGTGGTTTAATAAACAACATTTACATTCATTGAGTAAAAAGGAGGGGAAGCCCACCCGTTCTTTCCCATTGGATCCTGAAAAACTTTACTTAAATTGTGCTTTCCTCAAGGGAAACTAAACAAAATGAAACTACCAGCCTTCATGAAATCAAGACATTGATTTCATTCACAGTAATATAGAAAATATCATGATTAAATCAGTCTGAAAAAACAAGCCCAGTAGAGAATGCAACTCAGCAATGTTTTCCATGAAAGAACCTCAGTAGGAGATTATTTTCTTAAATGAAATGGATTTAACAAGCTAACAATCAGAAGCAGCATGTTGCAACCCTCTTTCTTGCAAGAAGGTTTGGAAGCATAGATCTTACTCAGATACTTCCATCAATGCTGGGGAAAAAAGATCACTGTGCTTTCTTTTTATCTGTTATGTGACAGCACTGGTCTGTAGTTGTAACTGTAAGAACGACTACTCACTCAAGTTCTTGTCGAAGTGCATCAAATAACTCTCGCTTTGTCTGTTTCTCTGCACCAGGAGTGTTAAGAACCTTACTTTGCTCCACCATTGTAATTGTATTGTTCTTCAGCTCTTCCTGCAATCAAAAGCCAACAATCATTTAAGGGAACTTACACAGAGATGCTGTCCTAAACCTAATGAATAAATTAAATTTTTTAAGCAATCAATAGAAAAGTAATTTAGCTTCTTTTGGAACTAAAGTGACATAAGTGTTGCAGCATAAATTGTAGCCCAAACAACATACTCTGCTTCAATCCTGCAAGCTAATTTCTGATACTACTCTGAAAAGGCCTATTAGCAGTTCTAGACGCACTTATGCACTAACAAGAAGTGATTATGGGACAGGGGTTGTAAGAATGGGGTGCTTTGTCACTAATGAAAATATCTGGGCAGTCCATGTTCTCGAAGTCATCAGAAGAACTTTACACCTTATTTATTAATCAAAAGCCACATTTTTTCAGGGTATCCTCTAAAATCCACTCAAGACCATCCCACATGACTTTTTAGGGGCACAAAAGGTTAAATACTTCTCCTTGCCAGTCATGCAAAAGAATGAATAATAAGATAAAAATTAGTACAAAGGCAACACTAGAGAGATTTTTTTTTTTTTTTTTTTCCTGCTCAACTACATTAAGGTCCATAAGGATTTAGAAGACATTTTTGTTAGACTAGAACTGATGGAAACAAATGAGCCTGTAGGCAGCCAAGTTCAGACATTTTCAGCTAAATCATTGAGTCAATATTAGCTGAATGGTTGCCTTTTGGATGCAATGAATGGAACATGTATAAAACAGGATAAAAGCTATTTAATCAACTTGTTTTATTTTTCAATTTTTAGATATTCACAATGTTTTGATTGAATTGAAACATTTCAAGCAAAACTTTAAACAATGATACGTATTTGAAATATACCTCCATGATTTTAGTAGTCATTAGAAAATCTGTCCAAATATTAACAACATACAGAGGACATTATCCATAATGTAACTTGGATCTACATACCAAAATGCATGAATTAATAAATTCAACTTTTGTTAAGTTCTATCCTAATTACACATGACTAATTAAAAGTTCATTTATGGAATTACAAGCAGGTTACAAATGTACATATATGACAAAATCATTAGCGAAGTTCTAAGAAGACTAGCAGATCAAAAATCAACCTTTAAAAGAGTTAACAAATTCGATATTAAAGACAGTAGGTCAACTAATAAAAGTTTCTAGTCTACTTGCAGACATACCCAGCAACTTAGTAGTCTCACATTCAATAAGAAGCTATAGGAAATCAGGCACATAAATTTTACCCACAAACTTAGCCTTCTATGTACACTGACTTTAGTCTTCCACCATGGCTTCTGATCCGTAGAATTCACAATTAGTACCCTTTGACCCTCAGCTTAACCTTAGTCATTAGCCTGCATTTTTAACTGCCAGCCTATGCCTGCTATTGAGAACTTTTACCTCCCAACAACCCTCAGACTCAACTCGTATTGACCTATCCTGAATAAACAAAACCTAAGTAGCAACCTAACCATTACATTGACATACAGAAGATCCACTAAAACTTTAATCCGTCTCAAACGTAACACACAGGCTTTACACACTACATTTCTCTGTAATTTATTTTAACCATATTGACCATGAAGTCAATTCTCCCAAGGCCCAGACTTATGGTAAAAGGTCATTCCAACCCGTAAAGGCCAATCCTTCAGCACTGATCTCCAAAGCAATATAGCCCAAATTAGGCCAGTGAGGGCCTACTAGCCTAAGACTAATGCCAATATTGCTTCAAAACATCGTTGAACAAACTCAGACAGAAACCCCTTCCCCTAAAATCTTTTGCTCTCCATGATGTTCCATCAGGTCCTACTTTTCTATCTAACCCTCCAGAAAAACACCAAGACAGAAAAAGAATCTTCATAGAAGACACATCAATGATAAAATTTTCCATAAAACATATGGTACAAGAACCAAAATCTTGAGCAACGCGACCATAGATATGAATATAAAATCCATATGATGCATCAGAACACGAATATTGCAGTTACACTGTATAGTCTCGGCAAGTCACCTTGAATTGGAGGACAGTGCAAACAAAAGCAAATGAATGCACCTATAAATGCTTTTATTTGGCATAAATATATCTTTCGTCTTGAAGAACATTTCCAGCCGCAGGAAAGAAACAAATGTATCAAAAATTTTTGCATGAAAACACCAAATCTAGATAACAAGGAAGATTTGGTGTTGATATACTTACATTGGCCTTTAGTTGATTTATAATCTTCAGCCTAATAGCATCAATAGTGCCATCATTCATTAGTGATTCAAGTACGTCTTCCGGTGTTATCACGCGGGAATCCATGAAATCTCAACAAACTAACTGCAACTCCTTTACCTTGAAGAATTTAATAATAGCACTATCATAGCTGGTAGGGCACCTACATGTATAATTTTCTTCGCATCAGCAAAGTAAGAGTGGTGCTTTCCATGTAACTAATAAAACACTAGGAAAAGAAGGGAAAGAAAATTTTCTTTTAGCAAATAGAACACCATATCGAATAAGTCCTACTTCAATAGGTTTTGTGAGTCACAAAGTTGGAACTTGGGGCAGAAGCTTGCAATTAAGAAAAATTCATGACAAGTTGAGAAGCTATAGAAGAAAATCCAGAGATTCGGTAGCAACTTGATAGGTAAGCCCACGTCAACATAAATCTCAACAAGTTCCAAACTTCAGAGAACATTCACCAAACTACAAATAACACGTCAGAAGTTCCAGAACATTCAACAGACATTGACTAAAATCACGAAAAATTTATGATAAATTCCAAAAAAAACACGAAACATGCCAATGAATCATGCATAATTGGGGAGATGTTCCAGCTTATTCACAAAAATCATAAGCAGTACAGAAGGACAGATCAAGAAACAGGTTAGGAAGGAACCCTAATAATTCGATTTCACAGAATACAACGACGAGAAAAATCGAATCAGTCCGAACGCATCTGCCATCTAAAATAAACACGTTCAAGCGATTTCACTTTTTTCAAGAGAGAGAGAGAGAGAGAGAGAGAGAAGAATCGACAACGAGGGAAACGAAGGAAGAGGGTTACCTCGAGAAGGCCGGCGAAGAAAGGTCCGCCCAACAAACAGGCTAAATAGCATGACGGCGATATTATAGCAAGCCCCCTCAAGTTTGCGAATTTACGCATTGGTCCTTAAAGAATACATACGTACCATTTGTTCGTAATGGATTGATGGCCAATTGCAATCGAAACTTAATCCGACGCGCTTATAAAATTGTCACAAATTTCGTGTTTAGGATCTCTTAAGCCGGACGCGAGGATTCCAAATTTGTAAAAATAAAAATCAACGAATCTATCAAAAAAAAAAAAAAAAAAATCTATGTAGGTCTACGCAATAGCCAAACAAGATTACTTCTTGTGCCATTAGGAGTATAAAGTCTCTGGAACTTGCTAATTAGGACTCCAATATTCCCCACGGCCTTCAGGCTTCTGCCCTTTGGAAAACCAAAACGAAGCCTTAATTTATCCGGAGGATACGTACGGGCTGTGAACATGAAACAGTCTCCTAGAGTCGTTTTTTAAACCGGTGTCAAAAGGCACCGATTTTAAACGAAAGGTATATGATAAAAACTTTTGATGAAAATGATGTTAAAAGAGAAAACGTCATTTGAAATGGCGTTTTCCTCCTGCTTAATCACTGTTTAACTAACACTGAGGCTTGGCCCCGTCAGCTAGGGTGCTGACAGGGGCCGAGAAGAAATCGCCACATGGTGTGGCGATTTCAGAAATGAAATCGCCACACCATGTGGCGATTTCATTTCAAGTTGGAATCGCCACATGGTGTGGCGATTCCAACTCTAATTGAAATCGCCACACCATGTGACGATTTCAACACAGACCCCCGACCAGAGAGCCTGCGATCGGGGGGTTGTTTTAAAGGGCTTCCAGCCCTTTTTCATCCTCCTACCGCTCGCTTGAAGCCACGCCGACTTGCTTGAAGTTCCTTTGCTTGCCGGAGAGATTTGGGGGATTCTGTCAAGATAGATACACATTCCATTCTTAAACTGATTTTTATATGCATGAGATGTGTGTGTATACATTCCCTCATATAATTGATATTAATATATTTTTTTTGACAAAGAAGAAAGCAATATAGATGTTTTTTTAGCTATCATCATGAGAGATTAAATGTTCCATATGGACCTTGGGAACCAATATGTGCTAAATGCTACTAAATACACATCTTATGCATATTTAAATTTTTTGTTGTTTGTTGCTGATCAGAGATAAATTTTGATCACCTTTTTTTCAGATGGAAACTGTACGTGTTTACTATATTATGATGGATCAATTGAACATGGTGGCCAAGAAGGGATACATTATAATCAACCTCCTCGTAAATATTTGAAATTGAGTACGGGAACATGCTTCGCTGAGTTGGTTGATCAGATACGTACAGTTCTAACAATTCTAGAACAGAGACATATCATCAGATTGATGTGGAGATCTCCAACATTGCATCAAAAATATGTGCTTCTTCCAATTGAGGACGACGACGATGTGGAGCACATGTTGACATTTCCCTTGAAGTGTTCCGAATATCGATGTATTGAACTCTATGTTTTAAAGGATGATGTTCCAGAGCCATATAGTGTTGGTCATGTAGAGAATGTTCGAGACAGTTCTCCTATTGCCCAGCAGCAGGAACAGGTTAGGCCTATAGTGGATTTCCCAATGATTGAGGGAATGATGCCAGCTGTACAAAGTGATGATATGGTAAACAATCAGTGTAATATTGATAGTCGGGGAATGGAGTCAGACGAAAGTGCAGATGATGACTATTGGCCTGAACATGACGACTCAGAAGAAGAGTCATATGAAGATGAAGAGTCATATGGAGACGTGATAGTTCATGACACTGGCTTTAGTTCGATTCCTGCATACACTCATCCAGAACCTATTCCAACTCAGGTACATGATCATCAAGCCTTTGCATGAACAAGTTCCAGAATTTTATAATGAGTTAAATTTGCATGATGGTGGATGTGTCAGTACTCCAAGAGAGTTGCCCTTCAAATCTCAATTTTGGGATCCATCAATGACTGAGTTTGCTAAAGGATTATTGTTTAATACTAAAGATGAACTGAAGAGAGATGTGAAATGTATCACATCAAGAAGCATCGCACATATAATGTTGTGGAGTCGAAGAAACTATTTTGGTCGGTGAGATGTGCCTCTTCAAGTACTGCCCAACGGTGTCCGTGAAGGTTGCGTGCTACCAAGTTGAAGAAGCATGGATTTTTTGAGATCACAAGGTATGAAGGGCCGCACTCTTGTTTATTCAGTAATTTAACTCGGGATAACAAACATATTACATCTCGAGTTATTAGCCATGCTGTTCGACACATAGTGGAGAAAGATCCAAGTGTGAATATTGAAGCTATTATAGCAACCATTGCAGAACAATTTCACTATACAGTGTCATATGCCAAAGCATGACATGGAAAGCAGAGGGCATTGATTGATATATTTGGTGAATGAGAACCGTCATATGCAAAGCTCCCTAGATACATGCTTGCACTGCAGAATGCTAACCCTGAAACAGTTGTATGTTGGGATTTCTACAGTGAAGCTAGTTCTTCTGAACGGGTCTTGAATTATGTATTTTAGGCATTTCAACCATCTGTTGAGGGGTTTCGGTATTGTCGCCCGGTGATTTCTATTGATGGAACACATCTTTATGGAAAGTACCGAGGGAAGATACTGATCGCAACAGGCACTGATGCTGGTAATAGGATATTTCCACTAGCCTATGCAATTGTGGATGAAGAGAGTACAGCTAGCTGGAGCTAGTTTTTGCTGAGGCTTAGGAGGCATGTTGTGAAAGATAGAAATGTGATTTGTCTTATATCTGACCGACATCCTGGTATACTAAGTGCCATAGCTGATAATGAAATTGGATGGGCTCCACCAAGAGCTTATCATCGATATTGTTTGAGACATGTTTGCAGTAATTTCAACTCGAGATTCTCAAATATTCAGTTGAAAAGAGCAGTATGGAAAGCTAGGAGCGAACATCAGCTTCGGAAGTTTAACTTTCTGATGGAAAGGATTAAAACAGCCAATGCAGAGGCTTGGACTTGGCTATCGGAGTTAGAGCCGGAGAAGTGGACATTGGTACATGATGGGGGCTTTCGCTATGGTACATTGACAACCAATCTCTCGGAAGTTTTTAATTGCGTGTTGAGGGGAGCTAGAAATGTTCCAATTACTGCGTGTGTGCAGATGACATTTCATCGTCTTGTTAAATACTTCAACACGAGACACGCAGAAGCCTTAAGGTATGTACAGGAGAACCCTAACAACCTTTTCACTCCTCATATTTCGATTAAGATTGCTGAAGGTCAGGCCAAAGCTAATGAGCACAGAGTAACTAAATACAACATGCAAAGAGCTACTTATGAAGTAGTGACAAGGAGGTTCAGTGAAGCTCTCAGGGGTGGAGGAAACGTTCAGACTGTTTCTCTTAGTGACCGTATTTGTTCATATGGGAAGTGGACAATATATAAATATCCATGTACACATGTGTTAGCAGTGTGCCAGGAGATTGGCATGGACTCAGCGGCTTTTGTTGACGAAGTATATAGTATTCGCTCCTACATTGCTACCTGGGGTGGGGAGTTCAACCCGGTACCACATGAAGACTACTGGTTGCAAACACCGATCACGTGCATACCTGATCGGGATCGTCTTAGGCCGAAGAAAAGAGGAAAACCAAAGTCTACTCGGATCCATAACGAGATGGATGAGGTTCAGCCTAGAAGAACAAGTCGATGTTCTATTTGCAAGCAAACAGGTCATTCCAGGCGCCGATGTCCTAATGTAACCGGTGGACCTTCGGGATCTTAAATTTATCTACTCTTTAAGTTAACTGGCCATTGTGTGCCTATGATGTACTTGTCTTAGGAACAAGACTCTACTTGGGCCTATGACTTTCATAAATTATGGATGTATTTACTTGATGTCATGATTGGCTTTTGATGACGTGAGTTTCGATTGAGTTTCGGTTAAGTTTCGGTAGATCTTTGATTGAGTTCCGATCAAGCTTTAATTGAGTTTCAGCAAATGATATCTTTCTGTTTTTCATTTGTCACTCAGGCAAAAACAAAAAATTAATTTCGGACTTCAATGAGTTTCCGGATTTGGGGGGGGGGTGTTTGGCTCGGGAGCCAATTGCTGACACTTTAAGCCCCCTGAATTACAAGTCCCCTGTGCTGAAGGTTAGGGGTTCGGTCTGAGAAAATTGCCACTTGGAGTGGCGATTTCAGGGTTGAAATCGCCACTTCAAATGGCGATTTCAACATAACTGACACGGAGGCAAAAGGCTTGCTTGAAATCGCCACTTCATGTGGTGATTTCAACCTGAATTGCCACTTCATTTGGCGATTTCATCTTCTTAAAATCGCCACATGAAGTGGCGATTTTAACCCTGAAATCACCACTTCATGTGGCGATTTCAGCTTCTACAGCCGCGAGCATTGAAATCGCCAAATGAAGTGGCGATTTCAGTTCTGAAATCGCCACTTCATTTGGCGATTTCCTTAGTCCTAAATTCTTTTTGCTGAAAAACTCATGCACTTGTTGTTTTTGACAAAGAGTTAAGCTGAAAAACTCATGCACTGAAACTCAATCGAAACTCAGCCGAAACTGAACCGAGACTTGAAACTTGACTGAAACTCAACCGAAACTCAGCCGAGACTCAGTTGAAACTAAACCGAAACTCAACCGAAACTAAACCGAAACTCAGCCGAAACTCAGCCGAAACTAAACCGAAACTCAATCGAAACTAAACCGAAACGCAGCCGAAAGTCAACCGAAACTCAGCCGAGACTCGAAACTTGACTGAAACTCAACCGAAACTCAGCCGACACTCAATCGAAAGTCAATCGAAACTCAACCGTAATTGCCAATCATGAAAAAAAGTTAATGCATTAGAAGAACACAATCTCATAGAAATAAGATATTACGGATACATTAAAAAAAAGAAGTTTTACATCATAGGGTTTTAGTACAACAATCTAGAAAACCTAGGTTCCACATCCTCGTCGAGGAGGTCGGCGAATACATCCTATTCGTTGCCTATAGGTCGCCAACGGTATAGGATCCTCATCAATCACCTGAGATACCACCTCCTGCATGGGGATCGCGCTAGCATTGAAAACATCATGCATAGCAGCGTCCAAATGTGACCAGGAAGCATCAGCATCCTCACATATCTCGTCGATGTCCGTATCAGCAATGTCATCAATGCGATATGCATTGTGATATTGACTGGCAGATGCACCCTCCCCAGCATCTCTCCTCTGCGAATACTCGTGTGCTAATGGGGACCGCATGCAAGAGGGCGATGGAGTATAATGAAATGTCTCCATCATCGGATCAACGTCGGCTCGTGTGAACTCTGGCACCTCCGGATAGTGTGCTGAAGGGGCTGTGCTCCGAACATGCTGATGTCGGACGACGGACAATGTAACATGCGCCATCGACGTCGCGCTTCTCAAAATCTGTAGCCGCTCATCGTCCACTGGGACGGCTAATGCCCGCTCGAGCTCGATAGTCAACTGTTGAAACCTCTCATGCTGCATACAATATGACAACATAATTTCATATGATAGCTTAAGAACTTAAAAGTTAAAGATACCCAAAACAAATTTAAAATTAGTACCAGAAACTCATATGAAGTGCCTTCCCCTTCATAACCACTTGCACTATACTCAGAGCGGCCTACACATATTCGAGTGATGCTCCTAAACCAGGCCATATAATCGGGTGTGCATGAGAATCCTGCTACTATAGGCTCTCCCACAATCACATGCTGGCGTCGTGTATTCCATGTTGCAACATAAGTCCCGTGCACGGCATCCCATGCAGCATATGACCTCCCCCGTCGATCAATCTGATGAAGATGTAGCGACGTATCGCATGAACATGGTATGCATTGGCGACATCCAAATTGACGAAGCACCCGATCCGGCAAATGCCATTCAACTACATCAAAACATATCAGCGGGATCCGCGCCGTCCAAATATCCGAACTAACCAAGCAGCTTGGAGGTAAAATAGAGATAACTGCCGGCGAGTAAGGACACCATAAGAACTGCATATGAAAATTTAATTAATCATTATGCAACATAATGAATCAATCTAATTGAATTCCATATACAACATGACATACCCGTTGTTCAGTATCATCCAACAGATCCAACTGGTCCCTATACGCACGTAGTGTATGAGTTGGAATGTTTTTCATGTTGTATCTTACGTGCCATCTATATCCCCACGGTGCACCTAAGTGCCAATCATCATCGGCATCCGACGGTCTAGCCTCCGGAATCTCGAGTCTCGTGGGATGGAAAATAGGAAATCATTCTCATGCCCAAATCTGCATGTTCGGATATTTCAAAATTTTAATTTATAAATAAATTACATCGATCTCAGACATAAGTATAAAGTGTTTACCTGTAGCAGTGGGAGGTATCCTCCGATGTCAGACTGGGTAGGGCTCGTTGCACGACATAGTGCTCTATATAAACCAGCCAGTGTAGCCGATCCCTAACTTAGAGTAGCAAAAGCCTCCAAGTCTTCAAGAAATGGCACGTACATCAACTTAACTAAATTACCAAAGGTATCCGGAAGAATCACTCCACCAATGATTCGAAGAAGTTGTCCCCTCACAAACTACTGCACAACCGCATCATCCACATCTTCGTCCAAGTGAAGGTCATGATAGAATTGATCGAAGAATGCTAAACGAAAACGACCTTTCGGAAATGCTTCGACGGGAGGTTCAACACCAAATAACCTCCCAAATATAGCCTGCCACTCCGGAATTGTATGGCGCGGATCTAACCTAGTAACAGCGGAACCATCAATCCGGAGGCCGCTCAGAATACTTACATCCTGTAGTGTAATGGTCGCCTCACCAAAAGGTAAATGAAATGTGTGGGTCTCTTGCCGCCATCTCTCTACTAGTGCAGAAATAAGGCCGACATCCAGTCGAATCTGGCCAATCCGATATATGCCAAACATGCCGACACGATCTAGGTAGTACTGCACTCGTGGGTATGACATTCCCGATGTCTCTTTCCAGATATGTGCGTCATGCCGACGGCATCTAAGAACCGGTAACTCCTAAAATAAAAATATTTGATACATCCGTATCAACATAAACAATTGTTAATTAATTAAGAACCGTCGAACAATAATACATACCTCGCCTTGAAATATGTTCGTTGATCTATGCAACTCTTGCAAAGTGAGAACAGTAGGATCACGAGGCCCTAGATCTAAGACATTATGAGTCATGTCTTGATAATCTGACAAAAGCAACATTTACAAGCAATCAATAAACATTAAAAGCAACGGCATATCAGCCGCTATTATTTAGATGTGATGTTATGCCATATCTACGGCATATCAGCCGCTATTATTTAGATCTGAATACAACGAATCTTATTTTAAAATATTATGCTTTCTTCATGCATATGTTTAAGCTTAGCTTCCCCAAATATTTTATGCTATGCATATACTAAAATTTAGCAGGTTTTACATACATTTAAGGTTTGCTATAAAATGTACAGTTATAGCATGATATATAAGGGCCGAATTATAGATCAAATGTGGGACGTTCACATCCATACAACAAAGCAAAAATAATTTGTTTATAGAGTATGGGATATGCTAGATGTCTCTAAACCCACTATTAATCTCAGTGCCATATCGATTAACCGTTCTAGTTGTCTAGGATTATCGAATTAGTTGAGAAAATCATATACAAGGGACTTTGTGTACCTTGTAAAGTCTACAAAAAGATGGATTTTCGTAGAAGGCGAGCCGCGACGGAGAACTCCGATGGTAGCGAGCCGTGGCGATCTTTCCGACGAGCCGTGGCGGGGCGATCTCTCCGGCGAGCCGCGACGGGGGGAGGACTTAGGCTTCAAGCGAGCGGATGAAAAAGGGCTGGAAGCCCTTTAAACAACCCTCCGATCGCAGGCTCTCTGGTCGAGGGTCTGTGTTGAAATCGCCACATGGTGTGGCGATTTCTTCTCGGCCCCTGTCAGCACCCCAGCTGACGGGGCCGAGCCTCAGTGTCAGTTAAATGATGACTAAGCAGGGAAAAAATGTCATTTAAAATATCATTTTTCTCTTTAACATCATTTTCATCAAAAGTTTTCATCCCATACCTTTCCTTTAAAACCGATGCCTTTTGGGACTGGTTTGAAAAACTGACTCCTACTACTGATCACTTCCCATCGCCATCAACAAAAGAAGCCCGCGGATGGAGTCGTCGTCAACCTGTGCTTCCTCTGATGATGGTTTAGACTCCGTTAAGTAGCCTGTTTTCCCTTTCCTCATTGTAATCCCCTAGATTTCTCAATTGCTCGTGAGAATTATCACGAGGTCAGATAATAGACTCCAGATAATTAAATTTCAGGTATATCTTAATTGCTCGTGAGAATTATCACGAGGTCAGATGATAGACTCCAGATAATTGAATTCCAGATATATCTTAATTGCTCGTGAGAGTTATCATGTGATCAGATGATATGATAGACTTTAGATATTTAAATATCATGTATATCTAATTACAGAGTCCCTTGATTTGGGGACTCTGCAATACCTATAAAAGATGGTAGAACCCTCCTCCCCACCATACGTGGGTGCCCCCTTCTCATCATCTCTCGTGCGGACTTCTTCCCCAGCGTGCTTGTCTCTGGTAAGTCCTCTAACCATGCATGAGAGAGAGAAGAATTGAGAGAGAGAATAAGTGAAAAAAAAAAAAAAAGAACGAAGAGGAGGGAGGAGCCGGTTACAGAACCCAGCTCTCCCCTTCTCATCGCCGTGATGTTGGTTCAGGCCCGGCGGCGTGCCCGCCGCCTCGCCGGGCCTGAACCCCGGCCGACGACCCCACCGGCACCGGGGGCGGCGTCCGGTGGGGTGCCGGAGATTAATGAGAGAGAGGAGTGGGCGGAGGAGGGAGAAAGAGTGACGGTGAAAGAATCGACGCCGGTCCGATCCTTGGTTCGGGCCCGGCGGTGTGCTCGCCGCCTCGCCGGGCCTGGGCCTTGGTCGGAGACTTCCACCGGCGCCGGGCGTGCGTCCGGTGGAGGTCCGGCCGGCCATAGTGGCCGGCCGTGCCGCCGGCGTCATCCGTAATCCGCGGGTGATTAAGAGAGAAAAGAGTGAAATTAAAGGGAAAGAAGGAGAGGGAGGCCGGCCACGGCGGTGGCCGGCTCTGGCCCGGCCACCGGAGGCCGGACCACCCCGGATTGAGCCGGCAAAGTCGCCGGCGTGAGTTCGAGCCGCCGCGATTGAGATAGAGAGAAGGTGAGTTAATGTCCAAATTGATGAGAGATGGAGCATGGGGAGGATGGCCGCGGCGGCGACCGGCCACGGTCCGGCCAACGGCGGCCGGCCGCCGGCGCAAATCTCGGCTCCTCTGTTTCGTTGAAACAGAGGAGCTGGGTTGATTGAATTAACGGGCCGCTGGGCCGTTGGATGTTTGGGCCTTGTTGGGCCGTTTCTGAGCCCAGTTTGAGCAGCGTTTTGGGCCTTGTATCGGGCCGAGAATGATAAAATAAAAATATGGCCCGAATCAGGATTTATTCTAGTTTCTGGGAATAATTTTATTTCCCTATTTGGGTGTATACATTGAGAGATATTCAAGCCCAAAGTTGGGCCCGTGAAGTGATTTGGGTAGGATTTAGGAATTATTTTATAATTCAGATTTTAGGAATTTAATAATGGAAAATGATTATGTAGGTGCCCAGGAGTCCAATTAGCTGGGTTATCAAGTGAAATTCGTGTACTGAGGTAAGTAAGTCAAGTATTATAATTTTATTAATTATTGGGATTTGTGAATTATGGAATTACAGTTAAATATAATTATACTAATTTGGCAAAATCGTGATATTGCTATGATAATATGTAATCATGATAATGACAGTAAAACTTTATGTGTCACCTCGGTTCTCACATGAGATTCCCACATAACAGATTCTCACATGACAGATTAACACATTATCACATGACAGACGACAGATGACAGACACTGGTACAGGACCCTTCCTCTTAGGGGATGTTTAAGAGGGCTACACATGATGTGTACATGACAGATGACAGATGACAGACACTGGTACCAGAACCCTTCCTCTTAGGGGATGTTTAAGAGGGCTACACATGATGTGTATATGACAGATGACAGATGACAGACACTGGTACCAGGACCCTTCCTCTTAGGGGATGTTTAAGAGGGCTACACATGATATGTAATGTAGAGATACATAAATAATGACAGTATAAACAATGTAATTGTTATTGAATTAAGCTAATTGATCTGATGACATGAACCTATTGATAGCCTGATAAATGAAATTTTGAAATTATATTAGGCTTACTTATTGAGTGTGAGCTCATAAAATTCTCATAATGTTTTTCAGAGCCTCAGGAATGAAGATGGATAATTGAGATAGAAGGAGTTTTCTATTAAGAAGACTTAGTTTTATCATTTTGATTTAGTTCAGATTTATTTGTAGGGCAGATAGCCCAAGACTGATAATTCTGGTTTGTAACAAATCATGGATATGGAAATTGCTTTATATTGATTCATGTAATAAGTTTAAGACGCCTTGCATGCCCAGCATGCGGCGGGTTGTCACCCTAGCTCAAATTTTTGGGTCTGGGGCGTGACAGCTTATGTGGTATCAGAGCGAAGTTATGACATTAGGGACATACACATGATGACACTTTAGGCAAAACACTAGAGTGACATAGAGACAAATTATAAATTTAAAGGAATCTCAGAAAATTATGCTTTAAAAGCCTAACAAATAATGTTTACAGTGATATTAATTACAACTAATTTATCAAGAAATAAGAATGGCACGTCACACTAGAAGTCGACAAAATGATGAGAGTTCCTAGGTTGGTAATGCTGGCCAACCAGGAGGTCTGGAAGCCACCGAAGCTGCTGCCCTATCAATTCAGTTGGGACTGATCAGCAGCAACCCCAGACCGAGATGCTTCAAGTTCTCTCGGGTATGGCACAATTGATGCGGGACTTGCAGCACCAGATTCTGCAGGCTTAGTCCGCTCAGCCTGAGTTCAGTTTTATTGGTGGTCAAAAACACCTAGCCTCAATGTTCATATCAGTAATGCAAGCTGGAAAGTATTTGATGAGTGGTGGTCAAGGATTTCTTGCTGTAGTCAAGGACCTTCAGCAAGAAGAGACCAAGTTGGAGGATATTCCCATAGCTAGAGAATTCCTAGATGTCTTCCCTCAGGATTTGACTAATTTACCTCCTGATCGGAAAGTCGAGTTCTCTATTGATCTAGTTCCTAGAACTGGGCCTATATCAAAGGCCCCTTACCGTATGGCCCCGGCTGAGCTAAAAGAACTGAAGAATCAACTACAAGAGCTCCTAGATCGAGGATTTATTAGACCCAGTGCTTCTCCTTGGGGTGCTCCAATCCTATTTGTTAAGAAGAAGGATGGTAGTCTTCGACTCTGCATTGATTACCGGGGAATTAATAAAGTAACAGTGCAAAATAAGTATCCTCTGCCAAGGATTGATGACTTGTTTGATCAACTTCAAGGAGCCCGGATATTCTCAAAGATTGATCTTAGGTCCGGGTACCATCAGCTTAAAGTCAAAGAAGGGGATGTACCAAAGACAGCATTTAGAACCAGATATGGCCACTATGAGTTCTTGGTGATGCCGTTTGGGTTAACTAATGCCCCAGCAGCATACATGGACTTAATGAACAGAATTTTTAAACCATATCTGGATCAGTTTGTGGTGGTTTTCATTGATGATATTCTGATATATTCCAAGAGCCATAAGGAGCATGAGGACCACCTGAGAATTGTGCTACAGATTCTGCAAGAGAAGAAGCTTTATGCCAAGCTGAAGAAGTGTGAATTTTGGTTGGATCAAGTAGCTTTCTTGGGTCATATAATCTCTAAAGATGGTGTATCTGTGGACCCGAAAAAGATTGAGGCTATCACTAACTGGAGCCGACCTACCAATGTGGCAGAAGTCAGAAGCTTCTGGGGATTAGCTGGGTATTACCGAAAATTTGTGAAGAATTTTTCTCGCATTGCTCTACCCCTAACTCGCTTAACCCAAAAGCGAGTGAAGTTTGACTGGACAGTGGAGTGTGAGGAAAGTTTCCAGGAGTTAAAGCAGCGCCTGGTGTCAGCTCCCATTCTTGTCCTTCCAACGGGATCTGAAGGTTTCACTATATACACTGATGCCTCTCGAAAAGGATTGGGATGCGTTTTGATGCAGAATGAAAGAGTGATAGCTTATGCCTCCAGACAACTGAAACCTTATGAGCAAAATTATCCTACTCATGACTTGGAATTGGCTGCTGTGGTTTTTGCTCTTAAGATTTGGCGGCATTATCTATATGGAGTGTCGTGTGATGTGTATACAGATCATAAGAGTTTAAAATACATTTTCACACAGAAGGAGCTGAATTTAAGGCAGAGGAGGTGGTTGGAACTATTGAAAGATTATGACCTGAATCTACAGTATCATCCTGGGAAGGCCAATGTAGTAGCTGATGCCTTGAGCAGAAAATCCTCTTCTGAGTTAGCTGCTATGATTACCTCCCAGCCTCACGTATTGAGAGATCTGGAGAAGTGGGAGGTTGGTCTGAGAGTACAGCAGTCTGATGGACTTATTGCAGCACTTGTACTCCAACCAACCTTAGTGGACAGAATCAAGTCCTCCCAGATGGAAGATCCAGATCTACAAAGGATTAAAGAAGTAGTACAATCAGGAGTTCAGAATGAATTTTATATAATGGATGATGGATCCCTGAAATTTGAAGGAAGACTTTGTGTGCCAAACAGTGAAGAGCTAAAGGCTGAAATTTTGAAAGAGGCTCACTACTCCCCCTATACTGTACATCCAGGTGGCACTAAGATGTACAGAGACTTAAAGGAAAATTTTTGGTGGAAAGGCATGAAGAGGGAGATTGCTCAGTATGTGGCCAAGTGCTTGGTGTGTCAGCAAGTGAAAGCCGAGCATCAAAGGCCTGCAGGGCCTCTTCAGTCTCTGATGATTCCACAGTGGAAATGGGAAAAGATTACAATGGACTTTGTGATTGGTCTGCCCAAAACTCCTAAAAGCAACGATGCAGTTTGGGTCATTATGGACAGACTAACAAAATCAGCTCATTTCCTACCTTTCAGAGTTGGGGTCTCTAGTGAAAGATTGGCTAATTTATATATTGAACAGATTGTGAGACTCCATGGTGTTCCGGTATCTATTGTATCAGATAGAGATACCAGGTTTGTGTCCCAGTTTTGGAAGAGCCTTCATAAGGCCATGGGAACCAAACTAAACTTTAGTACAGCCTATCATCCCCAGTCAGATGGACAATCAGAGAGGACCATACAGATTCTGGAGGACATGTTGCGAGCCTGTGTGATGGACTTGGGTGGAGCTTGGGATAACCACTTACCTTTGGTGGAGTTTGCATATAATAATAGTTACCAAGCTAGCATCCAGATGGCTCCATTTGAAGCTCTGTATGGTAGGAGGTGCAGATCTCCTATATGTTGGGATGACGTGGGGGAAAGAAAGTTGCTAGGCCCTGAGCTGATTCAGCAAACAGTAGATAAGGTGCATTTGATCAGGGAGCGTCTTCGTACAGCTCAGAGCAGGCAAAAGAGTTATGCTGATGTCAGAAGAAGGGAATTGGAATTCCAGGTTGGGGATCATGTCTTCTTAAAGGTATCACCAACCAAAGATGTGATGAGATTTGGGATTAAAGGAAAGCTGAGTCCACGTTATATTGGACCTTTTGAGATCTTGAGTAGAGTTGGAGAGGTTGCTTACAGCCTGGCACTGCCTCCGATTCTATCTGGGGTACACAATGTTTTTCATGTATCTATGCTGAGGAAGTATATCTCTGACCCCAGTCATGTCATAGCATATGAGCCTATACAGTTGAAGAAAGATTTATCATATGAAGAGCATCCTTTGCGTATCGTAGACCGCAAAGATCAAGTTCTAAGACGGCGTACCATTCCCTATGTCAAGGTGCAATGGAATAATCATTCTGAAAGAGAGGCTACTTGGGAACTGGAAGAAGAAATGAAAGAAAAGTACCCACGACTATTTGTATCTTAAAATAGTTAATGATTGAAAACTGTTGACTTTAGTTGATTGTTAGTCCTTGGGACAGAAATTTGGACCTTTAATTTTATAATAAAAGTTATCAATTTCGAGGCCGAAATTTTTATAAGGAGGGGAGAATGTAATCCCCTAGATTTCTCAATTGCTCGTGAGAATTATCACGAGGTCAGATAATAGACTCCAGATAATTAAATTTCAGGTATATCTTAATTGCTCGTGAGAATTATCACGAGGTCAGATGATAGACTCCAGATAATTGAATTCCAGATATATCTTAATTGCTCGTGAGAGTTATCACGTGATCAGATGATATGATAGACTTTAGATATTTAAATATCATGTATATCTAATTACAGAGTCCCTTGATTTGGGGACTCTGCAATACCTATAAAAGATGGGTAGAACCCTCCTCCCCACCATACGTGGGTGCCCCCTTCTCATCATCTCCTCGTGCGGACTTCTTCCCCAGCGTGCTTGTCTCTGGTAAGTCCTCTAACCATGCATGAGAGAGAGAAGAATTGAGAGAGAGAATAAGTGAAAAAAAAAAAAAGAACGAAGAGGAGGGAGGAGCCGGGTTACAGAACCCAGCTCTCCCCTTCTCATCGCCGTGATGTTGGTTCAGGCCCGGCGGCGTGCCCGCCGCCTCGCCGGGCCTGAACCCCGGCCGACGACCCCACCGGCACCGGGGGCGGCGTCCGGTGGGGTGCCGGAGATTAATGAGAGAGAGGAGTGGGCGGAGGAGGGAGAAAGAGTGACGGTGAAAGAATCGACGCCGGTCCGATCCTTGGTTCGGGCCCGGCGGTGTGCTCGCCGCCTCGCCGGGCCTGGGCCTTGGTCGGAGACTTCCACCGGCGCCGGGCGTGCGTCCGGTGGAGGTCCGGCCGGCCATAGTGGCCGGCCGTGCCGCCGGCGTCATCCGTAATCCGCGGGTGATTAAGAGAGAAAAGAGTGAAATTAAAGGGAAAGAAGGAGAGGGGAGGCCGGCCACGGCGGTGGCCGGCTCTGGCCCGGCCACCGGAGGCCGGACCACCCCGGATTGAGCCGGCAAAGTCGCCGGCGTGAGTTCGAGCCGCCGCGATCGAGATAGAGAGAAGGTGAGTTAATGTCCAAATTGATGAGAGATGGAGCATGGGGGAGGATGGCCGCGGCGGCGACCGGCCACGGTCCGGCCAACGGCGGCCGGACCGCCTTCAATTTGGCCGGCGGCGGCCCTGGCCGCCGGCGCAAATCTCGGCTCCTCTGTTTCGTTTGAAACAGAGGAGCTGGGTTGATTGAATTAACGGGCCGCTGGGCTGTTGGATGTTTGGGCCTTGTTGGGCCGTTTCTGAGCCCAGTTTGAGCAGCGTTTTGGGCCTTGTATCGGGCCGAGAATGATAAAATAAAAATATGGCCCGAATCAGGATTTATTCTAGTTTCTGGGAATAATTTTATTTCCCTATTTGGGTGTATACATTGAGAGATATTCAAGCCCAAAGTTGGGCCCGTGAAGTGATTTGGGTAGGATTTAGGAATTATTTTATAATTCAGATTTTAGGAATTTAATAATGGAAAATGATTATGTAGGTGCCCAGGAGTCCAATTAGCTGGGTTATCAAGTGAAATTCGTGTACTGAGGTAAGTAAGTCAAGTATTATAATTTTATTAATTATTGGGATTGTGAATTATGGAATTACAGTTAAATATAATTATACTAATTTGGCAAAATCGTGATATTGCTATGATAATATGTAATCATGATAATGACAGTAAAACTTTATGTGTCACCTCGGTTCTCACATGACAGATTCCCACATAACAGATTCTCACATGACAGATTAACACATTATCACATGACAGACGACAGATGACAGACACTGGTACCAGGACCCTTCCTCTTAGGGGATGTTTAAGAGGGCTACACATGATGTGTACATGACATGACATATGACAGATACTGGTACCAGAACCCTTCCTCTTAGGGGATGTTTAAGAGGGCTACACATGATGTGTACATGACAGATGACAGATGACAGACACTGGTACCAGAACCCTTCCTCTTAGGGGATGTTTAAGAGGGCTACACATGATGTGTATATGACAGATGACAGACACTGGTACCAGGACCCTTCCTCTTAGGGGATGTTTAAGAGGGCTACACATGATATGTAATGTAGAGATACATAAATAATGACAGTATAAACAATGTAATTGTTATTGAATTAAGCTAATTGATCTGATGACATGAACCTATTGATAGCCTGATAAATGAAATTTTGAAATTATATTAGGCTTACTTATTGAGTGTGAGCTCATAAAATTCTCATAATGTTTTTCAGAGCCTCAGGAATGAAGATGGATAATTGAGATAGAAGGAGTTTTCTATTAAGAAGACTTAGTTTTATCATTTTGATTTAGTTCAGATTTATTTGTAGGGCAGATAGCCCAAGACTGATAATTCTGGTTTGTAACAAATCATGGATATGGAAATTGCTTTATATTGATTCATGTAATAAGTTTAAGACGCCTTGCATGCCCAGCATGCGGCGGGTTGTCACCCTAGCTCAAATTTTTGGGTCTGGGGCGTGACACTCATTCTTCTCCTTCTTTACTCTCCCCTTAATTTTCTTACGCTTAGCCTCTCCCTCCTCTTCTTTTTTCTCCCAGTTGTTCATGTCTTTGGCCATGCATGTGGCCTGATGGCAAGACCCTCAAGACCGGCCTGTTCCGCCGGAGCTGGGATGAGGCGGCGATGATCATGCAACGTCGACATAGTAATCTGAAGCTGTTTGCCAGGGGCTTTGAGGCGCTTATCAACCGAGTCCTCTATGGGTTCGAAGAAGAAGAAGAAGAAGAAACCAAGAGCATGCAAGTTCCTTCGCGGGTTTGAAGCTAGAGAGGAAGGCCGACGTAGTGAAGAAGTAATTAAACGATAATATCATCTCTTGAAATGAAATTAAGGAGGAAGAAACATATAAAGTAGACCTTGAAAATATCAGACGATGGGTGATGTATGATGAAGAAGATGAAGACTTGGTTGAAGAAGAAATCTTCGAGACATCATCAGAGAACGGGTAGATGTTGTCAAGGAAGAAAGTACGAAGGAGATCAGTTGAAGAAGGATGCATGTGTTAGAAAAAGTTTAAATAATAAAAAAAAGGAAAGAAAGAACGCCCGCGACCGGGCTTCATTGACGCAATATTACAAAGTTTCAGAAACTGACCTAAATAATTTATTTTGTAAGCTATTTTTGATGTAATTTGGGGCTAACGGCTATTAGGCCTTTAAGGTCATTATGGGCCGAGCCTATAAATAGGCTTAGGGATTCAGATTGAGTAAAAAAATTAATCTAAAATAATTTGGAGTAGCCCTATATGATTTGTTTTATCTCATTCTATTTTTATATATTTTATTGATCTTTTGGGCATCTGAAGGTAATCGTTGGGTTTGCACCTCCACATGATCGTACTCATAGTAGGAGGATCGGATCGAGCCGGGTCGTTGTACCTTGGGGACAGATCGCCAACAACCTGCACGAATGGGCAAAAATCTGATCCTTAGGACAGTATCTAACACGCCTCGGTCCTGGTTTGATTCATCTTATCTTTTGGTTTTACTTTATTTGTATATTTAAATTTCTTTAACATATTTCTAGCAATTTTAGAAAGGGATTTTTTGTAAGATCAAAAATATTTCCCAACAGCTAAGGATCGTATTTTTTCCTTCTTTTCTAGAAATTGCTAGATTTTCATTCCATCTTCTTATTCTTTTTGCATTTGCTCAACATATAAAGTTTTCATGCCACCCTGAAACGCCGTGCATTAATGGTGCAAATGTTGCTATGCTAAATTATGATCATCCATAATTATCTCTTGAAATACTGCTTGCTAATATAATGTTGACAGTAAATTTTGTCTATGTCTTGACTCCAAATAATTTTATCTAATTTTTTATTTGACTTAATGTTTATTCCATTTCTTTTCTGATGTTATACATGCTGCTTGACTAGGAGGGTCACTCCATAAAATATTACCAAGACTGATGATAGTAAATTTACTTGGAATGTTATTAGTTTCTTGTTTATATCATATTTTCTCAATATGAACGTGGTTTTCCTTATGTAGACTGTTATGAACCAAAGTTTCCCATCATGATTAATATTTCTCTTCATTGCACCATTACTCCTCAAAACCCTATAGAGATCTTATTGCTAAATGAGATGCTTTTTGCCTTAATGGTAAATTGGAGACTTGGACATGGTAACTGGCACCGCATAACCAACCATATCTTATCTGGGAAACTACTATCAATTTAGAAGGCAGTTTACACTGCAATGAAAATTGTGACATTATGTGAACTGTGGTCCATCTCATCCCTCCACCATTCATGCATCTCACATTCTCAGCCATACACATTATTGTTGTCTTTTCTTCTCATGTACAAGACATCCCTAATGTTAGGGTAGCTACGCATCTGAGATTCATGAGGGGATGTTTGGATGCCCAGGGCCCTTTTATGCTAATTGCCTGCACATGTATAGGTCTTTCTTTTCGAGAAGAAGTGAGAAAGAGAGAGTCAGAGGGATGGTGAAGCCTTTTAATCGCCATGTTTTGATTTTCTGGAATAAGAAAAATCACCTTTTAGATGGGATAGCCTGTCACCAAAATATCAGGATTAGTTGCTTGACAGAATTTCCAATTTCTCCAATTTTTTCTTGCCTTCTTAACTACAAACACTTAGATGGTTCAGTGGATTTGTGGACATGTGAATAGGGCATCCAAATATGTACAATTGAAGCTATAATTTTACTGCTAACAGCATGTAGTATTTTTCAAAAAAAAAAAATTTACTGCCAACAGCTCTACCAAACAGGACCTAAGTTAAAGTTATAATTTTTCCTATTTTATATCTATCAGGTTTGATGTTATCTTATTATTTACATGATAATGATAATCTGGTGGTCAATAGGGGTGCATGCTTAGCATGGCCATAGGGTCAATTAATGGACAACTGCATTGTATCCCAATGATGAACCTAATTTTCATGCCTATACAAGTCGCTATTTTTTCACTTATTGTTTTGTACCAATAAAATGTGTACATGGGAGGAAATTTCAATGTTACATGACCAAAAATAATGCCATGAGGGCTTTCTTGAGTGTTAATATATTTATATAGGGAGAGGTGCTGAGCCATCTTCTTAATACATAGCATGAGGGCATTCTTATCCATGAAAGTGAAAGAAAAAAAAAAGCCCTTAACCATGTAATGGTTGGTTTAGTAATGGTTGCATTAATGGTGGGTTAAGTAAGTGCTAATCAGAAATTGAATTACTTTGTTCACTGGATAGATGGACAAGGGGTGAAGTCATCAAACATGTGGTTAACCATTCAGCATGCAAACAAAGCCTTATTGAAAAACATATGCTTACATTTGTGCACATAATATATGTGTGCTTGTATATGATGTATTTTCATATCATTTTATTATTTTACTTGCAGCTACTAGCATATATATTTGCATTATAACATAAATGCAAAAGTTTTTCTATTCCAGATAAGTGTTTTCTGGTATAATGGTAAAAGCATTTTAATATCTCCTTGTTGTGTTGTTCGTTGCTAGACAAAAGTGATAGCATTGGGCAAATACTTATTGCTTACCTACTATTGTAAATCTTTTATGTTACCAAATGGCAAAGAATGGATGAACTTGGATGCAGTGACAAGGTATGTCATATAAATGCTCTATTTTGAGTCTCTTGATATATATTGCCATGAGATTTAATAAATTTTTTATAATTTACTAAATAATCTCATGACTGTTGGAATATCCAACTTAATGTTTACCTTATATTTGGATATTCAATTCTAATATATCTTTGCCTGATTCTCTTATTTGAGGTCTAGTCCAAAAATAATATTATCTCTTTGGAATTTGCCGAGAAGATTTTGGCAGATTAATTAACCAAGGAGTTATCTAGGAATGAAGTCCTAGATTCATCGAGGGGGATGTGGCTTAAGCCCATTATTTGGTCGCCAGCAGTGGATACCCAACCTCTGTGATTGGAGATCCCATGAATGAGGTTCAATGTGGTAGAAACGAAGCTGATTGAGTGATCGTGTTAGAGCACAAATTTTTGAAAATTTTTTCATCCCATCCCTATGATGAGTGCTCTTGTAAAGTGACAAAGTAAATTTGTGTAAGGTTGAGTTATACTTTTAATGGATCCGAGGTAGGTTATCTGCAGGGTATTGTCACAAATACCCTTGGAGGATTCATCTATATGAGAATCGTCATATTTGGCCATGACTAAAGGTTTGGGCTAACCTTAAAGAATTCTCATGAAAAATTAAGGTACTAAGTGCAAGGCCTTTAATATGCGCTGATCGCTTAAACCCAATTGATCCATACTGTGTGTGTGATTAGTAGAAGTCTGAGTCAAAGGACCTAGTTCAAGGTCTAATCCACTATGGTTCCTTCAGATATATACAATCAACACTAAGTGAGGTTCAAGTCCATAGGACACCTCACCTATTGCGCAGTATAAGATGCCCTAAAATTTTGTTATATTTATTTTTTTTTTTTTATTTTAAACTTTTGTAGAAGATTGTTAGAAAAATTTTAAATAATAAAAAAGGAAAGAAAGAACGCCCGCGATCGGGCTTAACGTTCCAACGTTTCAGAAACGACCCAAATAATTTATTTTGTAAGCCGTTTTTGACGTAATATAGGGCTAACGGCTATTAGGCCTTTAAGGCCATTATGGGCCGAGCCGTTGGAGCTTTTATGGGCCGAGCCTATAAATAGGCTTAGGAATTTATATTGAGTAAAAAAAAATATCAATCTAGAATAATTTGGAGTAGCCCTATATGATTTGTTTTATCTCATTCTATTTTTATATATTTTATTGATCTTTTGGACATCTGAAGGTAATCGTTGGGTTTGCACCTCCACACGATTGTGCTCGTAGTAGGAGGATCGGGTCGAGCCTTGGGGACAGATCGCCAACAATCTGCACGAAGGGGCAAAAATCTGATCCTTAGGGCAGTATCTAACACGCCTCGGTCCTGGTTCGATCCATCTTATCTTTTGGTTTTACTTTATTTGTATATTTAAATTTCTTTAACATATTTCTAGCAATTTTAGAAAGGAATTTTTTGTAAGATCAAAAATATTTTTCAACAGCATAGGTTGTGATCGATGGAGAAGACGAGGACTTGGTTGACAAAGACCTTGGATGGGCTATATATGCGGGAGAAGATAATGATTTGATGGTGGACGAAACTTATAAAGCAGACCTCATGAGAGACATTCTAGGGTGCTTGGATTGTGGTTGATGAAGAACATGAAGCTTAGGCTGCCTCTATCTAAAACAAAACCAAGGAGGATGACTTGCAGAATGAAAGAAAGTTGGATATCAATAAAGTTACAACCAGATTTTGAGCAAAAATTTTATGATTTTCTTTGAAGGGATTGATGTAGTCTTCAACTCCTCCTTCTTGGAGTGTAAGACTGATGTAGTCCATATGGTCTTGCACCTTCTTTCCAGTGTTTTCCTTATCTTCTTGGATTTGTTTGGACCAAGACAAGATGTTCAGTTCTTGGTGGGAAGAAATTTAAATTTACTCATGACGTTAATTATTCATGGAAGGCTACTTTGGATTATTCCTAAGAACTAACACTTGCTAGATTTATTGATTCTGTAAATATCTGACATGTTCATTAGATTACAATCCAAGAATATGTTCTGTTAATCGGTTGTTAAATTTCATTTTAGGCTCAAACTTCCGCTCTTTTACTAAATAGGCAATCCATTATCAAGTGAAAAAATTAATGTACACATGATTATAATTAATTAAGTAGATCAATAAGGTTGGTTCAGAACTACATGATTAACTAACTATTCGGGTCAATATGGCAGATTAATTTCAAGCAGGTGCATACCTAGAATGACACGAGCTATGGGTTATTTTGATCGAACAATCCCAAATTTTATTATTATAATTAAATAATTTATTTCGTTTACATTATTATTGTAAAAAAAAATATGGTCTTTATGGCGAGAGTACGTACTAACTTGTAATTATACAATGTACATTCTTTAAGAGTTCATTGTTACAGTATTTTTTTTTTCTACCATATAAAAGTATTGATTAAAAAAATTGAAAGCAAATCATTAACCTTTCTTCCAAGGTCCTTTCTTCTTCTCTTATAGTTATAAATAATCTCTGCTAAGATATGGTTAGAACTATCAACGAGGAAAATAAATAAAGAGACGTAGTACTTCAACAAAATTTTCTTTTTAATCTTTTCTTTCATTTGTCCCATTAGCTTCGGCAAAATCTCTTTCTGAGTACCTCTTTAACTAATTGAATTAAGAAAAATTTTTTACTGTGTGATATAAAGTTTAACATAAATATAAAGAAAAAAATATAGTTAAAAATATTATAAAAATCGCAATTAATTTAGATATTTTAAAGACAAGCCGTCCACTATTTAATGCTGTTCTAAACTCCGGGCAGAATTTTGTTTTCATTAATGACCGAAGTATCCCTCCCGCCCCCTTCTCGTGCCCTCGCGTCCAAAACCCTCCGCCATCTCTTTCGCCTCCCGTCCCTTCCTGTATCCGCCGCCCGATCTCCAGTCATGGCGGCGGCGCCGGCCACCGGCGGGACCGGCGAAGACGCCCTCCCGAACGCCGGAACCCAAGCCGGCGGGTACCCGACACCGCTGTCGCCGCCGTACCCGGCGGTGTCGAAGGAGGTGGAACTCCGCAGGGCGATGACGGCGGCGGCGAGGTCCGGCGCCTTTGAGCTGACCGTCGGCGAGATAGTGTTCGAGGACGAGTGGCTGGCGATCGCCAACAAGCCCTCCGGCGTCTACTGCGAGACCATCCTCTCCTCATTCTCGTCTCTCCGCGGTATACTCCGCCGCTTCTTTACCCTCCTCTCTCTTTATCTTATCATATGGAATTTGTTCTAACAATCCTATGAGTTTTAATTTTCTTTCTTTTTCTTAAAAAACACAATACAATAGTAGATTGATTTTGCGTTAGAAAATTGCTTAATTGCTTTTTTATGTCAAAAAACCACTTAATTATTTCTTGGAAAGTCTGGTTTTTTTTTTCCCCGAAAGGAATATATTTCTGATGACTTTGCCACTGCATCTAAGCAAAAGACATATGGTGGTTTGAACAAATACGTATGACGCTCTGATTTTTAGGTTTCCTTGGATTTTGTAGCTGAGTATTGCCTCTTTTTTATACCAAAAAAAAAAAAAAATTGAAAACCAAATTGTCCAGGAACTTCTATATATATCATTTTGTTCAAAAATAAATAAATAATCTGACCTTTTCTTCGAAGACAAACAATTAAGTGGTTCTTTTATGCAAAATTCATCAATGGTAAAGAAAGAAGAGCTTCTTTGTCAGATAAAATAATATTGTATATTCTACTTGCAAGAAATACGTTAGGACTATAGTCTAATTGCCATCTCTGATAATTTTTGACTGCTTAATACTTCTAACTACTAAATGTTGCATGTACATGGACATGAAAGTTGGGTTCTGATGCATGCCACAGTATGACATGAAAGAGAAAGGAATGAACATTTAGGTACTCATCCAAGCAGGAGTAATATAACACGAGACATATTTGTTCACAGAGTTGTTTCAAGACATAGAAGAGGGGATGCTTCTTTTCACTGCATGACAGGCTCTT
Source organism: Calamus simplicifolius (assembly GCA_900491605.1). Lineage (NCBI taxonomy): Eukaryota > Viridiplantae > Streptophyta > Magnoliopsida > Arecales > Arecaceae > Calamus > Calamus simplicifolius. Next base: position 387,831 of record UESW01004446.1, on the reverse strand, counting down.
CCATGTTTCTTAGCAGCTTTTTACTGCTATTTTGAAGAAGCTAGCAATTTCTAATCCTAAATTTATAGCAGTCTCAAAACTTCTACAATTATCGCAACTGAAGAAGTGTGGACTTACATGTTCTGGATGCACATGTTTTTATTTCAGGTTCATTTATGCAAAAACATTTGTTCTGGAAACTCATAAATTTTATTTAAGTTCCCATGAGAACTTCATTTACACGTTACATAATAGCAACTGAATAATTTCTGTATCTTATAGACCCTCTAAACCGCCAAGTTGGTGTTTTGAAAATGTGAATAGCCTAGGTTTCCTATAGATAGAGGTGTGTTCACTTGTCCCTAACCCTGATGGTCTTGGTAAATTGAAAATTAAGTTAACTAGAAGGAACCTGATCCTAATTAGACCAGCCCATTGCAAATCCAATGTTGATCATCTCTTTGACCTTGCTTATATATTTGGTGGTGGACTTTTGATCCCTAATCACACAATTTGCAGGCTCTGGAACTATCCTATCTGAACTTCATCTAGCCAACCGCCTAGATCGTGACACCAGCGGGCTGATGGTCATAACCAAATCACACAAAGTTGCAGGGAAGTTGGTGAAGGCATTCACTGATCACAAGGTCAAGAAAACTTATCTGGCTCTCTGCATTGGATACGCTCCAAGTTGGGAGAAGATCAGAATAAGCTCGGGCCATGGAAGATCAAAATTTGGTGCATGGAGAGTGTACTCTGCATTGGATGTTGGACAAACACTTCCTGGTGGGTCGATGGTGAAGCATATGGTTACATCTTTTGAAGTATTGTCCATAAATGGGCAGGGGAAGTTCAAGGAGCCAATGGAGCCTGAAGTGCATGAAGCAGAATCAATCATAGTCCAAGACAAGGGGATTGAAAGGAGTGGAAATAATGATACGAAGACTGATGAGATTTTGGTAAGAGCATACCCTCAGAGTGGGCGAACACATCAGATTCGCCTGCACTGCCAATATCTTGGAATTCCAATCAAAGGTGATGCGAAGTATGGTGGGGTTCTTGAATGGAAGGGGATATCATGTGATGCTCATGCACTACATGCAGAAAGCCTATCATTTCAACACCCTGTGACTGGTCTACCTGTTCGGTTTCAGGCCCCTCTGCCTTTGTGGGCAAGTGAGATATGTGGATCAATGTTACAAGATTTGTGACATTGGCTTCTAGTGGGTTTGAATTGATAACTGAAACATTGTTTTGCAGAAAGAACTCTTCATGAACAAGGCTTCTATCAGGACATGCGGTTTTAGCAGCAAGGTTCATTATACCAACATTTTCCATCAAAGGAATGGATCGATTGGAGTTATGTTTTGTTAATCTTTGACGAAGGGATAAATTTTCCAAATTTCGCGTTGGTTGCTACTGAAACTTGAGTGTTCGTTTTTGAAATCATTCTTTGTACAACTTGTTAGAACTCATCTTGCACAGATGTAATATTTGAGGCCGTCATTTTGATGAAAGCAGCTTGTTGGTGTAAGATCACTGAAAGTCTGTAATTGTATGTCAAGATGAGGAGGGATTCATGGCTTGTCTGTGTCTATATCCACTTGTTCCCCCTAGCTTCTTTTCAGTGAAAGCCGCACTTTTTTACAGAATTCACTGGTAGTCTTTCATACATAATGAGATGCATTACATAAATGTAATTTTTGAACATGTTTTACTCACCATGCATTGCCATAATTCTCAATTAAGTGTTTCAGGATCCCATGCTGCTGCAATAGTATCCTTATATTTGGTGAGCTGTCGAAGAAGAGAACTATCATTCCTGGTGTGGTGTGCAATTGTTTGCAAAGTTGGTCTGATACAAGTTGTAGAGAAAATATCCAATACAAGTAGGGTTGCATCACTCTCTCCATAGAGGTTCTGTATTGGTAGCATCACTGTCTCCAAAAGAGGTTCTGTAATGTAACCATCTTTGGAGTATTGGAACTTGGTTGGAACTTGCCCATGGATATATCATCCAGATCATAGAAAATAAACTGAATCCAAGCGTTCAAAGCGCGAGACAAAACTAGGAAGCGTTGGGTGTCAGCACACGCATTCTAAAATTGGGTGCTTCAAAGTGCCGAGACTCAACCAGGTTAACTTCTCTTTCTCTTAGAGGAAGGATTGATTCCGGTTTATCATGAGGCTGTGATTCTAGTCCAAACTTATCAATCAAGTAAAGCAGTCCAGATTTCTGAATCCTATTTGTGAAGCAACATTATTGAGTTCCTGTTAACTATTTTCTTTCTGCTCAAGAACCACACAACACTACTAGTTCAGCAGGTAAAAGTGAAGGAAATAAGGTTGACCTCAACAATCATTTGTATCGTTAGATATCATGTGTTTCACAACACGGGAAATTCAAGCTAAAATGAAACAAAATTACATACAAGTCAACTGATTTTATGTGGAGAGTTTCAAAATACTGAAATTTATCTTTATTCATTCTTGGTTTACTTGGTGGCAATTAAGCTAGAACTGTAGTTCATGTGACGAAAGACATGGATTAAGTCATTTCATCAATCTCTCCATCTATGGCCACAACTTGGGTTGCAGCAGACAAAGACCAGTGCCATACCCTCCTCACCCCTTGTGGTAGCCTGCAATTTTTCACAAGAGATACACTATCAGCTAAACTTGTACTAGAATTATCCTGCTGCGAAACAACATATTGAAAATTCATTACAAATTATCAAGAAATACCATGGTAGTCGGTGCAATTCATTACTCAGATTACATGGTCTAGCATCAACTTTACAAAATTAACGGACTATAAGTTACAACAATATCATCTATACAAGTTTGATGACATATCAAATGGCCAACCATGGAACATCTATTAACCCTAAATAGGAAGGCTCTTAATAGTCTGGGGTAGCTGGAGATCCATGATTTACCATGACACTAGAGATCCTATTAATTTGTTGTCCAATGGATTTTTAAGAATCTGATGACGGTCCGTTCTGCTATTTTTAACTGAGCTAATCATTTTGAAAAGTACTCACAATATCTCCATTAAGCCAGTAGTGAAAAATTTCCCATAGAGACTTGTCATTGTCTTACATAATGCAGCAGATTTGGCCTCTCCTAGAAGAAGCAAAATCACACGCACCCCCAAGTGACAAATACTCAAGCAGAGTAGCTTGCCAGGATTTTCTTTGGAAACATGTTGATAGCATTTCCTTTGTCTTTTTTCAGGAACATGTTTGAAATCTTATTAAACTCTCTGGAAATAATATATCAATTTTAACATTAAACCCCTTTGTCTGATTCTCATCTTAAATCTTAAATCTTAAATCTGTCATCTGGGGAAGCCAACAATACTCATATTCCACATACATCCATTAGGATAATTAATCTGGCACAACCACAGATTAACTTGATAAGAATTAAAATGAAACAGGAAGAAGAAATGACCTGGAAAAAAACAGCTTCTTGATGATTACAGACAACACACCTGACTGACTTTGTGCGTGGAGGAGTTGGATCAGATGTTACATCCTGTAGGACTTGGGGTGAACTCATCAACAGAATGATGTATCACATTTCTATATACACAGTTGTCAGCGATCTCCTAAATTCATGCAGTATTTCAATTTTGAGATAAGCAACAATTAACAAAGGTGTGAAAAAAGATGAAATTAACATGCTGATATGTTGATAAGAGAGAAAACTGCTGCTTATAATATTTAACTTGTATGGACTTCAACAATTATTTCTTAGATCAACATAAATGAAATTCTTTAATATATAGCCTGTCCCTCGCAGGAAGTCAACCAGTAACATAAATGACACAGTATGCGTGCAGAGAGACAAAGAGAGAAGAGAGAGAGAGAGAGAGAGAGCACTATCCAAAGAAAGTTACATTGACAGGAAAACATTCATCATCCATTATCATAATCCATAATCTTAAATGAATTTATTTATCCATGAAAAAAACAATTATTCAGTAAAATCTTGGCAAGAACCAAGTCTAGCTGAACTAATAGGCTGAATAAATTAGACATAACGGTTCTGGAAATACTATTCTTTCAGACAAGCATACGAAATATAGCATAGATTGAAGAAAGTCATGATTTCCTGAATCCTATAATGCTAAGGCTCACTTTTTGGAAGTTTTGGGAATGTTTGGTATGAGGTGATCCACCCAAAATCATCAATGATCCTGCTGAAGGTGATAGGATCGTGTTTGATTGCACCCCGGCGATCATACATGGCAGTGATACTAAATCACCCTCACCTTTAGAATCATCACCTATGGAGCATGGGTACAAATATGAGCACCGGATACAATACCGATACAAGGATACACTAATTCTTAAAAATCTAAGATATGATACATCTAAGATATGCCAATTAATTAATATAAAATTTAATATAATTAAGAATACATGATGCTAATTTGCAAATTAAACGCTTTAATAGACACCATCAAAAATATACATAAGTTGATTGGAAGCTATATATTTATAACAAAAAGATACTTCCATTCTAACTTATAAGTTGTACATTACAAAAGAATATAATGTTTGTTCAATGTTCATCCATTTGGGAATTTTGAAAACACCTAACTTTAATTTAACAAGATAGCATCCTTCAAAATTCCATTAGCTTTTCAAACCGTTAGTAATGTACATTATCGATTAAGCAAAAAGAGTCAACCCTCCTTCATATTTTATAAACAAAAAATGGTCAAAAGATTGTGATGTTTATCTTTAGTTTAATGAAGCTTGCACAAGCACTGAATTTTTTAAGTCTCTTATATTTTTAAAAGATCATAAAAGATCTCATTTTTTTAATAAAAATTTTGATTTTAACATCAATCTTATTCGGATGTATCGCAGACATATCCCCATGTATCCAAAGCATATCCATAACATATCAAAAATAATAATATTTTTTATTATATCATGTGTGAATCTGACATGTACCCAATGTATTCGTATCAGATATGTGCTAGTTACGAGTATGAGGCCTATTTTGGTGTATCCATGTTTCATAGATCATCACCCAACTTAGTGATCCAATATCCATCCTTAAGAATGAGTATTCAAGCTCACTCCCAAGCAGTCATCTCAAGCTGAGATTTAGGGATCAAAATGCCCCTCATTCATAAAAAAGGATGCTTCATATTTATCCATATCAATATAATACAATTTAATATTATATGATATATTATATTATCATTATGTTATATTATAATGTTATGTAATATAACATAGTCATAATCATAGTGTTTTAATATTATATGATAATATAACATAATATTATAAAATAACATTATAACTTATTATAAACATTATAATAATAATATGACTAAAAATTAAGCTAAATGGAGAAAAAGAATTTATGCAGCTGGACCCAACTAGTTTAGAATTAAGGCTTTGTTGCTGTCATTATTAATGTATTATAATAATAAATAATATGAACTAACATTTAATCATGTTGGTTACAAAAATATATCAAGGTAGCTTTGGTATTATACGGTTGATAATCTTGGATTCTCATGGGCATCCAAAGATCTTTTAATCATCAAGATATGGCATACCAAACATGTTGACCTTAAATCACTAGAGATAAGATCACTCTAATATAAGGATCATCATCAACAACAACAACAATAAAGCCTCAATCTCAAACTAATTGGGATCGGCTAAATGATAAGAATCATTACTGTGATGGATCCATTTGGATTACCAAATGCCCCATTTGTGTCCTGCTAATGTTTATGAACTTAGCCTAATCAAAAATATTCCTCTAACATAAACCACAATCAACATGCTAGATACATCAAATAGGTTTCCCAAACTCATCTTCCCACTAATAGTAATTTCATCAACAAAGTATAGAACTTCTATTTTTATCATTGTTAAAATACATGTACTATTTCCTTCAATTCCACTTTATGCAGCATCTTATCATCACTTGGCCTAAATCCAAGTTTCGGATCTCATCTAGAACAATTTCAGAATTTGGCCTACCAAAGTAGGATGCCAAAATGGTCATTCCCACTGAACTTCTATGGTGTACTAAGAGTTGTGGGATGAAATGTCATGCAGAAGATATCGAAAATCATCATTAATTGCAAAAGAATCAGTCAAGAGATGAAGTCTCAAGAATCATTAGACACATTTGGAGTCTGAAGTGACACAGACTACATTAGGAAAAAACTTTTAAGGTTCAATAAAGGGATTGGTACACTAAAAATTGACAATTTAGCTTTAATGGGAATTTCTAAATTTGATCCCTTTTTTATATGGAATTTTATAGAAATTTGCAGTAGGGATGGTTGTTTAAAATGGCAAAGGTATGAAGCATTCAAGCTTTCGGTGCAAGAAGGCATAAGCCTCAAAGAATAGGTTGAAAGCCTTATTGGTTTCCTAATTGCTTAGTGATGCAAGAGAAATAATGTAAAAGTAGGCAATCTAAAAAATGTATGTCTCACTGTTGTACTTCCCTATGAATATTGGCAGCTAAATATGCCAATGATCTACTCGGTATAGTGATGGATTTCATTGCAAAATTCTAACCAGCACAAAATGGTTGGTGCAGATTAATATATCTTGTCTTATGTGCCAACCTAGATTGGGATCAAATTTTTGGCTCCCTCTCCTAAGGGCTTGTTCTTGGACTAGGTCGATGGTCCAAACCCTGGTAGTGGCATGTTATTATTGCGTTTGCATGAGAAAGAGTTATACATAAGCTTGGAATTTGAGTGGACACACAATGTCAAGCAAAATATAATGATAGATATATCTGCTCCCTCCTACTTGGATGTGGAATTCATGAATGCCTAAATTGTATGCTACTCATATAAGGAAAAACCTGAAGGTAAAAGGTGTTAATGTCACATGAAATGCTGATGTTAGCCTCACTAATGAGCCTCCTAGCATTTTTGTGCTAAACTCAAAAAGACCTTTCAAAATAATGGTGGGAAAGTAGGGCCCCTGGTACAGAATGTGGAAACAAGATCTCAATGAGGTTATGCGAAAGATAGAACAAGCTTTCACATAAAAATTGCTCAACTCAACTCAATTAAGCCTTATCTCAACTACATGGGGTCGGCTACATGAATCTGCTTCCTCCACTCTGCTCTATTCAGGACTAAATCGATACTCAAATTATAAATAGTTATACCTTTTTTAATTATTTCTGTCCATATCAGTTTTGGTCCACCTCTACCTCTTTTATTACCATAAATTGTTAAAAGATCAATATTTCTAACTGGAGCATCTAAAGGTCTTCGTTATATATGTTCGAACCACCTTAATCGATTTTCTCTCATTTTATCTTCAATTGGAGCTATTTCTATCATTTCTCGTATATGTTTATTTCTAGTTCTATCTTTTAAAGTTTTACCACATATCCATCTTAATATGCGCATTTCTGTTACACTTAATTTATTCACATGTTTAGTATTGCCCAACACTCTATTCCATATAGCATAGCTAGCCTAATAGCGATTTTATAGAATTTTTCTTTCAATTTTAATGGAATGTGTCGATCATACAATACTTCCGAAACACTCCTCCACTTAATCCATCATGCTTTAACTCTATGATTTGCATCTTCACGTATAGCACCTTCTTGCTGGATAATTGATCCCAAACACTTAAATTTTTTACTCCTTGATATCTTTTGGCTTGCAATCTTCATTGTCTCTTCATTTGTATTTCTACTTTCATTAAAATTATATTTCATGTATTCAATCTTAGTTCTACTAATCTTGAAACCCTAAGATTCTAAAGCCTGTTTCCAAATTTTTAACTTAGCATTTAATCCAGATTTAGTTTTATCAATCAACACAATATCGTCTGTAAATAACATACACTATGGAATATCATCTTGAATATATTTGATTAATTTATCCATAACTAATACAAAAAGGTACGGACTTAAGGCAAATCCTTGATGTAAACCTACAGTAATTGAAAACTCAGTAGTTTCTCCTATTGTTGTTTTGGCAATAGTTATTACTCTATCATACATATCTTTTATCAATTTTATGTACCTTTTGGTAACTCATTTTTTCTCTAAAATTCACCATATTATTTCTCTAGGTACTCTGTCATATGCTTTCTCTAAATCAATAAAGACCATATGAAGATCTTTTTTTCTTTTTCCTATACCTCTTCATCAATCTTCCTAATAAATAAATAGCTTTCATGGTTGATTGCATAAATTCAAATTGATTATTTGATACCAAAGTTTCAGCACTTAATTGATTTTCTATTACTCCCTCTCATAATTTCATTGTATAACTCATCAACTTAATCCTTTTATAATTTACACAGTTTTGAATGTCTCCTTTATTTTGTATATGGGTATTAATATATTTTTTCTCTATCGTAAGAATTGCTCAATGTGAACTAAAAACAAATGGAAGCTTCAAAAATAAATAACTAGGGCTAGGGTCTAGGGGTTGGCTAATAGTAAAGCTAATTAATATGAGAAAATTCAGATTCTTTTTTAACTAGGATGAGAGGAAAAGGAATTTCAATCACAAGTTTTAAAAGAATCATCATCATATTGCCTAGAAATCAAATTATAGGTTAAGGAGTCACCACATTCAAGCATGGATTATCTGTGAATCAGCCAAACCCCCAAACCTAGTAGCAAAAAACTTAGTAGCAAAACCTTAAATTAATGTTACATTGAGGTAGGAAATCACATAGGCCACATGATGGATTCCTTTTAGCTTTAGGAACACAGGAGACAGATAGAACTCCCTCTCTTAAAAAAAGAAGTAAACAACAAAGAAAATGAGAATATCTTGTAAAAGGATTATCACTTTATTTCAGAGAGACTACTGAAAATAAAATGAAATGATTAAAAAAGATGAAACAACTTAGGAGATTTGGTTTTCCATTAGGACTTCCAGACACTATTCCAAATCAAAGGAAGAAGCCAAATCTACCCTATGTAAAATAACTACAAGTTATGCAAGTTTTGAATACATACCATGTCTAACTCAACCTATTAGTCTACAGCTCATTCTATCAAGGAATAGAGAAGCAATTTCAATCTATCTCATCATAAGCTTTTTATTAATTAAACTAAGCTGAACAATTTAAGGATTCTTCCCTTGTCCTAACAAACACTTCCTTATGCCACAAGAAACCCGCTAAGGCTGGCTGACTTAACCAGAAGGCCATGAATCAAGGGATGTTTCCAATCACCTCCCTAAAGCATAGGGCTGAAAACGGAAAACAGATCAGATACAGATCAGATGTCAACATATACGTATCCATTTTTGTTTGGCTAGTAGAAATGTGAATACACATATTATATTAATTGGATATAAAGATCCATATTTATATTTGCTTTCAGTGGACACATACAAATCAGATATTAAATGTATGGATATAAGTTGAAAAGTTAAACTTTATGACCATCAAATCAAAGTTATCGCTAAGTAGGATTACAAGTAGATCTGGATATTTAGATACGAATCAAACAATTGTCTATCCATTTCCAAATTTGTTTTGCTTTGATAGATGTAGATACATAGATTAGCCGGACGCTCAAATTTGTATCCATATTTGGATAGATTCAGATATGAATATGGATACAGATGGATATTACTTGAGCCACGTTCACCCCTATTTAAGCAATTAAGGAAACTCTATAAAAGTCGAGGACTAAATCCTTTACCAACCTTCCAACCTGTTGAAATTTGATTGAGAATAAGTGAAATTTCTTTCCAACATTAATACACTGCCTCAAAATCCATATTGGATGGTTTCTGAAAGTCATTTCATCTTAATAAACCATCAAAAAGGAAAAACTTTCAATTGTAGTCTCACCAACTCGCAAATGATGTTTCTAGCTTAATGGTTATGCAGCTTGGCCATTATGCCTGAGGTACTCATTTTTAGGGTCCACTCCACATTCAGCCTTCTATTTCCAGTAGATGTTTACATTCTCCCAATTACACGCATATAATTTTATCAATACAAGGATATCAACTATCACCTTTCAGTCATAATCTAATAAAGCACATAAAATTAAGGTTTGATGTATCAATGCATTTGCAAAGGAAATAGTGAAACAATTTCTTGGGTTCTTGAACCTTTTCTATGAAATTGCAAGCAAGTCAAACAAAAGTATTGAAAGTCCAACAGAAGGTCCAAGTAAAATTTAAGTGGTCATTAAACTTTTCAGCAACTGAAAAAGAAAGTCTCATAAACAGTGCATGTTAAATTATACAAAGATCAATTGACGAAGAAGATGAATAGCATCCAAGTTCAATATTAAGTTAAGCTTGTGTAAGAACCAATAGTAGTATTCTGACAAACCATCAAAGATCTACCTCTACCAATTACTGATCAAGGCAGAACCACACTACACCATCTGCAAAGTAGGAAGAAGAAATTGGCTAAAAGGGATGGGGTAAGAAGGGAGACCCAATGATCACAGTTGCAGCAGGCATAAAGAAGGATCTTCTACTCCCGGTCTTCCTTCGGGTAGAGTATGTTGTTGCTGTTCAATTAGGGGGGGAAATGAAGCCTCAGAATTTATAAGAAAGGTTATATGCTGTCTGCAATTGGCATATATGTACCACTCACGGCAAAACTTCATGGTACTCAAAGTTGCTGTTGCGAGCTTCTCCTCTAGATGACAACGGTACCAATGAGAGATGAACAATGAAAAATTCTCCTTCTGTTGGTCTTCAGTGAAGCATTTGGGATTGGGATCCTGCTCCCTTGTACACAAAGCTGAAATGCTCCCAATAAAGACAATAAACTAGAACACGCTTTCTGGCCATTTCGGCACTTTGTAGTCAAATAAGGCCGACAACATCTCTGGTTGGTGATAATATAATATCGAGGACGTTCCAGTTAGGGTGATCATCTTGGACGATGTGGGGAAGCGAGGCAAAGCTGGAACCTTCTTGAAAACCTGTTACACAACGTTGAGCCACCCGTGGACAAAGTTATTAATAAAAAATTGATTCCTTGAATTGAGGCTCCAAACATATCTAGGTTAGCCAACCTTTCAACAATAAAAAAGAAAAGGGACCAAAATTAAAATGGTGCTGCACTGTTCTGTAGGAAACCAAAACAACCAAAGATTACGGTAGCTTATTGTCTAGGGCAAGCTATCCCGCCCAGAATCCATCCAAAGGAGTGCTACTGCAAGCATTAACAAGTAAATTACAGTTCAATCTATATCTTATAAATAAAAAAAACATTAAGTGTCCGCATCTGCCCAATTCTCCATTCTGGTGCAAGAATTTACAGAGCACAAATCCGCTGGCCTAATTGGTGCACTAACCGACCAGTTTGTGGATTTTTTTTGAGCCCACAATCTTTTCCACAGATATATCACCATTAACCAGACAAACACTAGGTAATGCTGAACTAGCATATTATGCCGCCCCTTTTTTCATGACCAGAAGAATGATAAGTAGAAGCTAGCCTTTGATAGGCATTAAGCAGCCCTGGAAGATTCCAACATTCCTACTGATACATGCCCATATGGTTCCCATCTGCCATTCTCAATTTGCTACTAAAATACCAACTTCATACAGCAGTGGTAGAGAACAATTTTTTTTTTGTTGCTTTTGTCCATTTTAAGTGTCACCCGTTGGGTAAAATACTCGAGCAACAAAAGCAGTTCTTTGTTGCATACAAGTACTTGAAGAAATGTAAATGACAACTCAAACACCCGGCACAAAATTTGTGGCAGCGCTATGACAAATCTTAACTACTCAAGATTTTGACAATCATATTTCACAGGACATAAAAGAAAGACAAAGATTCAGTACAAGAGTAAATTGTACTTTACATAATGGAATGCGATATGCACTGTATTAAACAATACAAGCCTATGAACATAGATAAGAAGCTTAAGACTAACATTTTTTAGCAGCACCAACAACTACCAAACCAAATTGAACCAGAAATAAGCAGACAAAGATAAACAACATTAAAAACCCTTACATTGAAAGCATCCATATTTGTTAAGACAACATATTGTGATACCAAGGCATAAGTTTGGACCTACAAACCAGCTCACCAAAAAAACTAAAGGCCCCAATTAGTCAGAGCGCAACAACACATACTAGTACTTGAAATATTATGGATAGAAATTAACAAACACACTGCTTTCCTCTGAACCACCCTAATGCCTACGGCTGTGTCTTCTACTCTTCCTCCTGCTGTACTTGTCATCTGAATCGCTATCAGAAGCTGACTCGGATTCAGAAGAATCAGAGGATGAGCTGTATCTCTGGTGCCTTCTTTTCTTCTGCTTCCTTCTCTTCCTCCTCCTGCGCTCTTCTGAATCTGATGAACTGTAGCTTGAACTACTCTCAGCAGAAGAGTAGTCAGACTCAGTCACTGAAGACTCACTATCTGTCTCAAAAACAGAAGCCTCACTGCTGTCCTCCTCTGAATCACTACCCGAACGGTGTTTCCTCTTGCTTTTTGTCCTGCTCCTTTCACCCATCTCTTTCTTCTGACTCCTTTCATCTTGCAGCTCCTTCCCAGTATCAGGGTTGTCTAATTCATAGGAAACTGAGAGCTTCATCTTCAACTTTGGGTTCTTGAGCTGCTGCGTCCTTGAGGGGCGTGACATGTAGACCCGTTCATTCTTGCACTCGTATGTCCAATGGCCAGCCTGGAAGCACTTCTGACACTGAGCAGCTGCGCCACCAGCAGAGGAAACTGATGCTTTTAGATCCTTCCTCTCTCCCAATTTCACAGCTTTCTCTGTACTCATAAGATACATCTGCCGTTTTGCTTCTTTCCTTTCCTGCCATCGGCTTGGCCCTTCTTCCTTCTGTCCATAAGCATTTACATTTCGTGCAGCAGCTGCAGCTGCCCGCTCAGCTTGAGCACGGCTGAGACCCTTTGCAGCTGAAAGTGCCGCAGCCTTGATTCGCTCAGCTGCAACCTGTGCTTTCTCTTCCTTCTTGCTCGACATATCTGCCACTTAGTCTTAAAGGCTAGAAACCACCTGCATGACAAATAATCATGAATTTAGAGAAATTATTTGCCTAGAACCCTCTAAAGTATCTACACCTGCAAAGACTTGATGTGAGCCCCCATTTGAGAACACATCCTAACCTTAAAAATTCAATTCCTTCAGGTAAATACCTAATAGCGAGCGACAAGGAGAAAAAGAAGTTGAACATTCAATTCAGTAGAAGACCTACATAAAGAAAATTCCTTAATTGAAATAACACTTACAAGCTTTAGTGTTTAAAGCTTTCAACTGAAGACAGTCAAAGAATACCAAAGCTTTTGGAACAAAAACAATGAAGAAGCTAAGACAAAAGTTTATTCCTATAAAACGAACATAATAACAAGTGAAAAATCCAAAATGCATGAATTCCTTGGAAAAGATTAATGAAAAAGAAGGTCAACCATCAAAACAAAACCAAAAGACTAATCTAGAAAAGCCCACTGAAGATAATCCCTGGTAAATCTCATATCATGGGCCCTCGTGCAAGCGAAGTCTAATCACAAGCCTTTTATCATTCGGTACAGGAAAATTAATACCAACTTCTTCGAATGGACAAACAATTATTTTTAACTGTTTAATAAAACAAAGGAAAACACCCACAATACAGCTCGATAAAACCCTCAAAAACCTAATCTTTGACCTACAGTTTCTTTCAACTGACATGAAAAACAACTAAATCAATTTCGTAACTAAAAGTTCATTAAAAAAAAAAATTTCCATACTCTTCAACTCCATGAAAATTTCATTTCGAGAAGTCCATCTAGCAAGGCTGCGTTCAACAGCACTTGTTACAAAAGACAACACATTATTCCCGACAAAAATCAAAGTGCTAAATTACTAAGACAATCCCTTCCAACAAAAGATGATACCAAAACATCAGCTTATTAACAATGAGGAAAAGGGACCCAAAACAATGCCCCACCGAATCTCCATAAATCCTAAATTTTCAACCCAAATTTTTTTTTTCAAAAACTTAAAATCCCGTTATCAGACGATTTCCAATCACCCATAAAATCCAAAAACAACAAGAAGAAAGGCACTATCCCGTATACCGAGAAGACAATAATAACGTCGAACGAGTCGAACATTAGTAAGGAAAAGATAATCTCCTTTGAAGCCTCGAATCCAAATCCCTAACTCCAAATCTCTCTTTTCTCACCAATTTCCGAGGTGGCCAATTACTCACGGAAAAATTCTAGCGATTCCGCGAAGAAAACTATAATGACCGAGCTGCATGGAAGAACTACATAATCTTAATCCTGATTGAGAGATCGGACGGAGAAATTTACCTCGGAGATGAGAAGGGCCACGCAAACCCTAACTTTTTTTTATCGAGAAGGGGGAGATCCTCTCACTGTATGATTATAAGGCGAAGAACCAGGGCATTGACTGGGCCGGGCCGGGCCGGATTTGAGACTGGCCCGGCTCGCCCCGATCCGACCCAGAAAGAAAACGCCAAGCCGTAAATTGGGTAAAGGAAAAGTCTTTGTACACCGCCTGTGGTGCAGCAAGTCTACGTAAGCTGCACCATTTTTTTTATTGGTCCATATAAATCTCATATGGTCTGATATGATGGGACAAATAGCAGGAGGATAATGTTACTTTTTGATCGTACATCCATTAAAAGTCGTTCAGCCTTTCATCATTGGTGTGCAGACGAAAATGCCCTTTCCCTCTAACCTACTTCAACCCGCCATCTTATCGGAAGAGAGGAATGGATCATCGGAGTGAGGATACCACAGACGTCGAGGGCATCGACGGCGTCTTCGGCGTGGGAATCCTCCGGGCGAGCAATCCTCTCCTTTTTCGCGTGGACCACCGGGTTCGCGTTGATCAGCCCTAGCGTCATCTCTTCCCTGCTAACTTCCCTTCCCCCTCCCTCTCTCGCTCGCTTCTTCCACCACAGTCAAAGCTCGCCCTAGTTCAAAACCCACGACACCCTAGTTCAAAACCTTAAGACAAAGCATCAGTTCAAAACCCACGACACCCTAGTTCATAACCCAAGACACCCTAGTTCAAAACCTTAAGACAAAGCATCAGTTCAAAACCCACGACACCCTAGTTCAAAACCCACGACACCCTAGTTCATAACCCACGACACCCTAGTTCAAAACCTTAAGACAAAGCATCAGTTCAAAACCCACGACACCCTAGTTCAAAACCCACGACACCCTATTTTAAAACCCACGACACCCTAGTTCAAAGCACACGACACCCTAGTTCAAAACCTTAAGACAAAGCATTAGTTCAAAACCCACGACACCCTAGTTAGAAACCCACGACACCCTAGTTCAAAACACACGACACCCTAGTTCATAACCCACGACACCCTAGTTCAAAACTTTAAGACAAAGCATTAGTTCAAAACCCACGACACCCTAGTTTAAAACTCACGACACCCTAGTTTAAAACCTTAAAACAAAGCATCAGTTCAAAACCCACGACACCCTAGTTGAAAACCCACGACACCCTAGTACAAATCCACGACACCCTAGTTCAAAACCTTAAGACAAAGCATCAGTTCAAAACCCACGATACCCTATTTCAAAACCCATGACATCCTATTTCAAAACCCATGACACCCTATTTCAAACCTTAAGACAAAGCATCAGTTCAAAACCCACGACACCCTAGTTCAAAACCTTAAGACAAAGCATCAGTTCAAAACCCACGATACCCTAGTTCAAAACCTTAAGACAAAGCATCAGTTCAAAACCCACGATACCCTAGTTGAAAACCCATGATACCCTAGTTCAAAACCCACGACATCCTAGTTCAAAATCTCGGAGATTGTTTGGTACAGAAAATAATATGACCATGGTTTGTTGTTGATTATCCGTATCTAAGCTAGCGTACGAAAGCAGGCATCCAACGGTGATTTAAAAAAAATAAAAAATTTATTTTCAATGCAGATCATTGTTATTTTTTCCATGCGGTAAGAATTTGATTGTTTTGATCAAGGTCAAGACCTTTTGGCCTTTGCTAGGCCAGGTTTAATTATTCCTGGCCACTCATTCAACTCTAATATCTAATGGAGCTAATCTAATAATATCAAATCCAACTCTTACATTTTTTATCCATTAATCTTCAAAATGAAATTTAAATAATAAATATTTAGAAAAATATCAATCAATGAAAAAGTTCGCTTGATCTAAATTATTTTAATACAACTAAAACTCTACATATATCTTCATGATCTATAGCTAGTATGCAACTTATTTAAAATTTGGGTCAGAAAGTTTAATTAGTCCACACGCAACCGAACTAAAAATTCTTGCCACAAACCTAGCCATATATAAATCCGAATGGCCTTTTCAAAGCCAGTTATCTTTTGCCACCTTTATAAAAGTTTATACTGTGCAAAAGAGATGCTTTCCTGTAACGACCCGGGCCCACGGGCCCATTTCGTTACAAGAAAGCAAGACGGACAAGGTCAACACCAACTTGGGCCACCATAGCCCAAAAAGGGATCCAATTGGTGCCTTGTCCTTCTTGCTTAACCGATTATAAACCACTTAACCAACTCCCAATTATCCGATGTGGGACAATTGGGAGGGGCATCACAATCTACCCCCCTTAATAAAGGCGACGTCCTCGTCGCCAGAGGTAATTCATCACAACCACCAGGCAGGCAGGATTCTAGAGATGGCCCCCACAGGTTCAAGAGGTGGCTCCCATCCCCCATGGATGTAGCACTTTGTCCTGTGTGGCACTTAGCTCCTGCACTTCCGACTGGTGCGAGGCTCTGATACCACTAAAGCTGTCACGCCCCAGACCCAAAATTTGAGCTAGGGTGATAACCCGCCGCATGACGGGCATGCAAGGCGTCTTGAACTTATCACATAAATCAATATAAAGCAAATTCCATATCCATGATTTGTTACAAACCAGAATTATCAGTCTTGGGCTATCTGCCCTACAAATAAATCTGAACTAAATCAAAATAATAAAACTAAGTCTTCTTAATAGAAACTGCTTCTATTTTAATTATCCATCTTCATTCCTGAGGCTCTGAAAAACATTATGAGAATTTATGAGCTCACACTCAATAAGTAAGCCTAATATAATTTCAAGATCTCATTAATCAGGCTATCATTAGGTTCATGTCATCAGATCAATTAGCTTGAAACTTAATTCAATAACAATTACATTGTTTATATTGTCATTATTTTTCTTTATGTGTCCCACGGCCCTACAATACACATCATGTGTAGCCCTCTTAAATATCCCCTAAGAGGAAGGGTCCTGGTACCAGTATCTATCATCTGTCATCTGTCATGTGATAATCTGTCATGTGATAATGTGATAATCTGTCATGTGTGAATCTGTCACGTGATAATGTGTAGTCCTCTTAAACATCCCCTAAGAGGAAGGGTCCTGGTATCAATGTCTGTCATCTGTCATCTGTCATATGAGAACCACGGTGACACATAAAGTTTTACTGTCATTATCATGATTACATATTATCATAGCAATATCATGATTTTGCCAAATTAACATAATTATATTTAACTATAATTTCATAGTTCACAAATTAAATAATTAATAAAATTATAATACTTGACTTACTTACCACAGTATACGAATTTCACTTGATAACCCAGCTAATTGGACTCCTGGGCACCTACATAATCATTTTCTATTATTAAATTTTTAAAATCTGAATTATAAAATAATTCTTAAACTCTACCCAAACCACTTCACGGGCCCAACTTTGGGCTTGAATATCTCTCAATGTATACACCCAATTAGGGAAATAAAATTTTTTCCAGAAACTAGAATTACTCCTGATTCGGGCCATATATTTATTTTATCATTCTCGACCCGATACAGGGCCCAAAACACTGCTCAAACTGGGCTCGAAGGCAGCCCAATAAAGCCCAAAACTCTAACGGCCCAATCGGCCCATAATCCCTCTATTAACCCAGCTCCTCTGTTTCAAAAGAAACAGAGGAGCTGGATGCCGTGCCGGCGGCCAGGGCCGCCGCCGGCCAAATTGGAGGTGGTCCGGCCGCCGTTGGCCGGACCGTGGCCGGCCGCCACCATGGCCAGCCTCCCCCACCCTCTCTCTCTCTACAATTTATTATTTTAAAGCTTTCTTTCTTCTTCTTCTTCCGCGTGTCTTCCACGGTGCCGGCGCCAATTTCGGCCAAATTGGCATCGGTCCGGCCGCCATTGGCCAGACCAAAGCCGGCCATTGCTGCAGCCGACCTTCCCTTCCTCTCTCTCTCTCTAATTTCTCTCTTATCCTTCTCTTTCTCTCTCACTGTTTCCGCGACTTATGGATTACGCCGGCGGCACGGCCGGCCACCATGGCCGGCTGGACCTCCACCGGACGCATGCCCGGCGCCGGTGGAGGTCTCCGACCAAGGCCCAGGCCCGACGAGGCGGCGAGCACACCGCCGGGCCCGAACCAAGGATCGGACCGGCGGTTAATTTTCCACCGTCACATCTCCCTCCCTCCTCCACTCTCCTCTCTGTCTCATTGTTCTCCGGCACCCCACCGGACGCCGCCCCCGATGCCGGTGGGGTTGTCGGCCGGGGCTCAGGCCCGGCGAGGCGGCGGGCACGCCGCCGGGCCTGAACCAATGCCGGCGCACAGTGGAAGGGGGGGGGGAAGCTGGGTTCTATAACCCGGTTCCTCCCTCTTCTCCATTGTTTTTTTTTTTTTTAACTTCTCTCTCTCTCAATCCTTTTCTCTTTCATGCATGGCCAGAGGACTTACCAGAGACAAGCACGCTGGGGAAGAAGTCCGCACGAGGAGATGATGAGAAGGGGGCATCCACGTATGGTGGGAAGGAGGGTTCTACACCATCTCTTATAGGCATTGCAGAGTCCCTAAATCAAGGGACTCTGTAATTAGATATACTTAAAATTTAAATATCTAGAGTCTATCATCTGATCTCGTGATAACTCTCACGAGCAATTAAGATATACCTGGAATTCAAATATCTGGAGTCTATCATCTGATCTCGTGATAACTCTCACGAGCAATTAAGATATACCTGGAATTCAAATATCTGGAGTCTATCATCTGACCTCGTGATAACTCTCACAAGCAGTTGAGAATTCTAGGGGATTACATTTCCTGTACCCCATCCCAAGGATATAAGACATCTAAATTCCAACTCTTTCCCCCGGTGCAAGCAACCGAAATTAAGGTCCAAGGGCTTGAGAGCAGCTCAAAGCCATCTCGATCGGTTCTGGACCAAGTTGAGAGGAAGCTGCATGCATGCATGTTCCATGCTATATATTAAACTGAAAGCTACGTGATGTTGATCACTGTTGAGGGATAAAATTGCTATTGCATTAATAACCATGCGAAGGGGCTAAGATCAGCCCCAGCCCCCACTTGCTACGCTGCGCCTACATAGAACGAGCTAGCTAGTATGATCCGGCGGATCGAGCAACCCAAAGCTCGGTTTCCCCGGGCCATCCATAGCTCGGCTTCCCCGAGCAACTCATAGCTCGGTTTCCCCGAGCAATCCATAGCTCGGCTCCCCCGAGAAACCCTCGAGCAATCCATGACTTGACATGCACCTCCGTGGAACCTGGCGCAGGAGAGCCCAAGTCTAGTGTAACATGATCCCAAACAATGAATCATATCGAGGAGTGGCCTAGGTCTGCAATAATGGCCTAGGACCTACGCATTCATCGGATCTCAGGCCATCAGAGAGCTCTCCCAGCCGTCGATCCTTCAATGGACAAGATACGGATCCCACCGGCCTCACAACAACTTGATTCGAATCATCTCCGTATCCCAACAACCTTCGAACCTTTCAGAAGGCGCTCAAAATTCAGGTGATTGCCTATAAATAAGACACCCCCAGATTCTCTCAAGTACGCGCACAAGCTCCCGTACACAACTCTTGGCTCAGTCTCAGCATCACTCTCTCTTTCACTGCTCCCCCTTTTTCTTTTCCACCATCGGCGCTCCGCACGAGCTTTCGATTGGCCGCCCCTGGAGGGACTCCCCAGAGAGATCCTTCTCCTCATTTCTATTGATCATCGATCCCCATTGACTTGAGCGTCAGAGGGTCTTCCACGGAGGGCCACCCCCAACGCCTCTCGCGTGAGGACTTCTTTGCAGGTCCGCCCAGGAGGAAGCCCGATCAGGAGACCGATCGTGCCCGAGTTGGAGGACAGATTCTGGCGGCAACAGATTGGCGCTAGAGGAAGGGCCTCAAGTCCCATTAAAACTTGAAGAAAGGAGATAAGGATATCGACCCGGAAGAGAACCTCTCCAATGGCTAATTGGAGAAGAGCAACTTCTGAAGCCCAGGACCACCCAAGTCTAGTGTAACAGGATCCCAAACAATGAATCATATCGAGGAGTGGCCTAGGATCTGCAATAATGGCCTAGGACCTACGCATTCATCGAATCTCAGGCCATCAGAGAGCTCCCCCAGCCGTCGATCCTTCAATGGACAAGATACGGATCCCACCGGCCTCACAACAGCTTGATTCGAATCATCTCCGTATCCCAACAACCTTCAAACCTTTCAGAAGGCGCTCAAAATTCAAGTGATTGCCTATAAATAAGACACCCCTAGATTCTCTCAAGTACGCGCACAAGCTCCCGTACACAACTCTTGGCTCAGTCTCAGCATCACTCTCTCTTTCACTGCTCCCCCTTTTCTTTTCCACCATCGGCGCTCCGCACAAGCTTCCGATTGGCCGCCCCTGGAGGGGCTCCCCAGAGAGATCCTTCTCCTCATTTCTATTGATCGTCGATCCCCATTGACTTGAGCGTCGGAGGGTCTTCCGCGGAGAGCCACCCCCAATGCCTCTCGCGTGAGGACTTCTTTGCAGGTCCGCCCAGGAGGAAGCCCGATCAGGAGACCGATCGCGCCCGAGTTGGAGGATAGATTCCGGCGGCAACAGATTGGCGCTAGAGGAAGGGCCTCAAGTCCCATTAAAACTTGAAGAAAGGAGATAAGGATATCGACCCGGAAGAGAACCTCTCCAATGGCTAATCGGAGAAGAGCAACTTCTGAAGCTCAGGACCAGGTCGCCTCCCAGAGACCTGATCCGATGAGTAACGTGGCGCCGCAGCCGCCGCCAGTTGAGACCCCGTCGCCGCCAGTTATCCCAGTGACCCAGGACCAGTTCGCCACACTGGTCCAGTAGGTCCAAGCCCTGACCCATCTGGTTCAGGAATGCCTTGCAGCTGCCCTTGCTCCATGCCTCCCTGAGGAGGCCGCAGCCCCTTTTTCTCCGGCCACCTCTTCTTCTGGTCCGCAGGGAGCCACGGACCCCCCACACCAACCCAAGGAGGATAGACCAGTCCCACGAGGGGGCTGCAACAGGGATCTTCCCAGATCTCGGCGAGCCCGTCCCTCTCTCCAGAGTCCTCCCGCCATGATTCGATGCCATCCCCGCGCTCTCCTCGCCCGGCTCCTCCTCTTATATCTGAAGAGGAGATCCGCCGACAGCTTTGGGAGATGCATCAGGAGCTGGACGCCGCAAAGCAGGCTCATCCGCCTCATCCTAAGGCAGAGCAGGGCATCCCCTTCTCCAAGGGATCATGGAGGAGGTGATTCACTCCCATGTTAAGCTACCCGCCATCGAGCCCTACCATGACTCCTCTGATCCGGATGATCACCTCAGTAGATTCCGATCAATAATGATGTTCCACGGAGTATCAGACGTGATCCTCTGCCGCGCTTTCCCTTCCACCCTCAGAGGATCTGCCCGAACCTGGTTCAACGCCTTGAAACCAGGTTTTGTTGATTCATTTGACGAGCTGAGCCATCTTTTTATTGGCCAGTTCGTCAGTAGCCGTCGTCACCGACGAAGATTTGACTCCCTCTCTGAAATTAAGCAGAGAGAGGGGGAGTCCTTGAGAAATTACCTTGGCCGTTTCAACAAGGCCATGCTGGAGGTGGACCACCTTAGCCATGAGGTGGCTATGTCCGCCCTAGCGGGAGGAGTCTTAAAGGAGAGCGACTTCTACCTAGCGATGGAGGTTAGTTACCCCCCGAACCTCTCCGATATAATGGCCCTGGCGGACAAATACACCAGGGTCGAAGGGTCACGGAGGGCTGCCCGCGCCGAGCTGGCGAAGAAGAAGGAACCTAAAGGTCCGGACAGGCACTGACCTATCCGTCAGCCAAGCCCGCCTCGTCGCCAAAGAGCTCCCCCACCGCCGCCAAGAAATCGCTCCCGAAGCCCGTCCAGGCGATTCGACCGGTACACCCCACTCACTGTTCCTAGGGTGCAAATCCTCATGGAGATAGAGCGCTAGCTCCCCCGATCAACTCCTCTCCGAGGGAACCCAACTCGGAGGGACCCCACCAAGTACTGCCGCTATCACCGGGAGCATGGCCACGACACCGAGGAATGCTGGCAGTTGAAGAACGAAATTGAGAGGTTGATCCAACGGGGCCGACTGAACCAGTTCAGGAGGGCACCCGAGCTAGGACAAGGGGGTGACCGCCAGCCCGAGCTTCAGCAGCCTCCTCCTCCTCCAAATCCACCCATAATCGGCCATATCAACATGATTGAAGTGGCCAGTAGTTCGAGCTCCAAAATGATGGTGAAGGCTCGGTGCCAAAGAAAGCGCGAACGGGTGAGCTCTCTTTCTCCGACGACGATCTCCAAGGGATACAATTCCCACATGACGACGCATTAGTTGTATCTCTCAATTTAAATAACTACGATGTAAGTCGGATCCTTGTTAATAGTGGAAGCTCCGTGAATGTTCTGTACCTTGATGTGTTTGCCAAGATGAAATTGCTCATGGAAAACCTCCGAGCCATGAACTCCACCCTAATGGGATTCACTGGCGATGTTATCGTCCCAGAAGGGGTTGTAACATTAACGGTTCGGGCAGGAACCTAGCCCCTTGTGGCCACTGTTCACACGGACTTCCTAGTGACCAAGCTTAGGTCGCCCTACAATGCGATATTTGGGAGACCCGGCCTGATGTCCCTCAAAGCCATCGTCTCCATCCCACACCTATCTATGAAATTCCCCATCGGGCGGGGAGTTGGTGTTGTCCAAGGAAGCCAAGCTATGGCTCGACAGTGTTTTGTCACCAGCCTTCAGTCCAGGATGCCTGAAGTTGATGGGCTGGACGCTCGGGAGGACTTCGACGAGCAACGGGGAGAATCAGCCGAGGAACTGGAAGAAGTACCACTGGACGAAGCTCATCCCGATCGAACCATAAAGATCGGGTCACTGCTAAAAGGCGAATCCCGACAGGAGCTGATCGATTTTCTCCGAAGCAACGCCGATGTCTTTGCCTGGTCCACCTCCGACATGCCAGGAATCAGCCCAGAAGTTCTCGTCCATCGCCTTAACGTGGATGAGATGTACCGACCTGTCAAACAGAAGAAAAGGAGTTTCGCCCCGGAGCGGCAGAAAGCTATTGAAGAGGATGTTGATAAGCTTATCAAGGCAAACTTCATTAAGGAGGTGAATTGCTTGAGTTGGCTGTCAAATGTTGTCATGGTGAAGAAGTCGAACGGCAAGTGGCGGATCTGCATCGACTTCACTGACCTCAACAAAGCGTGCTCGAAGGACAGCTTCCCTCTCCCCCGAATTGATCAACTTGTAGATGCCACCTCAGATCACCAAATGCTGACATTCATGGATGCCTACTCGGGCTACAACCAGATTCGAATGGCCCCCGAAGATGAAGAGAAGACCGCCTTCATAACCGACCGAGGTACTTACTGTTACCATGTTATGCCTTTCGGTCTTAAAAATGCAGGTGCCACCTACCAAAGGCTGGTCAACAAAGTTTTCAAAGAGCAAATCGGCTGGAACATGGAGGTATACGTCGACGACATGCTGGTCAAAAGTAAAGAAGCATCACAACACGTTGAGGATCTCTCGGAGAGCTTTGCGACACTCAGCAAATATTGGATGAAGCTCAATCCAACTAAGTGCGCCTTCGGCGTTAACTCTGGGAAGTTCCTCGGCTTCATGGTTTCCCAACGGGGTATCGAAGCTAACCCCCAGAAGATCTAGGCTCTTCAGCAGATGGCACCCCCGACGTCTATTAAAGAAGTCCAGCGCCTAACTGGGAGAATAGCAGCCCTAAACCGCTTCTTGGCTCGGTCTGCCGAAAGATGCCTCCCTTTCTTCAAAACTCTTTGGTCGGCTAAGAATTTCCAATGGTCTTCCGAGTGTCAAAAATCATTCGAAGATCTCAAGAAGTACCTCGGCTCTCCCCCTCTCCTCAGCAGTCCAAATCCTGGGGAGACATTATTCCTGTATCTGGCTGTCTCAGAAGGTGCCGTTGGCTCGGTGTTGGTCAGAGAAGAAAATAAGGCCCAGAAGCCGATTTATTATGTCAGCAAACTGCTCCGAGATGCGGAAACGAGGTATACCCGGATTGAGAAGATGGTGTTGGCCTTGATCACCTCAGTCCGAAAGTTGCGGCCATACTTCCAAGCACATTCTGTGACGGTCCTGACAGACCAACCCATCAAGGCAGTGGTCCATCACCCGAAGACATCGGAGAGGATGACTAAATGGGCCGTCAAGCAGAGCGAGCACGACATTCGATTCCAGCCTCGTCCGGCCATCAAAGCTCAGGTGCTAGCTGACTTCCTCCTCGAATGTACCATCCCGGAGGATGGCTCCACTCCCAACTTCCCCGAGCGCCCAAAATCTGACGCCCGGTGGCTCCTCCATGTCGACGGGTCATCCAACGCCCATCGCTCTGGTGCGGGCTTAGTCCTCACCAGCCCAGAGGGGGCGACTTTCGAATATGGCGTCTGCTTCTCCTTCCCGGCCTCCAATAACGAAGCCGAATATGAAGCTCTGCTAGCCGGGCTCCGAATCGCCCGCGGCCTTAAGGTGGAGAAACTGAATGCCTTCACCGACTCTCAGCTGGTGGCAGGTCACGTGCGGGGAGAGTTTGAGGCCCGGGAACCGAACATGGTCCGATATCTCCAAGAGGTTCGAAGCCTACTCTCCCATTTCCCTGAATTCGAGATCATTCGATTCCTAGATCCGAAAATGCCCGTGCCGACCTATTATCTCGGCTAGCGACTACGGAATCAATGGACGCCGAATGAAAATTTCATCTGGAGATTTTGGAGAGACCTAGTATCGCGGAGGCTGACCGAGTGATGCAAGTTGAGGTCGAACCATGATGGTTCGACCCCATCCTGAAGTATCTTAAAGAAGGGTCGCTCCGGCCGATCGAAGAGAAGCTAGAAGGCTAAAGTTGCAAGCCACCCACTATGTGCTGATTGATGACCAGCTCTACAAGCGGTCCTTCTCTATGCCGTTGCTCAGATGCCTTCGCCCATCTGAAGCTGATTATGCCCTTCGGAGGTACACGAAGGATTTGCGGCAACCATCTGGGGAGCCGGTCCTTATGCCACAAGGTGCTGTGTCAAGGTTACTATTGGCCAACCATGCAAAAGGATACTGACGACCTTGTCCGAGCTTGTGACCCATGCCAAGACACTCCAGTATTCAGAGGCTCCCCTCCGCCAGCCTGGTCCCCATTTCCTCCGCTTGGCCCTTCGCCAAGTGGGGAATGGACATTCTCGGCCCGTTTCCACTCGCCACGGGGCAGCGAAGTTTTTATTCGTCGCCATCGATTACTTCACCAAATGGGTCGAGGCGGAAGCAGTTGCTCAAATAACTGAGGCTCGAGCCAAGGACTTCATGTGGAGATCCATCATTTGCCGCTTCGGCCTCCCACACACCATCATTACTGACAACGGCAAACAGTTCAACAATCCAAAGTTCGTCAGTTCTGCGAGGAGCATGGGATCCATCACCGCCTTACCTCGGTCGGGTATCCACAAGCTAACGGAGCAGCCGAAGTAACCAACCGAACCTTGCTTCAAGGGATCAAAGCTCGACTCTCTAGAGCCCGAGGCAGGTGGGCGGACGAGTTGCACATGTCCTATGGGCTTACCGCACCACTCCGAGAGTGCCCACAGGCGAGACCCCATTTCGAATGGCCTTCGGCACAGAGGCCGTCATCTCTGTGGAGATAGGACTCCCTTCCCTACGGGTGGAAAGCTACTCGGAGGAAGCTAGTGACGAGCAGCTTCGCGCCAACCTCAACTGGTAGAGGAGATCAGAGAAAAAGCTCAAATCAGAATAGCTGCCTACCAGCAAAGAATAGCCCGTTACCACGCCTCCAGGGTCAAAGGGAAAGCTTTCTTGCCTGGCGACCTCGTTCTCCAGAAAACATCTGTCTCCAAACCGCTGAGCAAGGAAAGCTAGCTCCAAACTGGGAAGGCCCCTACCAGTAGCGGAGGTGTCGGACCCGGTACCTACAAGCTGCAAGATCTAAGCGGAAGATCCATCCCTCGGACGTGGAATTCGGACAACCTCCGCAAGTATCATCAGTAGGGTATGCCCTCTACAGGCTCGCCTTCTTAAATTTTTGTTGGCATATTGTTTCACAATTCATGGCATAAATCGCCACAAATTATATCACCAAAAATCGTGAAGAAAACATATACTGCTTACCAATCATCGGCACGACCGAGTTATCTGCTTAATCAAGAAATCTTCAACCTTGATTGGGCCGAGCAAATAATCTCCGAACCTCGGCTGGGCCGAGCAACAAATCTTCGAACCTCGGCTGGGCCGAGCAACAAATCTCCGAACCTCGGCTGGGCTGAGCAAATAATCTCCGAACCTCGGCTGGGCCGAGCAACTAATCTCCGAACCTCGGCTGGGCCGAGCAACAAATCTCCGAACCTCGGCTGGGCGAGCAAATAATCTCCGAACCTCGGCTGGGCCGAGCAACAAATCTCCGAACCTCGGCTGGGCCGAGCAACAAATCTCCGAACCTCGGCTGGGCCGAGCAAATAATCTTCGAACCTCGGCTGGGCCGAGCAACAAATCTCCGAACCTCGACTGGGCCGAGTGATGGATTCTAAGGCCCCGGCCAAAACCAGAGTGCATAAAGCCCCGGCTAAAATCGGAGTGCATAAGTCCTGGCAAAAAACTGAAGCACGCAAACCTCGACTGAAACTGAAGGACTTCCGAACAGTCCCCAGAGCTTCGACCGGTTCGAAGAATACATGTCATGCAATATCGTCAGCGGGTACAAATTCCACGCCTTTAGCAAATCCCTAAAGGCCTCGACAGGCCCTGCACGGCCGCCTAAGAACCCCATGTAAAGTCGGGAAACCTCTCCTACTACTAAATCCCGGGCTAACTGAGCAGTATCCCTGCGCCTTACCGCCTAAGCGCCTATCTCGTTCCACAAACAAGACCATGATTTACCGCATAAGCCCACGGGACTGCCCAGGTCTCCCTTTGGCTCGAACAGGGACAAACAGTTCTTCCTTTTTATGGACCAAACGACGATCTTGGCAGGGAAAAAAAGATTGCCAAAAAGAACTTCACTCTTTATTCATTATAAAGAAAAATAAAAAGAAAAAGAAAAAGTGAAAAATGACCTTCACAGAGGCCTACTGTCTCCCCCAGGAGCTGCCGGGTCCTCCCTACGCTGAGTCAGCTCGGCGACTTGCTGACGGAGGGATGCTATCACCCCCTCCTGCCGGTCAATGATCCGGCGAAGAGCCTCAGCCTCCCTCACAGAAAAAGCGAGAAACTCCTCGACCATCTTCTCGAGTTGCTCATGGCCTGCTAGAGCTGACGCCAAGGCCATGCCATCGACAGTCACGGAGGAGCGGCTCCCCGGAAGCCCCTGCGGCCATTGCTAACAACGCTCGACTCTTCGGTCGATTGCCCTTCACCCTGAGAAGCCATACCCACTCTTAGGAGCTGTCGAAAGGCTAGCCGAGAGGATGACAAACACTGGCATCCCTCTCGTCTGTATTTATACCGCCCTGGCGAGTATCTCGAGCAGTCGGGTCATTAATCCCGACCCGTGAGAATCTGCCGCGTGTCGCCACTTTAGCTGGCGCCCACGGGAAGCGAAGAGTCGCGCCCCCTCCCGAGGGAAATCGGTAAGCGTCGACGAACTACTCGGGAACCCCCCTCCTTCTCTAGAAACTGGGTTCCTTCCGATCTGCCGGGCCCTCACGAAGTAAATGTTCTCGAAACCCCACCGGATTTCCTCGAATCAGCCACCCTTGGAGAAGTGCGAAGAAACGAAAAGGTGCATCAGCAGCTGACGCTGACTCGCTTCCCTCGGGAATCACCAAATCATAAATATCGGGCGTCCCCATGCACCGTCCGTTTCACTTTGGCGGTCCGCGCCAAATCTCACAGGAACCAAACATCAGGAGTCTCGGCGACGACCGAGTTATCCCTCCGAGCAATAAATCTCCGAACCTCGGCAGGGCCGAGCAATAAATCTCCGAACCACGGTCGGGCCAAGCAATAAATCTCCGAACCTCGGCAGGGCCGAGCAACAAATCTCCGAACCTCGGCTGCACCGAGCAATAAATCTCCGAACCTCGGCTTGGTCGAGAAATAAATCTCCGAACTTCGGCCAAAGTCAAGGAATATGTTCTACTACTAAGAATCCCGGCAAAATCCAAGGAGTTCTTCCCACTATCAAAGCCCCAGCATAAAGCCGAGACACATGTCTCGTTATCACAAATCCCGACCAAACAAGCAATCTCCAAAGTTCCATCCGAATTCGGACAGCTTATAAGCCCCGACCGGGTCGGGTAGCTCAAAATCCTAGGCCAAGAACGAGCGATATCTCCGCGCCTTATCCTACGCCAAGTAAGATACTATCTGAAAGCTCGGAGAGCCAAGCAGCTCTTTAAACGCCCCAAGACGAGGTTAGCGCCTCATGGTACTTCGGTAGAGGTGAAGGACCTCCCTCTACTCAAAAGAGACATACGAGCTCTCTTTTCGAAGAAACACCTGTTTCGTTCTACAAACAAAATCATGTTACAGCGTGAGTCCGCACGATTGCCCAGGTCTCCCTTCAACTCGAACAGGAACAAACGGTCTCCCCTACTGAGAACCGGGCTGCGATTTAGCAAAAAACAAAGCGGCAAAGTATGTTACGACACGGGAGCGACAACTCTCGGCACAAAAAGAAACAGAAGCCAGGAGAAAGGACAAAACTTTCTTTATTTCATTACCAGCGAAACAAATTACAATCACCTAAGAGGCATTACAAATGCGTTGAAACACAGGAAATGAAGACGAGTACATAGCTCGGCGAATTGCTCCAAGATAGCTTTGGTTAACAATGATACTTTGGCATCCGATCCGACAAATCAGACAAGCCACGAACCAGTCAGCTCGTGCTGATAACGAGCAAATGACTCGGCCCGACTGTTGCGACCAGCTTCAGTTAATAATGATATCTCGGCATCCAGCCTGAGATATCAGAGAAATCAGAAAGGATGGACGGGCTTTGTCCCAAGCCACCCATCCGCAGAGCCCTCCGACGAGTAGGAAGAAGCTCGCGGACCCTGATAACGGGGTACTCCCCCAAATTGAGTGTGTACCGCTAGCCACTGCCCAAGTCAAAAGGCAATGTACTAGTGGACAACACACCATCGCCCCCTCCTCACGTGGCAAAAGATTCTCCGGGCGGACGAGCCCAGGAATCCGGATCAGGGGAGGAGGCAAAGTTCATGTAAGTTATGGGGGGCACGCTACGCTTCCTGCCTTGCGTTCCCCAAGGCGAATCGCAAAGGACACACGAGAAGCGTATATGTGCACTCTCCATGCGATCTCTGCGAACCTCCTGTGCGCTCTCCATACGATCTTCGAAACTCCTTTCTTGGGGATGAGCCACTCTCCGGCGGCTCCTTCATCACCCAGTTGTCCGAAGGGCGACGACTTGCAGAAGGAAAGCTCGGTCCTCCCGCTCTAAACCCCAGAGAGACAGACATTATGTAAACCTTCACGATTCGCAGAGAAGAAAACTCTGGGATGGCCCAACACAGCCCTTTTTTTCCTTTTTATAGGCGAAGACGAACCGGGAGCAGCTATCAGAACAGAAAGCCCCAAGATTCAAAACGCCTGACCCACGCCACCACGTGGCCTCCCGAGATGAAAATAGCGCCCCTCGTTGCGCGCCAAGCGCGTCGCCCGAACCACGACGCATGTCAAAAGATTTTCTCTGATCCCGGATCACGAGCTTTAAATACAGAAAACCGTCCGTCGATCTTATAGGTACTGGCAGACCTAGGAGATCGTCCTGTGAAAATGACATCCTCCAATGGCAAATAAGCGCTTACACCACACACCAAAGCAACCTGCATTGGAAAAGATCGATACAGCAAAGGTCCCTCAGAAAGTGTTGGGGCGACCTTTTGCCGGCTGCAGAGCCATACTATCTACTTCGGCGAAATGAAGATCGACCTGCCTTGGAAAAGACAAAGCACCGACGAGGGTAATAAAGAGGCGCGAGGGCCAAACCCTCTCTTTACTGAAAAGAATAAAGGGATGACAACGAGGATTCAACAAACCCCTCCGCTCAGGAACAAACTCCCCTCTTTTCATCGAAGGCACAACCACAACTTCGCCACTGATAAGATGGACTACCCCGGTCCTAACCAGGATGCTTCTGTGATTCCTGGTCTCGTCCAGTCGACCTACCGCATTTCTTGGCCCCAGCCGAGCTATTTAATCCCTCGGCCTCAGCCGAGCTATTTCATTTTTTAGCCCTAGCCGAGCTATCGCATCCCTCGGCCCTAGCCGAGCTGTTTCATCCTTCGGCCCTAGCCGAACCATTGCGTCATTCGGCTTAAGCCAAATTGAATCGTCTCTCAACCTCCTTTTTACCAAGATATGTTGTCTCTCGACCCCTTCGCCGGGGCTACCTCTGTGCCTTGGCCTTGATCGAGGTATTTACTCAAATCCGAGCTAGACCAAGCGGCACAAATAAGCCATAGGTTGCTCGCGGTCAGGGTAAAACTTAAGACAAGAAATAATCATCCGAGAAAGGCAAACAAACGAGAACAACTGATCCGTCTACTAATTTTCGATCGAACTACAAAAGGAAAGAAACAGAAAAATATATGGGGCCCCAAGAGGTCAAGACTTGGGATCAGACCCGGCGTCTCCTGCGGCAGCATCAGCGGGAGAGTCGCTTGGCCCCCCCTTCTCGATGGTGTCCCACCGGGATACCTCGGCAGCAACGTCGACGCCCAGAACGGCTTCGAGATCGATGTCAGAAATCTCCTCATATTCGTCTTTCTCGGCCCTCGGGGTGCGGGTCTAGTAATATTCGGCTTCCAAACAAGACAAGTCCAGGTCAGGATAAGCTTGAGTAATCTTAGCCCGCGCCTCCTCTTCGCCGAACCGGAATGCATCGGCGCAGGCCCTATGTTCCTCGGTAAACTGGGTAGAGTTCTTATACTCCTCCACCGCTGAAAAGGCCCGCGCGTTTGCCTTGGCCAATTGCTTCTCCAATTCGGAGGTCCTTCGGTGCCTCGAGGCCGCCTCCTCTCCGAAGGCCTTCAACCGCTCCTGAAACTCCTGGCTCATCTTGTTCACCTATAGACGAAAAGCCAAGTAAGGCAGAAGTCGAAAGGCCAAAACGGATAAAACAGATAACATCCTACCTGCTCGTCCCGCCGAGCTAGTTCATCGCCCAACACTTGAACCCTATTGAGAGCCTTCGATTTAGCCGATTGATTTTGGCGAAGGCTCTCTTTGAGTTCATCCACCCGGGACTGAGTGTCTCCGATCTCTTGATGAGCGTAGTCGAGCTTGTCAGAGAGCCGAGCAGCTCGTTCATCCGACCACTTTAGCCGATCCTTCGTTTCGGCGAGCTCTTTATTCAGACGGGTAAGTTGGTCCTGCTTCCGCCGACACTTGTGCTCCTCCTCCTCGAGCCTCTTGCTCTAGTTGCCCTTATCTTTGGCGTGGCTGGCTTTCAACTGGTCCCATCTCTTATCAAAAAACCGCTACAAGGAATTGACCTTACCCTCGTGCTCTGCTTTGATCTGAGATAACTCCAGACTGGCCTTCTCGGATTGCTCGTGGAAGCCTTGAAGCTCGTTGACCTGCATTGCGAGTTGAGAGGCTCTTTCTCTCTCAACTGAAAGAACCTTGCGAGCCTCCTCGAGCTCCCTCTGGGAGACCGCCAAGGCTTGGGAAAGATTAGCTGTTGAATCCACCCTCTCCTTGAGGTGATTGACCTCTTTATGGGCCCGAGCCCAAGCTCCAACGACCAGATGCAACACCATTTCAGCGCCCTCATGATCAGGGCATTCTGCGAAAAGGATTGCACATATGAGGAACACAGTCGAACTAACTGACTAAAAACCCTACTTCGGTGTGACGACTTACCCGAGACGCATAATCCGAAGCAATCCTCGTGAGGGTAAGGTCATCAATCTCGGTAAGAAGGAAAGCCTCATTCACACTCCAGTGTGCCTAAAGGCCACCTCGACAAGATCCTCCGATCGTTCCCTCCGGCTGAGGAACTCTCTCTCCCTTGGAATGCAGACCGCATCAAAGCGGAGAACATGGCACTCACCTCCGGATCGCGTGAGTGGAAATTTACGCTCAGGGAGCCAACTTGGGAACCCGTGGCCCCTGAGGCCCTCGTTCGGCCAACCTCCTCCACCAGAGCCCTCATTTGAGAGGCCTCGGGCATTTCGGCTCGGCAAGGGAAGCCCCGGCCCAACGTCCCCTTCGCTCGATGGCTCCCTTCCTTCTTCTTCCTCTTCTGCTTCCTCGAACATTTCTCTGCCCCCGGCAGACTCCTCTTGAACTTCGGTTTCCCTCGGGGCCTCCTGTGCCTCGGCGAAAGGCCCTTCACCGGAAGACGCCCCGTGAGGTTCGGTCACTGGTTCGGCAGGTTCGGCTGCCCCTTCATCCCCGCTGGCTCTCCCACCAGCAGCCCAGGCTGAACCTCAGCAACTGTAACCGCTTCTCCTACCTCGACCGAAGCGGGGGCCGCTCCCTCCTCTGCAACTTCTCGAGCCACCGGCCTCCAATGAGGGAGACCGAGCTGCCCCGGCCACGGGGGTCTCCAAGTGAACCGACGTTGTTCCCTCGCCATCGTCGGACAAAACAGCAGGTGGGGAGGAAATTTCAGCAGCCTCCTCCGAAACCCCTGCGATATCTTGATCTTCCCCTCCTGACAGACCTTCCTCCGGCACCGAAAGACCGTGCGCCGCTGGAACTTCGATACTTCCAGCCCGCAGCGACGAGGAGCGCCGATCATCACCATCTCTCCTGATCCCCCTAGGGCGGGAGCGGATGGGCGAGACCTCTTCTCGGCCCTATGCTTGCTACCGGAGCCGGATCTCCTGCGGCGCTTGCCCAGCTCCTCCCTCACCTGATCTACGAACGCCGACCTTTCGGCTGTAGGAGCAATACGACTCGCTATTAGCTCGCAAAAATCGAAGTTGAAATCACATTAAGCTATTGGCTACAAAGTGATACTCACCACGAGGATCAACAGACTCAATCCGGCCGCGAAGAGAGCGTCCTCCGATAGAAGGGCGCTGGCTGGAAGCACTCGACTGCTGCGTAACACGATCAAATCCCTTTTCTCCTGCTCGATAACTCCGGATGCGCTTCTGGGTCCTTTACATATCGTCCCCACACCCGAGGGAAATCCGAGCCAATATTCCCTTCGACTATAAAGAATCGCGATTTCCATTCCTTTATCGATGACGGGTTGTCCGAAATCATCTTGAAAGACCTCCGGGGACCGATGTAAGGCCACTCTGAGGCCCTCCCGGAGACCAGATTGTAGCACACCCTGAACATGAAGGGTCACGGTTACCCCGATACGGCTGCACAACGAGATGAATCCGATGAGGTTGCGCCAGCTGTTGGGAGCCACCATAGTGAAGCATATATTATAGAACCTCATCACCTCCCGCACCAGCGGGTGAAGAGGAAACCTGAGGCCTGCCCTCAAACTTTCCTCATAACAGAACGCTCGTCCCCTAATCCAGATGTCACCTGTCATCAGCCGTCGGAGCAACAAGGTAACATCCTGAGGAATCTTGTACATGCGGCGTATCCATTCCAGATCGCCAGGGTCACCTCCGAAGCCTGATCGCTCGGACTCACCATGTTTTCGATCGAAAGAGACGCTGAGCAAGGTCGCTAAGAAAACGGGGAAATAAAGTTCTCTAAGGGAAAGGGAAAGAGCGCTACGAATAGGGATGGTGCCGCTACGACTCCGTTTTTCCCAAAAGAAACCGCCTCAGGGAGAAGATAAGGCGTCTCAACCAAGACGTCCGGAACCACCGCTGCAGGCACCGTGAAGATCGAGATTTCCTACGTGGCGCTTCCCCAATTGTTGCCTTCGCTTCTAAGAAACGATGGATCCACCTCGAGAAGGCAGGACGGCCACACAGCATTAATTAGGGCATCATTGCGTGGGCTGTCAAATACAGATCCCTCCATTCGGATTGCGCCACCTAAGTCTATACTCCCTATGCCCGAACCTACGCTTTGAACTAGGAGTGGGGGGCATGTGTTGAGGGGTAAAATTACCATTGCGTTGATAACCGTGCGAAGGGGCTAAGATCAGCCCCAGCCCCCACTTGCTACGCTGCCTACAAAGAACGAGCTAGCTAGTATGATTCGGCGGATCGAGCAACCCATAGCTCGGTTTCCCCGGGCCATCCATAGCTCGGCTTCCCCGAGCAACCCATAGCTCGGTTCCCCCGAGCAACCCACAGCTCGGCTCCCTCGAGCAATCCATAGCTCGGCTCCCCCGAGCAACCCATAGCTCGGTTTCCCCGAGCAATCCATAGCTTGGCTTCCCCGAGCAACCCATAGCTCGGTTCCCCCGAGCAATCCACAGCTTGGTTCCCCCCGAGCAACCCATAGCTCGGTTTCCCCTGGCCATCCATAGCTCGGTTTCCCCGTGCAATCCATAGCTCGGCTTCCCCGAGCAACCCATAGCTCGGTTCCCCCGAGCAATCAATAGCTCGGCTCCCCCGAGCAACCCCGAGCAATCCATGACTCGACATGCACCTCCGCGGAACCTGGCGCGGGAGAGCCCAAGTCTAGTGTAACAGGATCCCAAACAATAAATCATATCGAGGAGTGGCCTAGGATATGCAATAACGGCCTAGGACCTACGCAGTCATCAGATCTCACGCCATCAGAGAGCTCTCCCAGCCATCGATCCTTCAACGGACAAGATACGGATCCCACCGGCCTCACAACAGCTTGATTCGAATCATCTCCGTATCCCAACAACCTTCGAACCTTCCAGAAGGCGCTCAAGAATCAGGTGATTGCCTATAAATAAGACACCCCCAGATTCTCTCAAGTACGCGCACAAGCTCCCGTACATAACTCTTGGCTCAGTCTCAGCATCACTCTCTTTCACTGCTCCCCCTTTTTCTTATCCGCTGTCAGCGCTCCGCACGAGCTCCCGATTGGCCGCCCTTGGAGGGACTCCCCAGAGAGATCCTTCTCCTCATTTCTGTTGATCGTCGATCCCCACTGACTTGAGCGTCGGATGGTCTTCCGCAGAGGGCCACCCCCAACGCCTCTCATGTGAGGATTTATTTGCAGGTCCGCCCAGGAGGAAGCCTGATCAGGAGATCGATCGCGTCTGAGTCGGAGGACAGATTTCGGCGGCAACAATCACCAATAAAAATAAATAGCGACTTTATAAAATTTGGAAGATATCGAAATACAGGGCATCGAATCCGAGAGAAGAATTTTGACATTGGAGAGTGGATATCTTTCTTTCAAAGTTCATATTTTTATGCTGATAGAAGGGTGGATTTTACTATGTACATGAATTTTATCTTACATTTTTTATAGGGATGGCAACGGTTCGAAAATAATCCAAGACAGCCTATACCGATCCTTATCTTCATTAAATTTTATTATTTGTCAAGGACCGATATACCCGATCGAGTAAACGGATACCCACTGGATATCCATTTGTTCATTTACATAAAAAAATAAAATTATTTTATTAAATTTATAATTTATTAAAAATTTAAAAAATAATTTTGTTTAAATAAGATAAAATTAATCGTAAAAGAAAGAAGAGCAAAAGACTACTACGTGAAAGAAGGAAGAACAGGAGAATATATTATATTAAAGCTAATAGCGATGGATAGAGCTAAGAATACCATACCGTTTTTGAACCGTTTAATTGTTTAGCTATTAACGAAAAATTTTTATTACCCGTTAAGTTGTTTAGATCGAAATTTTTTTGATCCATTTAAAACAGTATCAATTGGATAAATAGTCAAACATAAAAATTACTTGTTAAGGATCGAAAGTATTTTGATCTGTTAAAAATAGTATTAATCGGATAAACACTCAAACGAAAAAATTGTCCCTTCCCTTTCTTTCAGTGACTGCAGGAAATGAAACGACTTCTGAATGCAGATAAATATCGCACGTGGATAAATCTTTACGTCTCTTTGGATGCGGAGGTAGGAAAAGAAACGATTGAATTGAATGCACAAACGTCTTTGAGACATTTCGTGTCAACATTGACGCCGCCTTAACGTGGGTGGACTATGGCATCACTGCAACTATCCTATGGATTTACATTTGATATGATCTGGGATATATCCCTTAGCCAAGGGACAAACTCTAGGGACCTAAGGGATGTTGTCGTGGGTCCACCGCTTCTCTGTCTCTCTCCACCGTTCGTCTCTGATGGTAATACTGGTTTCGGTCCGGTAAAAGGCTCCAGTCCTTGATTATTATTATTATTATTTATTAGATTACTCTCAGGATACAAATCCTACGGCATATATTTCAAGATAATTTTATTTTAAAAGATATCAAATAATTTAGTTGCTTAGGATGGGATCCTTCATCATTCGGGCTCTTGATGCGGTTAGGCCCAGTCCGACCTAAATCTAAATACCTATGAGTTAAGTTGGATTTTAAAATTAAATTTAATTCGACTTACAGGTCATATATGAATCTTGTATATATATATATATATTAACCTGATGTAATCTAATTCACTCAATTTATGAATATTAATTAAATAAATTTTATTTCCTTTCACTCTAATTATTTTCATCAATTCATTGAATAAACTCTCATTAAAATTAACTCTTCTTTTCACCTTAATAACGAGATTTTTGCCCATCTTTTTTTAACTTAATTATATTAAAATATTTATTTTGATAGACTTTTATTTATAATATGTTTAACTATATCAATAAATATTTTAAATATCATATTTTTATAAATTTAAGAATAATTATTTACTTGGATAGAATTAAGTGTTTTTAAATAAAAATTAAGTTTAATTTTATTTTTTTTAATCTTATTTAATTTTTTAAATGCATATATATTTGATTGTCAAAATTTAGATTTTAATTATAAATAATAGTCAAATATTTGGCTCTAATACAAATATAATCTGATTTAATTACATCAAAAACCTTAATGCTTTATTTTGAACTTAAATTATATTGAACCCCCAATAAAACCAGCTTATTCGGTTCTTAATTTTTTTTTTTTTCATAAAACCAACCCAATCCTACCTAATCGGTAAATAAGTTAGGTCTGGATCTAAATTCGTGATTTGAATATTAAATTAAATTAGAACGGAATCAAGAATAACTCAACCTAGCCCGGCCATTTTACAGGCCTAAGCTCAACTAAAGGGGGGAAAAAATTTACTATCCTATTTGATTAGTGAGGTCTAACAGGGATAAATTTTGAATCATTGAGACCTGAGCACGTAAGGTGAATAACCTCCACATAGCAATCAAAGGAAGGGTTTATGCAGTCGTGCTTTCAGTTCAGTTCATATATCGGAATGCTGATCTTCATTTTAAAATACATGCCCATCATTGACGCTGTTGCAACATTTAACGAGTTTCGAGCCAGCCATGCATACATACGTACACGCATCCATCTATTTTTATGGTTGCAGCAAAACAAGTTTTCTGGTTGATCTCAAACAAGAAAATTTATGTGCTACAGACATATGGAACCAGAAGTACAAAATTATATGCTCCAATTCGATTTAGTTTCTCTGTACAGGTATCTATCATCCATCATGGCCCAAACATGGGTTACAAATTGGATCCACTATACAAATCATGCATCTGGTTAAGCTCAAGTTCACAATATGACTGTGTTTGCATTTGCTCCAATCAAAAAAGAGCCAACAAAGCTTAATTAGTTACAAATGCTGGTTACTCTAGCTCAATTCATGACAGTGGCAGAATGAATGTAGTATCTGGTTAAGCTCAATTATGCAATAGCCAATTTTCCCATTAGCCTCGAAATATAAGTTACATGTGGGATGCCATTGTTCCCACAATCAGATTTTGTTGCATGAGAGAGCAATTTACAACTCTAAATTATTGTCATGCACTTTGGATCTTTGCCAAGAATGCTGGATTTGAATTCAAGGCCTTCCTTGCAAGGTTGCGCATATCTTCTCTTGTGGACTCTGTTATGCGTACTAGTTCTTTGACACCACCACTGGATATGAAGTCCATGGCATTATGTTCTGCAGAAATTAGACAAGCTTTAAATCCTTGCCATACTTTTTGGTGAAATATAAATGATGATGCTAACTTAGTGTCGGTTCAAATATATGCTAAGAAGATCAGGGAAAAAAGGATTCAACTTATAATCAAAAAAAAAAAAAAGTTAAATCTGCTTTGTTTTAGGAGCATTGCAGGATGGTGAGTTGAAAATAAACCACACCAAAATTCGTGCCAATTATTTCATAAACATTAAGAGCTTCTCCTTCCATAAATTTTGCAAACTACTAGTCAACTTGCATCACAATGCAACCTGAGTAAAAATTATTATAATATGTTGCAGAAGATGAAAGAAAAAGAGAGACCATATAAAGGGTAGAGAAACTCCGAACAAGAACCATATATTTATCACTTCTTGAAACTAATCAATGTTTGTAACATATTATGTACATACAGATTTATTATTATTTGATATACAACTTGCCAACATCCGTACAAAATGGAAGATTGGCAAGAAACATACATATATCGATGATTATGGGGATTGATTTTTTTGTGTAAGGTAATTGTGACTTTTATGATCTATGCGGAGTGAAGATCCAAAGTGAGTTCTAATCCTGGGTACAGTAGGCTCTCTATTTTCACTTGATCTTGGGATAATAAATGGACCCTCTAGATGCCTTTCCTTTTTAACAAGCTAAACTCCCTATTATAAATGATTCAAGTAAAATTGTGTGCTTCAATTTACTCAGTAAAAATTGAGTCAGAAGTGACAGAATTTTCTGATTGAAAATGACTCAAAATACTTGTCCAACAGATTAATACAGATGGACAACCTTCTGTAGTGGCCCAAACACTTATTATATTTTGCATCTGCAATCAATCTAAAGAAAATTTAATTCAAGCATGTTAAACAATGAGGCAGAAAAGTTGAAGAACTATCGGTAAAGCACCAGAGCCTCTAAAGGTATTTTTTTTGGGTTCATACTAAAGTAGATCATCCGGCAGTAGATCCAGCATGATTTGGGCGATCCAGTAGCGGGGGAGTCGAAAACCCCAACAGTAGCGGCTGAACAATTAGATCAATCAGCTCCATCAGGGAACCATTGATAAAAAGAAAACTGGTTTTGTTTAATAGAGCCAACTCAAGGGTCCTGAATCCTAATGCATTTATTTTTCTCTTAACAAAATTGATCCCACCAGCCAAAAGGAAAGGGAATATGGAGATGACACAAACGAGGAAACTATTAGAATTTCAAAGCTCGCTATGAATTCTGCAAGTTTTCTGTGCTGACCTGAGTTTTAGTAAATTTTGTTGGTTGTCTTAATATTGCATCAGGGCAGTGCAGACAAGGGCACAACACTACCCAGGTGCAAATAACCGAGGAGGTGGCTGCAATGAGCAGAAATGTCACTCACCAGCCTAAACAACGAGGAAACACTCAAATGTGAGGGGAAGGGAGCCCCACATTAGAGTTGAACTTAGGTTTGAATGAGGAAAATTTTAGCATTTTTTACATTGAATCAAAAGTATCTAACAAGTGTCCCAGTTGTTTTAGGAATTATTATAGCGGCTTTATATAAGGGTAAACCATAACTTCAAATTTACAAGGTGGATTTATGAAATCCTAAGGTTGAATCTTTATAGGATTGTTGTATTTATTCAAGCAATGATATAGTATCAAATTATATCAATATATTGGAAGAGAATATAAAAAAGATTTCTTGCAAAAAAAAAAAATGTATTCGTGCATTATGAACCTCAAATAGATGTACCATTTTGAGCTAGATGACAGAGAGCATGTTCAATGTGGCGCCTTGTTGGAGCTGAAAATGTAGCTGAATTGGAAACATCCAATTAAGTGCACCATCTTCAATAAGAAGAGATCTCCCTCTTTTGTATCCTATAGCTCAAACATATAAAATATACATCAATGCTTATATGAATTATATGTTAATAATAACTTTATACTAGCAAGATGTCATACACATGAATATCACATTTAAAACTAATACAGTTAACAAACAACACATTTGGTAGTTAAAAAGAATCATCCATTCATTATAATCTAGAGGTACGCTTAGGCAAAGGAGTAATTTGATACATGCAAAAGGAAAAAGAGGCAAAAATAGACCGAAAATTATATGAGAGAATATGATAAAGAAAAAATAAAATCTTTGCATCTTATAGAAAATATGATTCAAAACTAAGTAAAAAGAAGAAAAAGGGTTCACATAGCTGACCCTAACTAGTTTGAAATTAAGGCTTGGTTGTTGCCATTATAATAACTAAATACAAGCTTACATTACACATGCTTCAGTTTCATGATTTTGCATACATTTATTACACCTTTGAGGGCTTGTACATGAAAGAAATTGGATTAATACCTAAAATTAAAGCATCAAAATAACATGAGCATGAAATGTCCGAAAGTGTAGGTATATACATGAAGCTTGTATGCATGCACATATGCATGTGGATGCATGAATATATGTACAAAAATTGTTTCTGGATAAGAATAATGGTTAAGAACCATAAATCTTGCCCAGGTGAATTGTATAGGTCAGTATTTTATGCTTGTCTGTACCTTTTTCTGCATAACATAGGACTCCTCTTTGACAAAGTCAATAGCATTGACTGATCATGTTGGTTTAGTAATCAAAAGAACTCCTTACCAAAGGTCATAACATAACAACCCAGTTGAAGAAAGTAATTACAAATGCTGTCAAAATATAGTTGGCTATTCTAACATAAACACACCAGTAGCATGACTGACCATTTTTGCATCAACAAAACATATTAATTGGATTTTTACCAAATAACTAAATTGAAGATTTCTTGAGCTTCATGAAGCTAAAATCCTACTACTCTCTGATTGCATCAACTATGTACTTTAATAGAAACTTCGAAAAGTAATCAGGTACCACTGACAAATATCATTCAAGCACACATTATCAAGATCTCATCCTCAGGACCATCATTAGCTGAGGTGTTATGTCCAATTGGTTGACCCAACATTCCATAACGTGCAAGTCCCAAGCATATTATATCTTAACAGAATAATTTAAGCTCACCAGAAAGCAATAATTGACCACAACAGACAAGATGAAAACATAAGAAAAAAACCTTGGTTGATTCCTCTTGATTCACATTGTGCAAAGTTTGCAATCCCTCTAGCAATCTGTGCTATCACATCATTATTTCTGGATCTGACCATTCCCAGAAGTGCTTTTATTCCACCATCTTCTTTCAACATCACATGTAACTTTTCTGCAAGATAAGAATTCAATGTTATATTACAATGATCAGTGGAAACATACAGAATCAAATTAATATTCATGAAGAGCATATTGATGCTATTTTAATCACACATACATGCACAAATATCCTTCAGGGGTATGCTATTACAAGTTATAAGAAGATATGTTGTTAATTGGCTTTGATGTAATATCTGAAAGTAAATATTACCCTACCTGTTGCAAACAAAGGAGTCATAACTCAAAGAAAAGAGCCGGCTTAAACCGAAAAACCCTAAAAAGAATAGTCAGATTCTTTTCGATCTTCTACAGGGTTACTGGTTGTTCAGATAGGGCAGTGATAGAGACATGGACTATTCATGAGCTTGCTAATTTGTGCATCATACTTTTCTGTCTATCATCGGTCATGAAATCATGGAGTAATGATAGTAAGAGAGAAGGATCTTTGCAACCTCTGCTGACATATGTTTTATGTGTGTACTAGTTTGAATTGCATGATGAACCATTCAAATTTAGAGTTTGGATTATTAACTTGGCCCTCTATGAACTTGTCTAGCATAATTGGCATCTTTATTCCCATCATTTAATTGTTGATCTCAGGGCCGAGAAATTAGTTAACCTTGCTAGCCGTGATCATGCACAACAAAAGAATACAAGTTTCCCCATTTAGAACACTTCTTTGTGGAACACGAGACCTACCCAGTCCAAAGGGATGGATGAGCCCGCATTATGCATCCAATCATTGAAGAGCTTTTCCCCTTTTATGGAATAATATAGTAACTGTTATAGCCTTTGTTCATCGCTACAGCTAAGTCCTTTCTACTTTCAAGCATGCATGTGCAAAAACGTTCACATCTTTACTACTACCATGTCAAAGAAGTTTCCTTATGTTGTCAAGCCACGTGTAAATTACATTAAACCCCAAATGCATCTCTCCACATTTTTTTTATACATGTTTTAGAATAGAGCGCCTCTCCGTTTCATTGTCCTAGTTTATTCGACACAACTCATTTTCACCTATTTACATCATTTTACATGATTGGTCCAAGATATTAACCACACTGTAATGTCATTTAGCCATCATTCTTGGGGACTACTAACAATTTCATTTCACTAAAACTGCAACCATTATGCTAGTATTCTTTAAATTTAAAATCCTTCATCAAATCTAATTTCACAGACAACTTCATCTTTGTTTTATTATTAAAATTTTTTAGTCTGGAAATAACATAAAACATAGGGCCTCTTACTTGATACAAATAGCAGATTTATCTATGAAAAGTATCAAAAAAAATAATGAGCTCAGTCCAGCCCTTACAACAGGGTCGTTGTAACTGGAGTCAGTTATGCCACTATTACCACTTCTAACACTTGTTACTGCACCCTGATACATGTTCTTATTAATTTCAGCCTATCCCTTATGTGTAGCTTATTTCTTATCAGCCACCAAAATACCTCCC
Source organism: Calamus simplicifolius (assembly GCA_900491605.1). Lineage (NCBI taxonomy): Eukaryota > Viridiplantae > Streptophyta > Magnoliopsida > Arecales > Arecaceae > Calamus > Calamus simplicifolius. The sequence goes on along the minus strand of UESW01004446.1, from coordinate 344,831 downwards.
ACTGAACTATACCAGATGCATCCTCAAAATTAAGATCATCCGCAGATTATTTATCTTTTCTTAGATAAGTACGGATGTCCTGGTCTCCAAACATTCATACCACAACCACTTGAACTCAAAAAAAAGCATAACCATTTTGATTATCATCATAAGCTACTTATTAAAGGAAAGACTATAAATAGTATAAAAGACTATAATATTCCTAACTCCATCAAAAATACCATCATTTCCAGGACTTCAGTGAAAGTATTTTCATGCATCAGATGTGTACGATGAAGGCCCAATAAAATTGCACATGACCATGCTGAAATAAGTGCCAAGAAATAATTAAGCATTCAACATCTTGATTGTAATTTTATTCAAAAATAGAAATGTTGATGAAAAATTGAAACATGACACCAACCCATTTAACTGCTGTAAATCCTGGGGAAACTTGAACACAGCCTTCAAAGAACAGATTATTTTGGTTTCCACTTCAATAGAAAGGAGAGCACCCTAAAGGCAAACTCAAAAGAGAAACATAAATTGATGTCTTTATGAACAATCAATGCTTGTATACCACTCTGTATTTCATAACATTTAACCCTTATCTTAATCTAAAAGCAATGCACTATGATGGGATATGCTCATCTTTCATACATCAATTTGTGAACATTCGATGCGGTATTGCAAGGAAAAGAGAGTATCCACCAAAAGAGATTATATCTGGAACTTCAACCAAATCTCAGCAGAAAGAATTCTGATGCTCAATACTTGCTAATATTTTTCAGAAAAAAAGGAATGATTAAAAGAGCTGAATGACAAAACAAAAGTTTATCTATTGTAACAGATAATAAATATTGAAGTGTGATATTCATGAATTACCATTTCCGCATAAATTAGCAAGTGCTCCAGCCACCATCCTAAGAGTTTGAGGATCATCCGTCCTAGATGCTATATTTGCTAATAATCGAGCACCTCCTTTGCTCATTATTAAGCCTTGATTCAACCCTATAGGTATCAGATGAAAAATAAACAAACCCATCATTGTTAGTTTGATAAAAATGATAGAGATATAATAGCATGAATGTTTTTAACAATGAATATGACTGATATGACTTCATACATATGGAGCCTATTACAGTTGTCAACATATATAATGATTTGCCTTAGATTGTCCCTAATATTGGTTCTATTGAATATATAATGATTAAGAGTACAGGAAGCTGATGCTCATGGCTGTCAACATTGGAATATAATTGAGCATTTGCTGATTTACAGGACAGCAGGTTGCTTTTACCAATGGCTGTCAACAACATAAGGTTTTTGTAAGAAATGAAACTGAATGACCCTCTAATATATCATACTAATATCAAGGTTTTCTGGTTTTTATCTTTTGCATATGGGCATATTGAAAAAATGAAATGATTTTGCATTGTGCCTCGCACACATCCTTCCTCTACTCTTTCCTTTATTTGTCACTCTCTTCTGTTGAACCACAGCCATTTATTTTAATGTCATTAATTTCTATTCAATCTCAGAAACCGAAAAAGATAATTTCTTGTCAAGAATCTCCTTTCCATTGAGATCTTACCAAGTTTTGTTCTCATACAACTAATGTCACCACTCCACTATATAAAGGACAACAAGAAAAACCAACTACTTGAGAAATACAGAAGAGGGAAAAGAAAAGGCACTGAGATACTTAGCCATGCCTGGAATTAGCAGTCTCAAAGCATTTGGCCTAATTTTCTTCTTAAATAAAGGCAAATTTAGATATATCCAACCTCTAATTTCTCAAAACTTGAAATAGCATTGCAGGTCATCCTAAATAGGGATGTTTAACAATTGAGGATCCATAAAATCCCAAATAGAATGGATATAAGGCAGGATGGTTATGGTCAAAGTGACTATTTATACCTCCCTTCTCTACCTTTGTCATGTCCATTTTTTTTCCGCTTTTATTCCTAAATCCTTTTGTGTTGCATTCCTAGGAGACTTGTGATAAAAATGAAATGTTAAGTCATGTCTGCCCAAATATTTTGGGTACCTGTAAAATATAGTGGCTCAATGCACCATAGTTGGCAGATCCGGCTCGAACATCGACCCGGCTAAGGGCTTGGGTCATCGGGTCACTGGTTTAACCGTCGGATCACCGATTGAACCATCGATTCAATTATTTTAATATAAAATATATTTATATTAATAAAAATTAATTTTTAATAAAAAATTAAGATGAACATGATAATAAACTTTAACATCTAATGCCATAAAAAATCGGTTCAGACTGGGTTGACCGGTTCATGGGTGAACCGGATGGGTTGATCGGGTTATTCCGAGTCTCTTACACATCTGGTTTTATGTTAGAATCAGACCGGCTTAGCCTTCGGTCCGGTTCAACCGATCCAATCGGCCGATTCAGTCCGATTCTGACAACTATGCAATACACCATCGTGCTACATATGATATGGGTGCTATGCATACCTAGGGTACCATAAGACAGTACAGGGGCACACTGTATCATACTAACTTATAACGGCAGTTATCGGTACAAGATTAAGTACCAAACCTTGATCAAAAGAAAAGAACTTCTTTCATGTAGAGTGGAAATTGCCATACCTTAATGCCTGTCCAGATGCACCAGCTACTATGGTATTCTGCTGGAACTGGACAATCCATGGTAATCTTAAATCATTGCTGTGGGCATAAACTACAGCATAATAGAATAAGGTCTTCACATTATTGATGTACAGTTGGTTATGCTAGAATAAATAATAGAATCCATTGATATGGAAAAGCAAAGGGCTGGAAGTGCGCTTAGGCTGGCCCAAGCCTATCGAGCCGGACTATGGACTAGGCCCAAGCTAATTCGGGTGAGGTTTTGACCTAAAATTAGAGTCCAAAAAAAACCAGGCCAAGCTCGGTCTTACTGGGCCTGACTCAAGATTGGCCCTGACACTGCCCGAATCTTGACCTGAAGAAGGCCCAGAGGATGGCCCTCAGTCAAGCCAGAATCTAGCCCAGACTCAGGCCTGAATCTAGCCCAAATCTGGGCCCAAACCTTAAAGAAGTGGTGGACCTCATAGATTTTATACTGAATCTACTATCTACCATGCGAGAATAGCCTTTCATGGTAGTAAATCTTCTTTTGCTTGTTAATCAATTAATTTGAGAAACTCCTATTCCAGAATGATTAGGTGAAATCATTTTAAATCTTACAGATTTTTGTGCAGGCATTTAAAAACTGATATTAGTTTGTTGGCCTGACTTTAGCCCAAATGAACTGCTGTGGGTTGGCCCAATTAGGCTTCAGGTTGGGCTCAAGCTTAGATTTTGGGGAAAAAAATTGATCCACAGCCCAACATGAAGCCCCAAAAAATTTGGACTAGGCTCAAGCAAGGGTGCCCCAACTTAGTCCAACCCTATGAAGACTTTAAAAAGCATGAAGCAAAATATGGGGAAAATGATCCAGTTGCGAAGAAGAATATTGAACAATGACATACCTTGCCATTTCTTGTAGAAGTGGCGTTACTAGTGAAAAGGCTTGTCAAATTATTCTATGAAAATCAATCAACAATATACATTGCCAAGCATTCAATCTTTCATGGAACCACAAAACATATCAAAACCAGCAGATATGTTCACAAAGACCGTGGAAAGGAAAAAACAATGTATAGTGCCCCCTAATTAAAATTAGGGTTTAAATCCAAGCCAAGCTGAGCATTAGGCAGCTCAACTTTGATTCATTATACAAAAGGGGTAATTAAGCTCGAGCCAAGCTCAAGCTGAGCCTGAAGTTCTGTCTTGAAGCTTAGCCTGTTCATCATGTGAACTGAGCATAGATGAGCTTTTTTTATTAACAAGCCTAGTCATGTTTCTTTTCATTTTTACAAGCCTATGGTGTTTCAAGCTCAGTCTTTTACAAGCCCATATTTCAAAAAGGATCTAGCCCAGCTAATTTCCTAGCTGACCGAGCTTAAACAATCAGTTATAAACCAAGCCCAAGCTGTTAACAAATAGCTTGGTTTCTCCGCAGCCTTATTTGAAGTGCTCGAATTTAAGCAACAGTATTCAAGATTTATCAGTTTGATAATGTTGTAATGGCATTGCAGTATGTTCCCAGTGCATGATAAGTTTTTTTGTAATGAATCACTTGTTTTCCAGGTTAACTAAGAGTTTAGGTTTCAAAATACTGATGCAACAATATTCTAGAGGTCAACTAACATTATTAGGGGTGGATTAGTCATTATATCACACAATAATATCACCTAGCAACATAGTTGTAGACATTTGTTTATTGCCAAGGCATTGTCAACCATAAAATTGATGAACCAAGTTGTGATTATCAAAATAATTTCTAGAAAGATCATAGAAATTACATATGATTTTTAACTATTAAAACCAATAACAGTGATTCAGGGGTTTGAGATAGGAATTTTCTACTAATGGTGTAGAAGGAAACAAGTTTATCATTCTGTTGTATGATGTTAAGATTTACACAGGTCATACAACGCACATCGGTTCTCCATCAAAGTGTCATCATCATATACAAAGCATCACATCAACTAGTCCTTGGGTGTGTTTAATTTATCCTCTCCATTTATTTTGAATGCTCTAATTTATGCGATCTATCAACAAAGATTAAAAAAAATACAGACAAGTTCAAGATTGTTCATTATTTCCAAAATTTGGGCAAGATCATGGAATCCAAAATCAAGGCGCATGCCAAGTTATCATATTTCTTCATAATCAAGGAAATGGATAACAAAATTAATGATATTTTTACTTTTTAGCAAGCAAACAAATAATCATTCTGATGAATTTGCAATGGAGAACTAATTTATCAATGTTGCAACTACATACACCATTTCCACTATTCTGATTCATATTAAGATGGTTTAATACCTATTTATCATTCAATTACATAGTTATTGATCATGTACAATATATAGGGCATCTATCATCACCAAAGGCACATGTTGCTATTTAAGTGCAATGAAGATATTCATGTGGAGATTAGGATAGAGGATCCCCCAGTAAAAGATCAAAACATCCATCCTTATGGTAAAAGAATCTTCTTAAATCCCAGTCATCATTTCTAGCACAAAATTATGTCAAAATATTCTTCCTTGCTTCCTAGTCAATTGATTCATGCAAGGAATTTGGCTCTATATGCAAGGTAGACTTGGGTTAAAAGATAGTACTTGTTATTTAAGGAACAAATTTTAGTCAATAACTAGGTGCAATATATTTTGTTTTCTCATCATTTGATGGAGTCAACCTTGGTAGTTAACCAGTTTTTGCCAAAGTTCTTGCACCGGGATATTTTAAACCAGGTTCCCTACTTGTCAAGTAAACCACACACTTAATTAGGAATCAATGAACGAATCATAAAGCATTAATTTTTTGCTATAAAGTAATAGATTAAGTATTGTATGGTTAAATGAACTGTTTAGCCTCTATAAGTCAGATTCCATGACAAAGACCAGGATGGAGGAGCTTTAAGATACATCTTACAAAGAAAAAGATTAAAAGGTTCTTGTTCCAGCATTCAAGGTAAGCTAGTAATATGTTTTGATCTTTATTTTGAATATTTCATAGTTATATCCTAATAATTTAAGAGCATATGAATGATTCAAAAGCTAGCAGTGAAAAATGTAGCCCAGGATAGGACTTGAATGCAAAGAGGATTCATAAACCAACATCATTTAGGGTTACTTTATTCTATATCCATTGTAAAATTCACAAGTGTTGAATATTAAATTTTACTTATCACTGCATAATAGGCTAGCTAAAAGAATTTTATTTTCTAAATCACATGAACAAATATAACTACATTCTTAAAACCACAAACTAACTACTCAGTTATAAAATAATCGTTCCATCTTCAGATATTTATTATATTACCATTCGTTGCCAAATTAGCTATAGCACCAGCAGTAACTCGATAGATAGATATATTTTCTGATGATTCTAAAAGCGCAAGTAGAGAATCCAACCCTCCTTCCTCAACAATCCTTTCCTGGTTTACATCTGCAAAGAGGAATATAAACTGCAGTTAAAAAGGGTGTAGATTGTTAAATTAGTAGATTACAAGCTGTCACATGGAGAAATATTTCTAAGGTCATTATCATCCAAACAACCAATCAACCAAATCAAGATAACATCTGCAAGAAAAGTAGTAGATCTTCCTATTATTATCCATCTAATTTAGAGGTAACTTAAACAGTAGAATGGTTACTTCAGTTGAAAAAGCCATTTCTGATTCATTTTCTAAAAAAAGATTTAATAGTCTATAGGAGATATAGCGAAGATCAGTCACTCAAAGTTTACACCCAAGAAGATCACTTAATGATCCAACAGAAATTGCAGTTATCTACAATCTGAACCTTAAAGCTTCTTTAAGATAGATAAAAGAGTGAACAAGAAAGATGAACTACTGCGTACATTATTACATAATTTACATTAGCATGATGGTGTGTTGTGTCATCAGGAACCATATTGATTCCCATTGCCTATGCTAGCCTGCTCAACTACTTTCTAAAGTGGCTGACTATATGGTACATGAACATAAATATGCTAACATGATGCTGCCTCATATAATGCAGTGCAGATAATACATGTTTTAAACCTTGGAATGAAATTAATTAACTTGAACTTCATTCAAGAGAAAATAGGTCAGTGTGGATGTCTTAAATTATGAAAAGCATCCATGAACAGGACTTAGATGGAAATAGTCTAGTTTTCTTTGCTCCGAAGGTCAAGATACAGCAGGCAGTACAGATCCAATCATCCAAAATATTCTATTTCCTATGCAGCATTTAATGTCATACAAGCTCAAAATACCCATGATGATGGATTAAATAGGCCTAATTCACTATAGATTGAAAGAAAACACAATTCTGCAAAAGTATAGATGATGTTCACAAAGAGAATAACAACACTCAAGCAGGCACATGTAGACTTACAAATGATACATTCATTTGATTATTCAAGTGGACATATATCATCTCCAGGAGAAATCAAGATATATATAAAAAATTTGCAATTTGGAACATTGACATAAAATTGACCAGATTCATGAGAATACAGTAGGGAAAGAACTAGGATATTTGTCATACCTTCAGCAGCAAGATTGGCAACCACCCTCACTGCATATAATTGCACATCCAGGTCCTCAGATTTTAACAAACCTATTATATTTGAAAGACCAACTGTACATGTAACACCAACAATCATGAGTCAGAAGAACAAAACATATCAAGACACTGTCAGAAAGACATTTATGAAGACACATTAAGCTTGATGCATAATATCATGCCTTCTTCAAAGATCTTGGAGATAGTATCCTTTTGAATGGATACCGTCTCCCTTGACTTGTTTGACTTGGTTGCGTTCAATGCACCTCCTGTTCCTGATGTTGATCTAATCGAATTGTCCATCTGATACGACCTCTTATACTGTGAAAGCAGTCAAAGATTATAGCACAATCATTCATGAGCAATTTGACTATTAAGCATTGCATTGATCAATACTAGTTACCTCAAGTTCACTATTGCAATCATTTAAAACTTTTTTCAATTTGACAATATCATCTTCAAGACTTTGTCTTTGCATTTCTTCATAAAACAATTTTTCTTGCAGGGATTTAAGCTCTTTATTTAACAATTCATGCGTAAAAACATGAAAGTTTTACCATTCAAGATATAAGGAAAGATGATTTTTCACAAATATGATGTAGAAGCTCAATTAGAAGATTTTTCAATTATGAATATCAATAATGTAATGCTGATCATACATTTTCCTGCGTAAAACATGAAAGTTTTACCATTCAAGATATAAGGAAAGATGATTTTTCACAAATATGATGTAGAAGCTCATTCAGAAGATTTTTCAATTATGAATATCAATAATGTAATGCTGATCATACCTTTCCCAGTAACATTTCATTGTTTTCTGCTTCTAGGGATTGAATTTTACTTGCAGCCTCTTTGTTCAGCTTTGACATCTCCTGTTGGAGCTCATCAATCATCTTCTCTTTAATCTGGGCAATTTTTTCTCAAGTACATCATTACTTATGGAATCATTTATAAGAAGGAAATCACAAAAAGATGATGAGAATAGAAGATGATGACAATAACAATCCATAGCCTAGGTAAGCAAGATATGAGATATTCAAAAGGAAGGGAGCAAGGTCTGTTAAGGTCTGTCACACCGACCTATAGTGGCCATACTGTTGCAGTAAAATATCGGTATAGTACCAAGATTCAGCTTAGTATATAAGCCAAATTGATCCACACAGTTCCAAATGGAGCATAATCGGAACATACCTCTTACTGTTTATACATATACAAATGGGGTACATACTCTCATTAACTTTACCAAAAACTTGGAAGGAAGTGCTTGAGCTCTACACATCAATGTATCCTAGTTTGGATTGCACAGACACTTGTTGCCCACTACTAGTTTAAGATATTCAAGCATTTTGACAATACATTTTGACTCAACCCAATTATTAGTCAAGGAATGGTTGGAAAAGCTAAAAGCAAATAAAGGTAGGGTCTGGTTTGGATCATTTATCTAAGATTATTTTGATATCTGGTTAAGCTGCCATGAAATGATAAAAACCAAGTTGTATAGCATGAAATGAATCATATGTTTAACACATCCATAGGCAACATCTTGTGTCTTGCATAATTATTCCTCCCTCTTCACCCACTAAGTCAACAAAGAAATCAGCATATATAAATGTATGATTTAACATGACCTCAGATAGCTGGCTTAGGGATTTTTCTTATGACAGCTTGGGTTATAAACCTTTTTAGTCTCAAAGTGGTTTTAATACATGGACTATTTTTTTACACAATGGTTATAATCTCTCAATTTTCATTTATTTCATGTTACAAATTAGGGGCAGCAGAGATTCAAAGAACATATAATATTCTATTTTATATGTCAACAAAAGTTTGATTCTTCTTATATATATATATAAAAGTCTTCATTTTTCTCTTAACTAATCAATATTCAATAAACTTGTAAGCTCAGAACATGATTTCAATTTTTTCATAAAAAGCAGCTTCTACTTTCTTTTCCTTCTGACTCCTATTTCAAGAAGCTAAATGAGATTAAAGAGTCAATTAGATAGAAAATACAGGTCTCTCAATTTTGTGCACATATATTATATATTATTGTACAAGACTGGACAAGCCGTCACCCAATTTCAGATTATAGAAACATAATCACCAACTACTAACTACATCAAGAGTATACTTTGTTCTTTATTTTGAAGTAGGATTAAAATTCAATCATAACCAGCAAGCATTATGATCTTAACTGGAATCAGAATATAAATCTTTATTATTTGTTCCTATTGGAGGTTGCGTCCTCCGTCTTAAATTATCATCAGATAAAAAGCATCAATGTATAGACTATTGGTTAACAGATGGCCAATAGCAAGTTTACAAGAAGGTCAAAGTTACCGAAGTTACACTGGACACATAATACGTATGTAAAACATGTTAACTTACATCAAAATTGAACATAACTCCTTCCATTTGAGTTTATTGCTATACACATTGAATCCTCATAAAAAGCACAAACCGGTCCTCACAAATCAAGAGAGAATTGGCCATCAACCATAAGCCTTTGATTCTACATGCCGATAGAGAATCACATACATACAAACAAAATTTATAGCATAAAGAGAAATAAAAAAACTCAGACATAATCAATAACCAATAAAAATAACAATTTTACATAAAGGTACAGTTATGGTACAAAGAAAACTAAAAGCATATTGTGGATACTAAATAAATTAAGTGATAGAATGAGACGTTAAAGGAAGAAAAAAAAAGCTTCATGATGCATATAGAGAAATTCAACAGATTGCAGCCTATGGATTAGGAAATTCCTAGAACATATGCAAATATATGTTCTCTATCACAAGATTTTTCTTTGCAACAGCCATTACCGGTTGAGTCAAAATAAGAGTACCCTATATCCTAATAAAACTCTAAAACATACAAAGATGAGTCGAAAGTTTCCACACGATAATAGGAGTGCAAAATCATAGCATCCAAAAGCAAAAAGACTGTCAAACACTCAAATGAATAAAACCAGGAAAAACATAGGTGAATTATTTTCTCTCATTTTACCCGGAGTAATTTTTGATTGTCACTCAGTTGCTGCTGCATTTCAGTCATCTGGGCTTTCAAAGTTGCATGATAAGAGTTTTCATCTTCTAGACTCTGGAGTAGCTCTGCTATTTTTTTTTCATACATCTGAGTTGTGTCTGCAAGTACCTTCTGATATGTAGAACTTTCAAGCTGCTGCTGCTACTAGCAACAAAAACTAGCATTAGATGTACAACACTGTGGGGCTAAAATATATGCAGCAAATTATCTACAAATGCACTTCAATTAAACTAATTTAGCATTTAGAGTTATATGTTGAAAAAAAATGCTATCAAAGTGGTAAATCTAAACAAATAAACACAAATATGCAAAGCATAAAACAATAGAGAACAAGGAACAAGAGAAAGGGAACAAGAGAAAGTAGCGTCACTATCTACTTTCTGAATCTTGTGTTCACATAATCTGTTCAAGGTGAGGCCAGGGTACAAGTTTCACATGCAGGCTGGTGTGGGAACAAAAACACAAGAAATTTCTATTCAAGCAATATATGCCATACTGATTTCCACTCAAACACAACATGCCAGTGCATGAATGACATCACAACACTATAGGCACCAGTTTTTTCTTGTGTGTGATATAATGCAGGACCATTTGGGGAGTCACATATTTTAGACATGGTGGGTTGGATCAAAACCTGCCTAACTCATGCAAGACCCAAATTTTATCGGGCCAAGATAATGGAAAACTTGACTCAACCTGCTCAAGTTCAGGATGTTTCAAGGTACCCAAGATAAAATTAAACAAATAAAATGTATTTTAAACATTCAAACTAAATTAATAAGAAATTAAAGTCCATCCTCTAAACTTTCACCTGCTTTCTCCTTGCTACCTGAGCTAAGCCCAGCCCTGATCCCCTCCCCCACCATGTAATCCTCTCACTAGAGCCCTAATCTAGCCACGCATTTCCTATGGTAAAATTTAGTCAAAAAGAACAAGAGTGACAAAGAGCAAGATAAAAGAGCATCCATAGGTGACTTTCAAGAAATTTAATACAGTGGATTTCATGTTGAAAACCAAAACCAATTAAAAAGTATAAAAGCACTTTGTGCAAATTATATTAGGAAGATAGATGTTACCTCAGACTTCACAATGAATTTCTTTTCCGCATCAGCTAAGGATGCCTCGTACGCTTTCGCTTTCTTCTCCATTTGCTCTTTCTCAGCGTCTCTATGTTTTTGTTGTCTGTCCATCTCTGAAGTAAGATCATCTATTTGGCGCTCAAGTTTCCGGCATAGACTCTCATAATCAACTTCCTCCCTTATCTTCATCATGTTTACTATTTTCATTGCCTGGAATTATAAAAAACCACAAAAAATAGTCCAACAACAATAATTATAGATAGACGAACTAGTTTTATACATAATGTTTACATAATTTCAGATAAATATAATGTAAATTGAAAACAAAAACGCACACACTACCTCCATGAAACATTGGACAAAAATTTGCTATCTAACTGCAGGAATGCAGCTTCAAAACAGCTGATTGACTCTTGTGGGGAAACAAGACAAAAAGGAAAATCTTTTATTCCATCATAATACCAAAAAAGGGAGATCAAACACTGGGAATTAGCTAAGAGCAATAGGACAAATAAGACAACAGATTAGAAGTACAACATTAGTATGTCAGCCAATTTCTGAGTACAAGAAAGAATGCTTTATCAAGGACAAAGTGGATGATGCTCCAGACACTTTGAACCAAATTAATCAAAATGGCAGTATGATTTTGGATGAGTATGTCAATAAACCAAAATTTGTGAATCAAGATGGAACATAAGATTGGAATTTACTTTCTCCTTAAAACAATGAAGATTAGCATCAACCAATCTAACAAATGAAGCGTCTCGTTAACTTGGATAAATGATTGGGAGATTTATAGCTTTTCTCTACTCTTTAAACCAAAAATATAAATCTACTACAAGAGCCAAAATCCAAATAAAGGATTTAAATATTGCTATAGCAGAGCAACCTGGCCAATGGCTGATATAAATACATGCACTGTCTTATCAACAATTTTGAGAAATCCCAAAAAGATTCAGTCAACCCCATAATATTAGCAATGTTGAGCCATAGTCCAGCATGAACTGATACAAGCAGACATGACCAGTTCTGTGGTACCAGCCATGTTGTTTGCAAGCCCAGGACTGGCAAAGTTCATGCCAGGCAACATGGACCAGTACTTTAATCCTCTGTCCAGAGAAGGTCCAATTTGTCATGGCCAGTGCCAATACGATTTTCCTGCCAAGTTGCCTGAAGAATGAAATTTAAGGCAGAGCAAGATAAATGGATTTGAAACAGAAAAAAAGAACACAGATGCATTTTCTCATACAAGTATCCAGAACTTAAACATGTTTAAAAAGAAAAATTGCCATTGAACTTTTGAATAGCACTGACCCTCTGTCCAAACATGATTGTGCTTGCTGTTTCAGAATAATGCCGTGCAGATGGACCAATAGTTGTAATAAGAGATGTCCTTGCAGTGCCTGAACAACAAAAGGATAAGTAAGAAATCCTTTAAAAGATCCATTTGGCATGATGAGAAGACAAATAAAAATTTAAACACTGATGCAACAGCTAACATCATAACAAATTTCTATTCAATCAGTTCAACATATTCCGCTTTCATCAATTTAAACAAAAGCCACCGCAAAACAGTTTAACATGAACAGGTAATAAATGGACAGCTAAGTTTTCAGCCTAAGATGTATGCAAAACCCAAATTACACACTGTGCTTGTAGCTACCATGTATAGGATACTCAAACTTATCAAATGCAGCTAGGACAATTGTTGGATACTTATTTTTTAATCTTCTTTTTTATAATATAAAAGATAGTCTCTGGATACTTCCACGAAGAGCGCAAGTTATTTATCTGTTCTTTCAAGGATGAGGAGAAAGGTTTTTGTTATTGATGAAAGGTTTTTGTTATTGATGAATGTTGACATTTTGATAATGGATATAATCGATAGCTAATTGTAGAGGCTATGATGTTGATGCCATTGTATAGAGTATAGAGTACAACCCATGGTCCATGAAACTGAATGATAACTAATTGTTGGTGTCTGTGAACTCTGCTATTGTTGCATGTAGTAGCATGGACTGTTACTGGGAAAACTCATTATATTTTACAGTTGTTTTTTTATGCATATGTAAATAATATATAATTATTTAGTGTCATATAATGGCCATATCACATGCTATTTTGTCATAATTTGTAGTATTGATGTGTTTCCTTTTTTCATATCCATATCTCATATCCATGTCCATGCTTCATACATTTTAACCGGCAAATATAATGCAAAACAAGTACAAGTAGCAATTTAATAGACGAAAATTAAAGGCAAAACATCTATATCATAATTCAACTAAAAGTCCTTTTAAATATTACAATATAATGACAAGGAAAGCATAAAGACAATCTGGAAATGACAGAACCAGGTTAATAGGAACACCTCCAAATGAATCACGAAGCAGCCTTGTGAGCTTGGAGTCTCTTGTTGGTATATGAGGACTATTCTCAGCTAAAGCATTGATACATTTTCCAAGAAAAGTGAGTGAGAGATTAATAAACTTAGCCTCTTCAAGCATGTGACCTTCACTGCCTGCAAATCTTTGTCATTAGTTGTGAGGAAATGAAATAATAGAGTGAACTGGTAAAAAGATGGTAGAATCCATATTTACAACCACCAAACCAATAAATTTTAACAAATCTATAAACATAATTTCAGAAAAAATTGCTATTAACTTATCAACAACTTATTAAGGATCTTCACACCAATTTTTTCACTTGATACATGTAGGAACTTGTGGACTACAGAAGTTATCCAATCAATAAATTGATCCAGATATGTCAAGTTGAATATATGAGGTCCTTCCAGTTTCTAATCAAGGTATAATACTTTTGTGAAGCAAATTTTTGAAATTCTGCCTAGCATGTTTCCTAAGTTTACTCAGTTCAAGCCTCAACACTAAAATGTAAAAAACTAATCACCAATATGTTTCTATGCAAATATATGTTACCATATACAAAGAAATGTGTATGCATGAATGTATGTAAATATGTATGCATGCATGTATATAATGGGGTGGAGATATAATAGATACAGAGTAAAAAACAGTAGTTCGCACCAAGAGACAAATTCAAAGTGGGGTTGCAAAAAATATTAACTGTTTAATATGATCTAGAAAATATAAAATGCATATGAACTCCTCGACTTTGCATCAAGTTTCCCAAAATATGAGCATGCGTAAACAGATAATAGATGATTAAAGCATGACACAAAATCATCAACAACACACATAAAACATCAGCCACATTTTATTCCTCGAGTATTTTTCATCATTCTCCGCATAAAGCTACAGATAATTTTTTTAAAAAAAAGTCTTTGCAAAACAAAAAATAGTAAGCATTTGAAGCATGGAGTAATAACCTCCAAATATTTTCTCATTTATAAGAGTTTTAGATGATATACCCTCCAGCCTACTTTCAGAGATGCCTTTCTTTTGGCCAAGTTGCCATATCAAGGTTTCCAAGACCAGTTTAGATGGCTGAATTCATCTTGAGAGCCAGTCAAAATTCATTCTCATACTTAATGACTAATGCCCTGATCCTTGAAGAAAATTCCTTAGATGCAATAGACTGTTGGTCAATTTTAAGGTTATGGTTTATGTAACCAGTTAAGAAACTTTTTAAATGATCTAGTTTTCATCTAGAGAAGGTTAGTGTGGGAACGAAACAGTACTTAACTTTCACCTTCAATAGACAGTGTATGTATCATTATCTGGCAATATAAAATGTAATAGATGATAATTTACTGGGATATAATGAAATTATAATAGAAGCATACCGGATTTGTCTATTCTTTCAGATCCTGCAAGATCGACGATCAGCAACTTGCTTTTTTGAACAAGTGGCAGATGGGATGATGGTAAATCATCATTTGAACTGCTAGCCAGAGAGGAGGCATCATTTTCCTCTTTCCTCCTTGAAGATCTTCGGACGTGAACCTACATACATGTCAAAAAACTATGAAGTAATCAATAATGTAGATCCTCTAAATATGTCATAAAAGAATAATTATAATTTAATAGAGCAAATTCAAAATAGTCCAAAACTAGACTTATATAAGGTCTACCCACCATAAGAATAGCATGACTTCGAGATGATTCGGTATTTAATTTAGTATTTGCAGCATGGCGGTTTGCTTCAGCAATCTGCAGCAGCTCCAGAAAATGGTCAAGATCCCGTATTTTAACCAGAGAAGCACCAGGCAAGGACACCTCACCAGTTTTCGGATCCTCAACAATTGGAATATTGATCTTTTCAGGTGCCAGCAGATCTTGTATTGATTCTAGATACAACTGAAGAATAATGAACAAGAATAAACCATTTATTGTCGGCAAACATGTCATTGATGGAACACAAATAAAGCAATTAATGAAAATGACAAACTAGCAAGCTTAGGCAATAGAGACATAATAATATTGATCCTCTAGACTCCAGCAGTAAGATGTGAAGGAATTATTTCAGACGTGGCAGTTAAACCATTAGAGGCCATAAAACTATTATTAAATCATCTCCCGCATGCATTATCTTAAAAATAGTAGTTTACAAGACCTGGATAATTAGAAAGGGGAAAAAAACCTAAAGAGAACAAATTGGAAATGTTGGGATAAACATCCAAAAGTACAAAAAAAAAAACACAGAAGTAGCATATCCAATTAATCATGGATGTACACTTTGTTCCACTTGGTTCAAATTGGCCAACAGACCTAATCATTCCCACTCAAGCAATGCTACAAGAATAAGCTTGTATGCATGTCATTTAAAATATTTAAACATATTCTGTACTACTCCAGCAAGAATGCAGTATATCCCTAATAAGTAAAATAATGAGTATGCAAGTTAAATGTTATTCTCTATATGCTAGATCACTTCCATCTTCTTTCACTTAAACTCCAGAAAAAAAGTGCAATCTTCAATGTGTTAGATATTGTGCATATCATGTCAAAGCGATAAATGTAATTTGGCAACCTTTCCATCAAGGTGACTATACTGAACTCGTACCTCAAAGAGGTATTGGTCTGTATAGGGGTGGCAACAGGTCAGGTCTGCTCAGTTTGAAGTTGTATCAAGTTAGGATCACAGCATATAAAACGTAGTGCTGTACCTGACCCAACATGACATTGGGCCGAGATATTTGACCTATTACACACCCACAGGTTGATCAATGTGCTGATTTGACCTGTTAATCCTATAAATAATCTAATTTGCATGGATTATTCCTCGACTAGCCCAGTCTAACTTGTAGCACAAGTCCTTAACAATTCCTAGTCTCATTTTCAAGGTGAATTAAAGGGCTAATATTAAAGAGAAGACCAACAGCACCTAAGATCATTAACAAGGTCATGACTCAACCTGACATAAATTATCTCGACCCAAATAGAACTCTACTCTCATGGCTCAAGTCAGGTCACCACTCTGATCCATACCTGACCTGATGAAAGTCTAGGTCAAAAATGTCCAACCTGAACAGGAAAACCTCTGACCCAAACCACACCCCTCCCCCTCCCCCCCAAAAAAAAAAGAAAAAAGGAAAAACCAAAAAAAAGGGACAGTTCAGGTCAATTTTTGCCTCCCAAAGGCCGAGGCAAAGGCCTATAGCTCTTTCAGTTGCTTATTTGTGCTTGTGTCACCACCTATTAACCCAATCTCATGCTCAGACTAACAAGAAGTAGTAGTGAAATTTGCATCAACGTGTCTAAAGGAAGACCAAAGCTAACATTGCTGGATTTTGTGAAAAAGAAGTATCAAAATAATTAAAATATAGATTTTGTAAAGTTGATCCCCCAAAAGGGTTAGAGAAATTAGATTTTGCCGAGGAGATCAACTAGTTCATCTATTAGTAAGAAACAAGACACAGTATGAATCACTTGGAAATTACAAAAATTATACAGCCTAAAAATTTTGATTTGCAGTTTTTAAAAGATGTATTGGCACTAAAAAAAGAGATATACAGTTATCTGGACAACAAGTAATAGTCAATAGTGGACCTGTAGTTTGTAATAGAAATTCAGGTTTTGTGCACTGATTTCTATTGCAGTATTGATATAAAATACATAACTAAAATATTCCTTCAAAGGATCATCAAGTGATTGTTAGAAGAATTAAATGATAAGAAGGAAAGCAAACTAATTCCTTCAATAAATTATTTATAATCTCCAAAATCAAAAAATAAAAACAAAGAAGCAGCAATCTAGAATTCTAGATACAACACATAAAAATAAAAATATGTAGGAATAAGGTGAAGGAAATCAAAGAAGAGATGAGACAAACGGGAAAAAATCAAATTTGAAAGAAGGAAAAGGGACTGAACAATGGGCATTATTTTTTTTCCTTTTTCTTCTAAAGATCTCACATAGGTTCACTTCTTGTAGCCAATCATAGGGCTTTTCTACATCCTAGTTGTGCCAAGACTAGATGGATTTTGGCTTTTTTTTTTTGTCTTGAGAAAAATTGTTTCCATATACTGCTAAATCCTTTAAGGGCTCCTCAGAGAAAGAAACCGAAAACCCTAGAAGTATTTGCATTTGGCCCTTATTCACCTTGATTTATTCTTAATTTTGATTGGTACTCTTAACTTAGAAAGAAACTAACTGTGATCAATGCTCCAATGAAGTTCTCTTAGGGGCATCTAAGATTGGAGATGGCAAAAATTGGCCCAACCTGACAAGATCAGGTCTGGGTCAAGGTTCTTTTAGTTAAACTTGGGCATGTACCAAATTGTTCACATAAACATTCAACAAGCCAGGTATGGATCAGAGAAGCATTCAACAGGCCAGGTATGGATCAGAGCTTCAACATAACTCAGGTCACAACAGTAGAGCTTATAAATCAGCTAGTGCTAATGCATACCAATAACCTAAGAGAAGATGGCACAATTTGTTGCTTTTTAACAGAGAAATACAATGTGGTCCTTAAAAGTTAAAACTGTATCCATAATTATATGTAGTAAATAATTGCCTTAAGCTTTAAGGCAATATTTATGATGTGCTGCACTACGTATGTGCTGGTTCATAAGGACCCAGGGAAAAGGAATAAAGCTACAAATTCCAAAACTAAAGTAATTATATCTGCAAACCTGCAAGTAGGAAACTGCCACAAAATCAGAGTTAGAATTGGTATCCATATTGGCAATAATGTCCTCCAGTGCTCTGACCATAATACCACGTTCTGAAGGGTCATCTTTCCCAAGTCGACCAACTGTGTAAGTTTTTCCAGTACCTGTTTGACCGTAAGCCATTACCGTCCCATTATACCCATCTAATACACTCTGCAGCAAATATACCAAAATAAGACATTTATTCAACAAGGCTATTCACCAAGGTATCAATATGGCAATAACATATTTAGTGCACAATAGCTTCTTATAGTTCACACCCTCTAATGAAACAATGTATTAAAATTTCACCAACGAAAAGGGAACCAAAAACATTATTGTTGCCAAAACCGCATGCAATAAAGCCCAACCCTACCCAATTAACTTGGAACTATACTTTGAAATATTCTTGCAGGATTTTCAACTATCATTCAAAAATGTCATTTAACTGTCATCATCAACCTAAACCATCAACATGTCATTCATACCACCTAAACATTCTTTAGGCTCCTCTACGCAAAAGTTCATCAATAATAAAATAAAGCTCAAATGGATGCTTTTCGAAGCAATTCATGGAGTTTTCTGGCTGTCAGGCTTTCTAAGTATCTACTTAATGAATTTTAAGTTTGAGCATATATTTTAGATTTTAAAGTTGATGGCCATCTACATCTACACATCCATATGAACATGCATGAAAATATAAATAAGTTTAGATGATAGAAATCATCCAATATGATTGAAGGTGTTTTCAGCCTAGAAAGCTATTGCAAAATTTGAAAGCTAGTGCAATGCCACATTTCCAACATATTAAAATACCACATGGCATGATCCATCTCAACACAACATAATTCATCTAAGCCTTTTCCCAATTACATGGGGTCATGGCATGATCATACAAAGATTTATTAGTACAACCATAACATTAATGTCACCCAACTAGTTAAAGGAGCTACTTCTAGATAAAAATTTGTGTGTCAATGTTGTTAAAAGCGCTAGGCGCACCTAAATGCAAAGGGCTCTTGGAGCCTAAGGCACAAAGCACAAGCGCACGCTTGTGCTTTGCGCCTGAATGAAGTGAGATGCATTTTTAAAATAAATAAAATAATTTATATAAGCAAGATTTATAACACATAATAAAAAAAAAGCTAAAAAAATCATAATAAAAATATATTTAGTGTATTAGCTTAATGGAAAACCTCTTCTTTTTCAGCTGAAATTTGCAATCCTTTAATGTTTTTCCTTCTTTTTCTTAGATAATAGCATATTTTTTTATGTTCCATCTTTTTGTCTTCCAATTTTTAGCTTTTTTATAGGCTAAAGAAATAATTATATATGGAATGGTACATCATAAAGTCAATATAGTCTAATAAATATAATATATTTTTAAAAATATATATTATAAATATACCTAACCAAGAAAAGCACGTGTCAAATCAGATTAAAAGGGTGTATTTTTTCACCTTATGTGCGCCAAGATAAGGGCACTTCGCCTAAGGTATAAGAAGCACCTAACCCGCCTTAAGCACACCATAAGATATAAGAAGCACCTAACCATTGAGCCTTACACCTTATGCCTTAGGCGCACCTTTGATAACACTAATGTATGTATATATGAAACTAATTCCACATATTTGAAAATAAAATGTTAGACTATTATTATGACAACTATTATTATAACTAGCATTGTTGAAATTGATTCCATACTAAAATAATTGAGCTTTTGCATTAGTGACATAATAGTCATTGTTAGGACTTCGATAATAACAATAATATTGATAAAAATGGAAAACACCATCATATGAATAGAGGCCCAACTTTCACACATTTACATACATATATTATTACATGCACTCATATGTAATCTCATAAACAGAGGTGAATTCACATTCCTATACATATTGTCTTCTTCCATCTTTATATAGAATTTTTTGGCCCCTACAAAAACTTTAGGAGGTTCTTCCCTAACTGATTGAGCTTTAATAACATTTCTAAAGCCCAAAGTAAGAACAAACTGAGAGCATAGGTCAAACAAGAACTATTCTGAGTTTCAGCCATTGAAAAATGTCAATCTTGTTAGTGTATGCCCTAGATCCAATTGGATTGAATGCTGTATACATTCTATGAATACAAATCAAATAAAATGGTTTCTTTATCTATCCAGATGTCTTTTATTTGATATATTTGTCTATGAGATAAAGTCCAAAAGAATGTGAATCGTGCATATGGAATTTGTAATAGAGATTACAAATTGTGAAATTCAAATTGCACGTTATGGTTCGATTCTTTAAACTTCCCTAGTCGATGTGTAGATGGGACTGGACACCATCGAACACCGTGAGACTAGCACACATTGCATATCCTCACTCTTGGGGTAAGCAGCTGATTTCACAAGCTGAAGTATAAAGATACTTGGATAGGTGTGTGGATGCTCGTTATTGTAACAATGCATTGGATGACCCGTACAGAGATCCCATATGGATATTCTATATAGTGTCGATGGTTGATCTCTAATGACAGTGGTGTGAGTGATCCTTTGACTTGAGATCTTCATTGCATCTCATGTGTGGAATGTCATGCTTTGACGGCATCCAAACGTCGCTCTAGCCACGGATGGCAAATATGGTGTCGGTAGGGTATGACATGAAGCACATAAAGATGGTATTTGATCAAGACAGGATTCGTCTTCCTTGATAGAAAGGGTTATATCCCACGGCCACTTGGATTAAATTGATTGTTAAATCCTTGCAAGGTTGAGTTGGAATTCGAAATGGTTTCGAAGTTCTAATTCATATGAGTCAATTTTTTCTGAGATCAAGTAAACAAAGATCAATTACAGGGTTGACACATTCCATGCCACTGATTGATCTGGGATATGTGATGAAAGAATTTGATCATACGGTAACCGTTCATGGACAGGTGTTGATGGTCACGTCAACAAAACCTTTAGCAGTTGGGTGGTCATGATGCTTTGCTAGAGGCCTCTCATGATCTATAATCATGTTGTTGACTTGGATAAAGAGTTGTCCAATCATTCCTAGGGTCTATGATTAGGACATGATTATTGCCAACATGTTAAAGGGCCTAATGGGTCGCATGCATTAAGAAGAATTTTGGATGAATTAAAATGAGAATTAAATTAGATTTAATTCAGATAAGATGATCAATTAAATAATTGGGTGAGACCCAATTTAAAGAAGATATAATAATAATGGATATGATCCATTATAGTAGAAGGAATGTTAAGGAGAAATTAATTGTGCATATGATGAACAAATAATTGGATACCCAGATATGACTTGATCCATGTGATGGATGGCTCTGATTATTCGGGTATGGATGGCCAATCTCAGCCATGTGAAGATAGAATCATGCCCATGGGATGAGGCATGATGAATCTCTACGGTTTGATGATGAACACGTACAAATTAGGGCATGTAGTTATGAGATAACCAACTCCTAATTTCAAAGGCTGAGATTGTGACACTTGGATTAACGTTACCATAAAAATGGGAGTTTCTTCTGTTGCTTTGGATTAACGTTACCATGACGTTACCATGAAAAGAGGTCTCTTCTTCTCCCTTGGAATGTTTTCTTTTCACCCTATAAATATGGTTCCTTTCTACTAGGAAGGGAGAGCATGAGAAGAAAAAGATTAGATCTTTCTTTAAAGATATCTTCTGTATTTCTGTAAGGGGATTCAATAGGCGCTAGCACCCCTCTCCCATAGTGTCATCTTCATACCTTGCAGGTCTTCATCCCCTCTTCTTCGCGTGAATCACCGTTAGAGGCCGGACACGTGGACGGCTAGTGGCAAAGGATTAACCGGCTTCATCCTCATCTACATCGATAAAGGACTCCGGTATGAATAAAATTAAATTTTATTTGAGATTTAATGAATCTGTTCCTAAGGATCCTGGGCATCTGGGAATTTTATATTATATCTTTCGCAATGTTTATATGAATTTGATTCATATCTTGTATACATAATCCCCAACAAATCTACCTAGTAATGGGCCTTTATGGTGATACATTCTCTTCCTAGTAGATGCCTTGGTCACAAATTACACACTACCTTGAAGGGTTGAAATGTGGTTCAAGCTAAACAATATGTATCCTCCAACTCTCATAGATTATTCCTTAAGTCATAAAGCTGTCTTACATCAATGAAATAAGGTTTGCTGGCTAAAGTTGAAGGTTAAAATATTGTTTAATACCTTCAAGTATGCAATTCCTGTTAACATTGAATCCGCATTTAATACATTCTTAGATTAGTTTGATCCTTGTCGGAGAACTTGGAGTAAAGATCTACATTTTTCCACTACAAAAGAATATCATGAACAGCAAGCTTAAGCAGAAGTAATTAAAGCAGCAAATAAATTTTGACACTCATAGCATGAAAGAAGTTGAAATTACTGGCCTTCGATAGTCCAACTTCATATTGCATGAAGCAGAATAGCCTTAAATAGAACTGTTGTTAAAAATTTCTGTAACAAAAAGATTTAACAAATCAAAGATGCAAACAGAGGCATGGTAATGAGAAGAAATATGCAAATATAATGAAAAGGATGCAAACACACACCAAGAAAGAGATCCAAATGATAAAATCTAAAAAAGATTATGAATAAGAAGAAAGGAATTAAGGGACATATGATATCTAAAACCCAAACACAGAAGTAGAAGGTTCCACAGAAGTCAAAAAGGAAACAACATTTACGTACCGCAGGAGATGGTGCAGGCACTTCTACAAACTCTTACTTCCTCATATCAAGTGATGGAAAAAGTACATGCAAGCACTGAAGAAGCATCATATCTGGTTTATCCACATAAAGGACAGGATGGGATTGATGGAGAAAACTGGAAAAGAATGAGGTAGAAAGAGGTGATATGAATGGGAAGATGAAAAGAAGAGGAAAAGAAGATGATGGTTAGGAGAGAAAAAGGCATGTTCCACTTCAAGCGTACATGAGATATAATCAGTTGGGTTAATGCCACTAGGATCAAGGTTTTAGGGAGGTTTTAGGGCTTGATGGGGTTGATATGACTCTAGGATCATCACTTCAAATCAGCCCAAAAAATTATTGATAGTGGACCACACTTATCTGGTCATGTCTGAGTGCAAATGTAGGCAAGACCACATCAGATATATATTCACTCCCTTTCAAGTAACTCCTAACAGTCAAATAAAGATAAGAGGGGTTGTGAAAGAGGAAGAAGAAGAGGTAAGAAAGAAACAGCTTAGACTAACAATAAATTCATAGAACATGGACAATGAATCAATGAAATGGGTGAAAAACTATCGAATAACAAGTTCAGATGGTCCTCATTAAGCCAGATAAATCCACAATACATCTCATGATCAGGCATTAGAGTCAAATAAATCCACTGCGCAAATTATCGTTATCTTATGTGTGCATGTGCAGTAAAGTGAGGTACAGTAATAGATTCCATTGCTTACTTCCACTACAGGTTTTGCAACAGCTTCGTAAACACGCCTTTGAGAAGCACTTTCTGTAAAAACCTCATCAAATTTATAGGACACAGAACTCCAATTATTTTTTCTCAACTTTAACCTGTTCAACTGCAAGTAACCAATTCAAAGAATTATTCCAGAATACAATAAATTCAGCTATTTGATTTGTAACAGAATATTGAATAAATATTTGTATTCAGTGACATCAACTTCTTTATTTTTGTCAAGATAAAGTTAGCAAAAACTTCAAGAATATAATTGGCTGGAGAATCAAAACCTCAGGCTGCAATTCAACACAATTGGTGTAGTCTGAATCAAAAGGGAAATCCTCAGCATTCTTGGGTCGAAGTCTAATAGCCACTCGCACTCTTCCATTATCTGATAATGAAACCGCAGGTTATCAGCTTTCTGGATGAATTAAGGGATAAAGAATAGGTCACCAGGAAAGACAAAGTGCCAGTAGATATTGGCAGTTTGTGCATGTTCATAAGCAATAAAGTTTTCCAATGTACTTTTAATAGGCAGTGGAGTACTTTTCATGGTCAACTAACAATAAAACACAAATACCATGCATAAGCATATAGACATATATCATTGACTGCTTTTACATTGCAGGGTTTGATAAATATGATTATTTCCTCATTTTAAAATTCATGGAGGGCCACTAAATTAATGATCCAGACTGATGATCAGAATGTAAGTCATCTGAAATGCTAAAAAACTTAAAAAGCATTATTTCTTAAGTTATTGCAATGCTCAAAAATTTGCTACAAGTACAAATATTGACCAAGAAGACAATAGTGCAACTCATCACTAGAAGTCATACAAACAAATGTCCTAAGATGGGCAGATCATGACAAAGATTGTAGATTGTTTACTCAACCATCTGATAGAAATTAGAACAATATTATTAATTATAACTTGGGAATAGCAACTTGTTACCAACTAGTGTCAAGATTTCATATCAGCACCTTCACCAGCAAACTTCATAACACAATACGGATCAGCAACAGAATAGCAACTTGTTACCTTATTCGACCACTCTCTTTGGTTGGTCAATCTTCCCGTATACAATTGGTCCATCTTCCCATGTTCAATTTTGTTCTTCCTTTATCATCACTTTTACCATGCCCATAAATTAACTGTATATTGAGTTTGATTGGGTCCTCTAGTCTATGTTTTGCTCTCATTTAGTTGTAAGTCATGTAATCTTAGGGCACAGCTTTCTTTAGCATGTGGGTAGCAGTCATTGATGGTTATGTGATGCATCTTCCCGACGTTGGCATTTTATTCATATTTGATGATTACACTATGAATTTGCACTACACTGCCCTACCTTTGGCCAATAAATTAACTGTATATTGGTTTATTTGCACTTAACTTTTGATCCAAATGCTCCACCACTAAAGATCAGATTGCTAGTGAAAGTTACCACATAATGTCGTTAGTGTAAACTTATGGTTCCATCTCATGAAACACAAATGCGCATTACCATCTGAATGGCCCACATCCGGTGCTCAATTATAGAATCGAACACAATCAGAGGACATTCAGATAATGTTCCCCCATGCAAACAAAGTTTATACAGGCACCAGACCTAATTTGAATGTTGCCCCCAAGCACACTTCCATTCAAAGCACATGGCCATGGACCAGAGCATCCCCAAGCAAGCTACATGTCTGGTGTGCAGCATGGCACGTGCTATGCACCCACACCATGCTAGGCCAGTGAGGCACTAGCATACAACACGGCAATCTTGCACCATCAATCCATGTATGTCATCATGCTTATATTTTGTGTTTTCCTTGGGCAGGATGCTGTATCCATAAGCAAAAAAATGATGTTTTCTGAAGGATAATGGGAACAACAGATCAAGTACCCACTCAGAAATTTCAATGCAAAAATCTCCAAAAAAGCCCACTTCCAACCTTTAAGGGGGCTTTGATCCTTCTCTGCTTCTAGATCTGACTCAAGGTGGCATTCAATCAGTAAATAGATTTCTTCCTACAAGTTGACCACGGCAAAGCCCTGTCTGCAACCACAAGTTTTCAAATCAGGCAGAATGACAAACATCAAATGATCTCTTCTATCTAACTCCATGTTCCATCAACTTCATCCCTTGAGCACATTCCTTGTATTTTCCTCAAGTAATCGTGGTTCTTTGCATTTTTAATTTCATCATTCATAAACAATGAATACAATTTTTGAACACTGAGGCCAAGTAAACATTAAGTATTTGTTTTACTTTCATATAACCTGATCTAACTATATTTATTTTTATTCTATCCTACTCGTTTATTTTTTTATTCTAGTTTGGAAGCATCCCTTCTTGCTTTTTATGAAAAGGACATTTTCTATAAGAACATGTATAGATATTATAGTTGTAACTTAAGGAGGTTATGTTTTACAACTTGTAACTTAAGGAGGTTATGTTTTACAACCCACCATATTCATGTAGTAGATCTTTCTGGTCCTTTTATTTTCTTTTGACTGTAAGGGGCCCATAAGTTTTGAGAGAGCCACATTTCCTTACAAGTCTTTAAACACTCATCAAGCTGTCCAGATTGCACCATCTAATATGCTATTGTTGTCAGTCCTTTGACCCTTGAGAATCTTTATCAGCATCTTGCAAGATCCTTTTCATTTTGCTCCCCTCTTTGGTCCGGGCGTCTCTTTTCTGATTTTATGTTTTCCTATAAAGAGATTTGAGCATTGCATTTTCAGAGAGAATGCCAAAATTCATGTCCTTCATGAGTTTGTTCTTTAGTCGATCTACACATGTTTAGGGCTGAAATTAACAGCTTGTTCTCAGTTTAATCAAGCTTATTCAATAAGGAAACAGCCACAAGATTAAACATCATTTAAAACTTAATTTGTAAACTAACCATGCTTAAACACTGTGGGCTTGCAAAATGAATAGCAGCTTGGGCTTGGACTGTTAACAAGCTCATTAAAGATTGTTCAATTAAACAAAGACCCAAGCCTGAACACTCATTGTCCAGCCTGGCTCTAGGTTGACTCAAGCCCAAATAATATAGCGAGCCAATTCCAAGCAGCTTAGTACTTGATTTGTTTGCACTAATACACATCCCACACTTCCATCTTGACTCATCTCTCTGTTTTTAGGATTTCGTTGCCAAACACATCATCCCTTTACCTACTACTTACACTGCTCTGTCTATGGTTCACTTTTTTGAGTTTGTAACTATTTCTTTATTGCATGATAGAGCAATCACTTGCCGCTTCAGTGTTGTTAATACCTAAGATATATTCATGGACTGCATTGCCATTAGCGTTTCACAGCACATCTATCCATGCTCTCTTAAGCACCTGCTTTCATGCATCCGATTCTTCTCATTTCTATCATTTTTCCTTCTTTCCACTTCTTCTTATGCCCCTACCTTTTTTGCTCGAGATTTTTTCTGTTTCTTTTCCTTTATTTCATTCTTCTTTTCAATCTGCCTCTTTTCTAATCTTCTGCTTTTTCTTGTTCAGAGCATTGGGCATCATAAAGCTGCCTAGGTATCAGCAAACCCCACCACAATTGACCAACTTGCCGCTTCTACAACTTATCTAAACCTTCTCCTGCCCGAGATATATGGCTCATAAACTCCTATTCTTTATTATAATCTCTAGCGCCCCACATAGAACATTAAATTAGAACTACAAATCATACCAAAAAAAAAAAATCTATTCATGATTACGTACTCAGAGCCCTTTCCCAATCCCCGGAAACGCCAAGATTCTATCTTGGCCGAAGATCCTCGTCAGGCTATCTTTACTACCTGCAAAAAAAAACTCAACTTTTTCCGCGAGCATGAGGCGGATAGGACCGTCAAAGATAACAGAACTCTTAAAAACAAAGAAAATAATATCGACAAAGTATTTGAGCGTAAAA
Organism: Calamus simplicifolius; assembly: GCA_900491605.1. Classification (NCBI taxonomy): domain Eukaryota; kingdom Viridiplantae; phylum Streptophyta; class Magnoliopsida; order Arecales; family Arecaceae; genus Calamus; species Calamus simplicifolius. The sequence continues at coordinate 317,134 of UESW01004446.1, read as the reverse complement.
CAGAGAGAGATTCGGAAAGAGCACCAGAACTGTCATCATCGATGGACGCTCGGAGGGTCCCAGCAGCGACAGAACGCTTGGACGATGGAGGCTTGGTGCGGACAGAGGAGTTCGCGACGCTGCCCCTGCCTGTAGGGATGGGGCGCTCGGAACGCAGCGATGGCCGGTTGGTGGAGGCCATTGATCGGAACAGGGCGAAGGAGCGTTTTCGCTTTCCTCGAATTCGTTGATTTGGGGAGCGGAGGGGAGATTGATGGGATTGCAAGGATTTGTCTCTAAATGGCATTGCAGACTGCGATGGGATTGCAAGGATTTGTCTCTAAATGGCATTGTAGCGCCGGTCTCGGCGTTTAGGTAGCGAAAATTTTGAGAGAGGACGCGTTCCCACCTGCCGTCTGGAAGGCGTCTCTCGGGCGGCAGGAGAGAGAAGAAGATTTTAAAATAATATAATATAATATAATAATTAATTAATTAATCAAATATGGAGAGAAAGAATTTGGACCATTTATTAAGGGCGACAAATTAGTATAATTTACCAGTTTAATAATTATGCTCGAGTTGGCACAGTTACCTTTTTATAACCCATCTAATTTGAAATTGAATTTTTACTTTTCTAACCGGTGCGATCTTTCTAACATCCTGATGCTAACTCAATTATAAAACAACTCAATAATAATTTTACCGGTTGAGTATTAAAAGATAAAAATAATTTACATAAATTAAGTAGGTTTAGCAATTTTTTAAAAAAAGATATTTATTTAAATATATTTTATTTATTAATATTTAATGAATTAATTTGATTTTGATTTAAAATTATTTTTAAGTCACTCTTGATTTATTTATATTTTATAACGAGCCGTATCTTAAATGGTCGTCCTGAAGTGTATGCTGTTGGTTTACGAGTTTTGTCGATGAAGCAAAACGTTCCAATAACTTTTGTGCGATGAAATATTTTTTGATACATTAAAGGGAAAAAAAAAAGAAAGCACATCTAAACTACAATAATTTGAAAAATATTGAGCGCAAGAGAGAGCTATGTATCCTAATCTCTATGGAAAATAATGTATGCACGACAGCACGACTCTATTGGATTGGGATAAAGAGGTTTGAGATTTAAGATTAATTTAATAATAATATTGCTGCTGATTTTTATTCTTCGATCCAGGAACGATGCACGTCGAGATTCAGGTAGCACTCTTTCATTCGAGTGAACCTGCAAGACAGTCTTCATGCAGGAGTCACAAAAGATGATCCTTGCAGAAAACCCTTCAATGCCCAAGCCAATGAAAATCCTCAGCAAGCAGATGAGAGGAAAAAGGTTGTTGCAGAAGGATGCTATAGAGAAGGTTTATGAAAAGCAATAGCCTTTGCTTCGATGATGAGGGCTTAGAATTGCCTTCGAGATGCATACCTGAGAGATCTTGGGACTTAGTATTTGTGCGCTATTGAGGTGTGAAGATGGCTTGGCCCGTCAAGGTATAGAGATGGCTCGGCTCTATTGAGGTTTGGAGATAGCAGGTGGCGTCGCTTATCCTTTTTTGCAAAGGAGAACAGATATATCGTGGCAGTTAGTGGATTAAAGCTCAGAGGTGGGTTTTGCTGTCTGCAATGTCTATCAATCGATGTGGTGATATTTTTACCCCGCATCACATGCCCCCCACTCTCTAGTCTGAAGATAGGTTCAAGAATAGGGAGTAGAGTCCATGTTGATCCATTTATTGATTTTGATGATTAATAAAGGAATTGAGTATATTTATTTGATTACTAATGGATTTTATAAGTGTTTCAGGACTTAAATTTATTTGATCAATTTAAAGGAATTAAGAAATGAATTTTGAATCAAATACAAATCAGAGATTTCAAAGTTTCAGAGCTTGGAGTCGACACCTAAAAAATCTGGAGCCGACCCCATGGCCAATTCAATTTTAATCTGATTTTTGATACGATCCGGAGTCGACACCTAGAGTTTCAGAGCCGACACCTAGAGTTTCGGAGTCGACACTTACAGTGTCTGGAGCCGACTCCGATGCAGGGACAGAATGCTTATTTTTTGAGCATCTTGAGCCGACACCTACAGTATTCGGGAGCCGACACCTGACGATGGCGAGCCGACACTTACTTTTTCGGAGCCGACTCCTCAACGAACTCAGAAATTTCTATTTTTGGTAAAACGATCTGGAGCCGACACCTGAAAAGTTGGAGCCGACTCCAACCTGACTGGGACAAAAATTTAAAATGCCAGATCAGCTCTAACGGTAATATTTCCTTTTTACCTAATTTCTAACGGATATATTTTGTTTCCAGGTACACTCCAACGGCTAGTTTCATCCCAAAAATAGATTGAAGAAATCTATAAAAATGGGAAAAACACCCGTTTGAAAAAAGGAAAAAGAGACGGAAAATAGACAAAAATTTCAAATCAAAAATCGAGAAAGCCTGAGCCTGAATCTCAAGAGAAAAACCTTCAAATTCAAATCCTTCCACTCCAAAAAGCTCAAAGAGGAATCCAAGGCGTTCAAATCAAAAAATCGGTGGATTTCCCAAATTGAAGTAAAAGCTCTGTTTCTTCCATTTTCAATCTTCTCAACTGCAACGACTGTGAGGGATTAAAGCTGAGGCTTGATTCATCATTCCAAAGGAGAAGAGGAAAAGAAGAAAAGAAGAAAAGCTCAAAGCCAAACAACTTCAAATCAGGCTTTTCTAAACTTGTTTACTTATTTTTGAATATTTGCTCATTGAGGAGCTGTGTATCTTTGAAAAACTATATTCTTTTTGTTTGTGCCTAGTTCAATCAAAGGGATTGAACTAGTGGAGGTTGTATACCTCGGGTCAAGCTAGATTAGCTTGAGTTTAGGGTTGTGTGCTGGTGAGCCCGAAAAACCGGCTGGGTTCGTTGTGATCCCGGGTAAAACAACAAGTTTGGGTTGTGAGCTTGTAAAACAACTCGGCTGTAATCGAGGAGATTATAGTGTGGACCCAAGTGGATCTTGGGAGTGGACGTAGGTGTTGGATACACCGAACCACTATAAAATCTTTGTGTTTGCCGTGCTTCTATTGTCTCTATCTCTATCTCTATCTCATTGATTGTGCTTTATATTTGCATTGCATTTACTTTCATTCATCTTAAGCAAACAATTTTTTTTGAGGTTAAATTTTTTAAAGAACCCAATTCACCCCCCCCTCTTGGGTTGTCATCTGGGCCAACAATTGGTATCAGAGCAAGTGCTCATTAGATTTTGATCACACGATCAAGAGCTAAAGATCCAAATGGCAGCTCATGTTGGATCATTTGCCGAAGGTCATTCTACGAATAGACCTCCTTATTTAATGGTTCCAACTATTCATATTGGAAAGCAAGAATGAGGATATTCATTCAAGCTTCTGATTATGAATTGTGGGGTGTTATAATTAATGGACCTAGTACACCCACACACATTGTTGATGGCACTATTGTTCCTAAACCCGAAAGGGATTGGAATGATAATGATAGGAAAATGGCACAGCTCAATGCTAAGGCCATGAATGTCTTGTATTGCTCTTTAGATGCTAATGAATTTAATAGAATCTCTACATGTAATTCCGCAAAGGAGATTTGGGATAGATTAGAGGTTACCCATGAGGGTACCAATCAAGTTAAAGAATCTAAGATCAATATTCTAGTGCACAAATATGAATTATTTAGCATGGAACAAACTGAAACTATAGCATGCATGTACACTAGATTTACTGATATTGTAAATGGTTTGAAAAGTTTAGGCAAAACATATTCTAACTCTGAACTTGTTCGTAAAATTCTCAGGTCACTTCCAAGAACGTGGGAAGCGAAGGTGACAGCAATCCAAGAAGCAAAGGACCTCAATACCTTACCCTTAGAGGAGCTTCTAGGATCCCTAATGACCCATGAATTGACCATGAAGCAGCACATAGAAGAGGATGTGAAAAAGAAAAAGACCATAGCTCTTAAGGCTGCTGAAAGTGAGGAGAGCTGTAGTGAAAATGATGATGATGATGATGATACAGCTCTTCTAGCAAGAAAATTCAAAAAATTCATGAGGAGAAAGAAACCCTTCCACAAAAAGAAATTTGGAGCTAAGATGGAAGGAGAAAAAGAAAAAGATAAGGACAAGGACAAAGAGAAAGAGCCCTTGATTTGCTATGAATGTAAGAAACCGGGGCATTATAGATATGATTGTCCTCAACTGAAAAAGACTTTTAAGAAGAAGAAGAAAGCCTATGTTGCAACCTGGAGTGATAGTGATGAATCTTCTTCAGAGGAAGATCAAAAGGAAGTTGCAAACATTTGCTTTATGGCAAACGACGACAGTGAGGTAAGTTCCGAAAATCCTTGTGATGACTTTGCTTTTGATGAATTGTTTGATGCTTTTAATGAACTTGTTGGTGATTTCAAAGTTTTGAAAAAGAAATATAAGTTTTTGAAAAACGAAAATTTAACTTTCATTAAAGAAAAAGAAAATCTTAATAATGAAACTAAAGTGCTGAAATCTGAAAATGAAAATCTGTCAAAAGAAAAAGAATCAATTTCCAATGAAAATGATAAACTAAAGAAGGAAGTTGATAAATATAAAAATATTATTGATAAATTCACTTATAGTTCTGAAAAACTTAATTTATTGTTAAGTAATCAAAGAGCTGTATATGATAAGGCTGGTTTAGGTTATAGACCTAACTTAAAGCAAAAATTTGTCAAAAACTTTTTTAGAAAGGAACAAAACAATGATAATGTTACATGTCATTACTGTAACAAGAAGGGACACAAAGTTTTTGAATGCAATTTTAAGAAAATTGACAAGAAGTTAAATAATAAAGGAAAGAAGATATGGGTTCCCAAAGGAACAGTCTTTTATGCTACTAACCATGAAGGACCCAAGAAGGCTTGGGTACCTAAATATAAGACTTAATTATTTTTGCAGGAGTGTCTTGCGGCCAAAAGATCAAAGCGAAAGTGGTATCTCGATAGCGGCTGCTCAAGGCACATGACGGGTGACAAGGATCAATTCATCACCCTTGAAAGCAAAAGAGGAGGAGTAGTTACATTTGGTGATAATGGCAAAGGCCAAATCTTGGGGTTTGGTAACATTCAAATAACTCCCTCCACATATATTGAAAATGTCTTATATGTTAATGGTTTGAAACACAATTTAATTAGCATTAGTCAATTATGTGATAAAGGTTTTAAAGTATCATTTGAATCTTCTATATGCACAGTTTCTAATCCCATTGATAATAGCATTGTTTTTATTGGAAATAGAAATGGCAATGTATACTTGATTGATTTAGACAATTTGTCTACTAGTAATCATTGCTTAGTTGCTAATAATGCTAATATGAATGAGATTGGTTGGTTGTGGCATCGTAGATTAGGTCATGCAAGCACACACCTTATTTCAAAATTAATTAGAATGGATTTAGTAAAAGGACTTCCACAACTAGATTTTGAAAATAATAAAATTTGTGATGCATGTCAATTTGGAAAACAAACTAGAAATTCTTTCAAAACTAAAAATATTGTTTCCACTTCTAGGCCTCTTGAACTACTTCACATGGATCTTTTTGGACCTACTAGAACCACAAGTCTAGGAGGAAAGAAATATGGTCTTGTGATTGTAGATGATTATTCTAGATACACTTGGGTATTGTTTTTAGCTCATAAGGATGAGACCTTTCCATTATTTCTGAAATTCTTCAAGAAGGTCACAAATGAGAAAAACAACACCATAGTGTCTCTAAGAAGTGATCATGGCACTGAATTTGAAAATCATTTATTTGAAAACTTTTGCATAGAAAATGGCATTCATCATAATTTTTCTGCACCTAGAACACCGCAACAAAATGGAGTAGTTGAAAGGAAAAATAGAACCTTAGAAGACATGGCCCGTACCATGCTATGTGAAAGCAACCTACCAAAATACTTTTGGGCGGAAGCTATAAACACGGCATGCTACATTCTTAATAGAGCTCTAATTAGGCCAATCATTAAGAAAACACCTTATGAACTATGGAATAATAGAAAACCAAACATAAGTTATTTTCATGCATTTGGTTGTAAGTGTTTCATTCATAATAATGGCAAAGATAATCTAGGAAAATTTGATGCAAAATCTGATGAAGGCATTTTCTTAGGATATTCAACATCTAGTAAAGCCTATAGAGTATTTAACAAGAGAAACTTAATTGTAGAAGAATCTATTCATGTAATTTTTGATGAATCTTTAGCATCAAGTTCTGAAAAGATTGATGATGAGGAAGATACAAACATTCTAGAAAGAGATATTGAAAAATTGAATATAGATGTATCTTCAGATCATGAACAAGAAGCTAAAGATAATGATTCTCCTAGTGTTGATGTTGTTGATGCAAATCATAATGATATAGATCTACCTAGAGATTGGAGATATGCCTATGGTCATCCAAGAGAATTAATTATAGGTGATCCATCTCAAGGAGTAAGAACTAGATCATCAATGAGAAACATCAATAATCATCTTGCATTTGTATCTCAAATTGAACCTAAAACTATTGAAGAAGCAGAAAAAGATAATAATTGGATGTTAGCTATGCAAGAAGAATTAAATCAATTTACTAGGAATAATGTTTGGACTCTTGTAGATAGACCTAAAGATCATTCTGTTATAGGATCAAAATGGGTATTTAGAAATAAATTAGACGAAAATGGCATAGTAATTAGAAACAAAGCTAGATTAGTTGCAAAAGGATATAATCAAGAAGAAGGAATTGATTTTGATGAAACTTTTGCACCTGTAGCTAGACTTGAAGCAATTAGATTATTACTTGCATTTGCATGTCATATGCATATCAATTTATTTCAAATGGATGTTAAAAGTGCATTTTTAAATGGATTTATAAATGAGGAAGTGTTTGTTGAACAACCACCTGGTTTTGAAGATCATGAATTTCCAAATCATGTTTTTAAATTACACAAAGCACTATATGGTTTGAAACAGGCACCTAGAGCTTGGTATGAAAGATTAAGTAAATTTTTAATTGAAAATGATTTTGTAAGAGGAAATGTTGATAAAACATTATTTTTGAAAAGAAAAGATAAAGATTTATTAGTAGTACAAATATATGTCGATGATATTGTATTCGGTGCTACTAACAACTTGTTATGTCAAGAATTTGCTAAGTTGATGCAGGGTGAGTTTGAAATGAGTATGATGGGAGAACTCAACTTCTTCCTAGGACTTCAAATCAAACAAAGCAAAGAAGGAATTTTCATCAATCAAGCCAAATACACAAAAGAACTGCTCAAGAAGTTTGGAATGGAGTCAATCAAGCCACTTGGAACTCCTATGAGTCCTTCGTGCAAATTGGACAAAGATGAAGATGGTAAGAAAGTAGATCAAAAACATTATAGAGGTATGATTGGATCTCTTCTTTACTTAACAGCTAGTAGACCAGATATTATGTTTGCAGTATGTTTATGTGCTAGATTTCAATCTGAACCTAAAGAATCTCACTTAATTGCTGTAAAAAGAATTTTAAGATATTTAAGTGGAACTAAAAATGTAGGTTTATGGTACTCTAGAGACTCAACTTTAAATTTAATTGCATATTCTGATTCTGACTATGCTGGATGTAAATTAGATAGAAAAAGCACAAGTGGTGCATGTCAGTTCTTAGGATGTAACTTAATCTCTTGGTTTAGCAAAAAGCAAAATTCGGTTGCATTATCTACTGCTGAAGCAGAGTATGTTGCAGCTGGAAGTTGCTGTGCTCAAATCCTTTGGATTAAGAGGCAACTTGAAGATTATGGCATAACCCTTGATAAAACACCAATTAGATGTGATAACACGAGTGCAATAAATTTGACTAAAAATCCAATTCAACATTCAAGAACAAAACACATTGAAATTAGATATCATTTCATAAGAGAACATGTAGCTAATAATGAAATCTGTCTTGAATATGTTAATACAGAGGAACAATTAGCTGACATATTTACAAAACCCTTGAATGAAGAGAGATTTTGTTATCTTAGAGGTGAATTAGGAATATGTGACCCTTTAGAGTGATTTTGAAACCCTAAGGAATGAGAATCTAGATTTCTATAAATTTCTTGAAAATCCTCTCACAATTTTAAGGACAAATTATCTAGTCATTTGAGCTATTTGATCCTTGATATTTCAAAGATTTTTTGAAATTTTTATTGAACTCTTTTTGACAAGTTTCAGTCATTTGAATCTCAATTATTTTTTTCTGAAACTGTCTTTGGAGTCGACACCTCAGAATGAGGAGTCGACACCTCTGACTGTGTCGCTCTCGGTCCTTGACCTTGGAGCCGACACCCGTATAAGTGGAGCCGACTCCAGTTCGAGCGCTGACTGTGTTAGCGATTTGGAGTCGACACCCGACTTTGCGGGAGTCGACACCTGGGATTCCAAAATTGATTTATTAGGGCAGAGTCGACACCTCATCATTTCATAACTTCTCAAATCCTAACCAAACTCCTCCAAAATTCTTCCAAAACTTCCCCACCTCTAATTCCATCCAAATCGAAACTTCCCAAAGATCTAATGGCACCCAAAAGGAGGGAATCAGTGATTGGAGCGCCGGTGACCACGGGAAAATGGTCCGCGCGTCGTCCCGCTCGTGAGCCGACTCCAAGCAGTGATTCGTCCACGGATTCAGACAACCCCAACACCTCTTCCACTCAGGTAGATACCTTAGCCGGGAGGGTTATCACAATGGGGAGAAAGATTGATTTTGACCTATTTGAAACCGAGGGTTTCTCAATCGGTAGGCAATTAAAGGAAATGGGCTGGGATAAGCTCTGCTCTCTTGATGTTCCCACTTATCCAGCCTTAGTAAAAGAATTTTATTTTAATTTGGCTAGAGGTGATGGCGGTTTAGTTAGCTCAGTAAGAAATAAGAGGATTCACCTTACTTTCAAAAGCTTGGAAACCTCTTAGCATCCCAATTACCGGTTTAGCAGCTGACATGCACAGTGATAGGTCAGCGGCTCTTTCAAGGATGTTAGGAAGGGAAGTGACAGAGTTTGAGGAGATTAGAGCTAATCAATTACCCTTGGAATTGAGATTATTACACAACATTTGCAGTAGAATTTGTTTCCGAAGACCGGTCGGTTTGAGTATGTCTCGGAGCGAGACATTGTTGTTATGGATAGTGTTTTGACTGGACAGCCAATCAACCTTGCAGCTATGATGATATTTTATATGGCGGAAGCTGGAGGGAAGAGAAGATCATCCCTACCGTATGGCATGGTGCTTACTATGGTTTTCAGGAGCCAAGGGGTTGTAATTCAAGAGAATGAACCATCTAAGAACCTGAGGCACACCGACTACTATAGTTTGGCAACATTGCATCGGATGGGTTTTGCTAAAGTGAATGGACAGTGGGATAGGAAAGGACACCTTGATGAGAGAGCCCCTGTGCCGAGAGTTTCTGAGCCTTGCGAGGCTGGACCATCAGTTAGGGTTCCTTCTCACAGCCTAGGAGTCCCATTCCTGCTCCTGCTCCTGCACCTGCACATGTTAATGATCAACCATCCACTTCTTCAGCTGGATTCTCAGACCTTCAAATGGAGCAATTAAAAAGTTTGTTTGCTGCTCAGAAGGATGAGTTTGACAGTCAGTTCATGAATATAAAAGAATCACTTTATTCACTTGATGATCGGATTGCAAAGATTGAATCAACTCTCAACTCCTCTGCAGAATCTTTAAGTGGTGATTTGAAGAACATCTTTGAAGAACTTAAAGAGATTTGTGGAGATAGTGAAACTTATTCAAGGTGCAACGCCGAGCTTCAAGATAAAATCTTAACAGCTTGCACATTTGTTGATGAGAGACTTAAAGACTATGTTAAGCTTCAATGTGATGGAATGAAAAATATTGTAGATCATTTAACAAGAATAGTGAGGAAGAACTTTTGATGTAATGAATGTTTAATTTTGATGAAATGTAGTTTACATTTTGATGTAATGAAGTTTATGTGTTGATGTAATGAAGGCTATATTTTGATGAATGAGTATTTTTATGTAATACTTGACTTTTGTTGAAATGAAATTATCTTTTGATGCAATGAAAATTATCTTTTGATGCAATATGAAATATTCTTTACCTTTTTGTTGATTACAAAAAAGGGGAGAGAATTATGGTTGTATATGCATTAAGAGGGAGAAAGTTATATTGTTAATTGCATTAAAGGGGGAGAAAGTTATGTTGCATTAATTGTTTAATATGAAAAATCAAGTTATTTAATTGATTAATATGAAAACATTAATGAAGTTAATTGATTAATATGATATTGAGTTATGTGGATTAATAATCAAATTGATTTGACTATGCATAAAGAAATCTTAAGTACCAAATATGTAAAGTAAGAGGAAGAATAATTTGAACTTCATAGGGGGAGCTACCTTATTCAGGGGGAGCTTACTCGTGAAGATCACTTCCTTGATAATTTTTTAATTTAAGAATTCTATGCATATACTCAATGTTTTTATAATCATCAAAAAGGGGGAGATTGTTGATCCATTTATTGATTTTGATGATTAATAAAGGAATTGAGTATATTTATTTGATTACTAATGGATTTTATAAGTGTTTCAGGACTTAAATTTATTTGATCAATTTAAAGGAATTAAGAAATGAATTTTGAATCAAATACAAATCAGAGATTTCAAAGTTTCAGAGCTTGGAGTCGACACCTAGAAAATCTGGAGCCGACCCCATGGCCAATTCAATTTTAATCTGATTTTTGATACGATCCGAGTCGACACCTAGAGTTTCGGAGCCGACACCTAGAGTTTCGGAGTCGACACTTACAGTGTCTGGAGCCGACTCCGATGCGGGGACAGAACGCTTATTTTTTGAGCATCCTGGAGCCGACACCTACAGTATTCGGGAGCCGACACCTGACGATGGCGAGCCGACACTTACTTTTTCGGAGCCGACTCCTCAACGAACTCGGAAATTTCTATTTTTGGTAAAACGATCTGGAGCCGACACCTGAAAAGTTGGAGCCGACTCCAACCTGACTGGGACGAAAATTTAAAATGCCAGATCAGCTCTAACGGTAATATTTCCTTTTTACCTAATTTCTAACGGATATATTTTGTTTCCAGGTACACTCCAACGGCTAGTTTCATCCCAAAAACGGATTGAAGAAATCTATAAAAAGGGGAAAAACACCCGTTTGAAAAAAAGAAAAAGAGACGGAAAATAGAAAAAATTTCAAATCAAAAATCCGAGAAACCCTGAGCCTGAAATCCAAGAGAAAAACCTTCAAACTCAAATCCTTCCACTCCAAAAAGCTCAAAGAGGAATCCAAGGCGTTCAAATCAAAAATCGGTGGATTTCCCAAATTGAAGTAAAAGCTCTGTTTCTTCCATTTCCAATCTTCTCAACTGCAACGACTGTGAGGGATTAAAGCTGAGGCTTGATTCATCATTCCAAAGGAGAAGAGAAGAAAAAAAGAAAAAGAAGAAAAGCTCAAAGCCAAACAACTTCAAATCAGGCTTTTCTAAACTTGTTTACTTATTTTTGAATATTTGCTCATTGAGGAGCTGTGTATCTTTGAAAAACTATATTCTTTTTGTTTGTGCCTAGTTCAATCAAAGGGATTGAACTAGTGGAGGTTGTATACCTCGGGTCAAGCTAGATTAGCTTGAGTTTAGGGTTGTGTGCTGGTGAGCCCGAAAAACCGGCTGGGTTCGTTGTGATCCCGGGTAAAACAACAAGTTTGGGTTGTGAGCTTGTAAAACAACTCGGCTGTAATCGAGGAGATTATAGTGTGGACCCAAGTGGATCTTGGGAGTGGACGTAGGTGTTGGATACACCGAACCACTATAAAATCTTTGTGTTTGCCGTGCTTCTATTGTCTCTATCTCTATCTCTATCTCATTGATTGTGCTTTATATTTGCATTGCATTTACTTTCATTCATCTTAAGCAAACAATTTTTTTTGAGGTTAAATTTTTTAAAGAACCCAATTCACCCCCCCCTCTTGGGTTGTCATCTGGGCCAACAGTCCATGATGGCTCAATCTCATTGACGAAATTTGAACAGGCAGAGACGCATCATGATGACCTCATAGATGCCAAGCCGCCATCCCATCATTTCTTCTCGCCAAACGAGGAGAGGCTTTTCGTTCTCACCTAAGGACGGCTGGCGGAATGACATGTAACGGATCCGGGGTTTGTCGCATTTGAACCGAAGGTCCGCGATGCTTGGGGTTTTCCGCTGATGATATCTTACCCTTTTGTCGAGGCTTGGAAGAATAGATACTTGGCCTTGCCAAGTCATAGGAAGCTCTGATCGGCCTTGCCGAGGCTCGGAGATGCATGACTTGGGCCTGCCAAGTTATAAAAAGCTTTTTCCTTGATCTTGCTAAGGTTCTTCGACCTTTGCCGAGGTTTGAAGGATGCTCGGCCGCACCAAGACTTGAAGAAATTTTGCTTTGGTTCTGCTAAGGTACGAAAAAAGTTGCTCGGCCTTACCGAGGTTCAGAGAATATTTTACTTGGCCTAGCCAAGGTATGGAGAAAGTTGCTCGGCCTGGCCGAGGTTCGAAGGATATTTTACTTGGCCCAGCCAAGGTACGAAAAAAGTTGCTTAGCCCTGCCGAGGTTCAAAAAATATTTTACTTGGCCCAGCCAAGGTACAGAGAAAATTGCTCGGCCTTATCGAGGATCGAAGAATATTTTACTTGACCCAACCAAAGTACGAAGAAAGTTACTCAGCCCATAGGGTCGATGTTCGGAGGATATTTTACTTACTTGGTATGGAGAAAGTTTAATCATGCCGAGGTTCAAAGAAAAAAAATTTACTTTGCTCAGCCAAGATACGGAGAAAGTTGCTCGGCCTTGCTGAGGTTCAGAGAATATTTTACTACGGAGAAAGTTGCTCGGCCCATGGGATCGGTGTTCAAGCAAATCCTGCCTTTCATCAACATCTCAAAAAAGATGATTATTCAAAGAATAAATATACAAATTGGAGTGAAGTTTTATGTTATATGAGCAAAATAGCTCGGTTCATGCATACTTCACTGGCAAACACTCGAAGGTTATCCGAGTTCCATGTCCTGAGGATATTGTATCCCTTGGAGGTCTTCATTTGAAAAGGCGAGCCCCTCGCACCAAACCCTTTTAGGTAGGTTTTCCTCGTCGTTTGATCGATCCTGAGAAGAGCCGACCATTGTAATCATATTAACATTACCAGCCACCAATGGGTTCGGTGGGGGTTGTTGTTGAAGCTTAGTTGGACATTCTGCTATGTTGTCTGCTTCGGGAGCCCTTCTGTATTACTCCAGCCTTTTTCAGCGAATAAGCTGCTCGATTTCGTCCTTCAGCTACCAATACTTCTCGGTATCATGATCGTAGTCACAGTGATATCGGTAGTATTTTGTCATATCCCTTCGAGCCAGATTTTCTTGGAGGGCCCTGGTTGAGGAAGTTGGCACTCAATGTCCATCAGGATCTGGGCTCACAGCGCAGTAAGGGGGGTATATTGATTGAACCTCCGTGTCGGGCTTTTGGTGCACTCTCTTGGCGGTGGGGCCCTCTGGCGATGAGGCGGGCTCACAGGGCGAGCCAGTCGGCTATTTTCTGATCTCTTCTTCTCCTTTTTCTTGGATTGCTCGGTTCGGGCCAACCTTTGGGATTCTTCGACTCTAGCATATTTATCCGCTATAGCCATCATATCGAAGAGATTTTTTGGGTAGTTGACTTCAATGGCGAGGTAAAAGTCTCCCTTCTTTGATACTTTGCCCACTAAGGCGGACATGGCCACCTCGTGGTTAAGGTGGTCGACTTCTAGCATGGCTGTGTTGAAACGGCCAAGAAAACTTCTCAGGGACTTCCCCTCTCGTTGCTTGACTTCGAAGAGGGAGTCGGATCTTCATCGATGATGACAACTGCTGATGAACTGACTGGTAAATGAGCGGCCTAGTTTGTCGAAGGAGTTGATGGAGTTCGGCTTCAGTGTGCCAAACCATATCCTGGCATGCCCCTTAGAGTAGAGGGAAAGGCCTGACATAAGATCGTATTTGATGCCCCGTGGAACATCATGATGAATCGAAAGCTGCTCAGGTGGTCATTGGGGTCAGTGGTCCCATTGTACGGCTCGATTGCTGGGAGCTTGATGTGAGATGGGACCAACTCCTTCTTGATCTTTTAGGTGAAAGGTGGGCCCTGCTCCACCCACGGCTGTGGGTGGGACGCGTGCTTGACGACATCTATTTCTTGGCGCATCTCTTGGAGTTGTCACTCCACTCCCTCATTCTAAATAGTCAAAGAGGTTGGGCGGGGAGATCGCAGCCACGACGTCAAATCATGGCGTGAGAAGATCGAAAACAAGGAGCGGGCCCAACAAGATTGATGTAAACTCCTATCTCCGCCCTTCTACAATGCGGGTTCCATTCCTTCCTCATGGCCGGGTTGTCATGGGTGGCTTGTGACCTCAAGTGGGTTGGGTGGAGGAGCTGCCGGTTGAACTGGAGCAGCTGCTCCACCAAAGTGTTGCTGAGCAGGTGCAGCTGGTGGAGGGACTCCATGAAGGCCCTGCACCAACTGCGTCAGGGCTTAAACTTGTCAGACTGGCACGCCAAACTGGTCCTAGGTGACGATAGCCGTGGATAACGATGGAGCCTCGGTCGACGGCAGTTGTGAGGGCGACGTGTTACTTATGGGGTCAGGCTTCTGAAAAGTGGCATGATCCGGAGCATCAGCGGTTGCTCTCTTGCGATTGGCCATTGAGGATATGTCCTTCTTGCTTGAACCTTGGTTTCAAGTTTTCAAAGAGACTTGGGGCCCTTCCTCTAGCACCAATCTGTTCCTGCTGATTTTTGTTCTTCAGCCTAGGGATGATGCATGTCGGGATCCGAGTAGCACTCCTCCGTCCGATGGACCTGCAAGACAGTCCTCATGTAGGAGTCATCGGGGGTAGTCCCTGCGAAAGATCCTCCGATGCTCAAGTCAGTGAAAATCCTCAGCATGCAAATGAAAGGAGGTTGTTGCGGAAGTATGCTAGGGTTTTTGGAGAGTAATGGCCTCTGCTTCGATGATGAGGACTTAGAATTTCCTTCGAGATGCATACCTAAGGGGTCATGGAACTTAGTATTTATGTGTTGCTAAGATGGTAAGCATTTATCTGATTTCTTGGCACATTTTAGGGAGTTGGCATTCGATAAGGTCAAAATCTCGTCGGTTACGGGGATTAGCGATTGATGAAGCTGACGGACGCTTTTTTAAAAATTTAAAATTCTGTTGATCATGGATGGAGTGTTGCATTTGGCTTTCATTTCTATTTTGGGAAGCTTACTCTGAAATTCTTGCGATCGGAATGGTTCATCCTTCGAGATAAGGATCGATTTGCCAAGGTATGGATATGGCTCGACCCTGCCGAAGTTTGGAGATGGAAAGTGACGTCGCTTGTCTTTTTCTGCAAAGGAGAACGAACATATCATGGCAGTTAGTGGATCAGAGCTTAAAGGTGGGTTTTGCTGTCTACCATGGCTGTCAATCGATGCGGTGATATTTTTATTCCACATCACAAATAACATAAAACCTGAATGCATATAATTTTTTTGTTTTTTTGTTATATTTGCCTTGTCGAAAGAAGATTACAACTAAAGCTAAATAGTTAACATATTCATCAGTAAACATTGCTCTGTGGAAGGGACCCATGGCTTTTATGTTTTACCTTATGATTATTAGGTTGTCGTAATTTGATATAAGAGTAAAAAATTATAATAATAAAAAAAGGATAGACATATTAGGTTAGGGTATAATATAGTGAGATAACTAATTAAGAACATTATTATGTTCATAAATTTTGTAAGGTAAAAAAAAAATTCATCTCAACCTCTAACTCATTAGTTAGAGGACTAATAAGCAAAACATCAAAAAGGATGAGACTAATATTTATTTTTAGAACAATGTTATAGATATCGAACTTCTATAATTGAAGATCCTATAAAAAAAATATGCTCAATAAGAAATGAAATTATAGGATGCCTTAAGCCATACTATCATTTATTTTCTTTCTACCATCATGAATAATGATTGGTGGAGTCATTTATGAGGTGCATGACAATGCCACTATAGTGACTATGAGGCTAGGAACAATGCTTTTAAGTTCGTGATCTCTAATTTGGGGTGGGATGTTGACTACAATATATGCTCTTGATAGATACTACTTATATGAGTGCAAGAGCAAAGCTACTTCTTATGAGACATCGGTGGGTCTCTAGAATATATATAATACTCTAAATTTAATTTTACATTAGATGAAAAAGAAATGTGTTATATTCTCATAATTCAAGTCCACTTATTACCCATTAATTTTTACTCGAGTTTTTGGGCCACATGGTTTCGATCCACTAACGGAGTCAATTAGGATAGCTAATGGGCTTGGGATGTTACAAATGGTATCGAAAGTTGATGGGCATGAGGAAAGGGCTACACATGAATGATGATAAAGTTTCACCATGACATGAAGCCATCTTTGCAGCAACAACGATCTAGCTTGAGAGTAAATTCAAAGATTGTGATACCCTGAATTTAGTTTCATATTGGATGGAAAAGAAATATGTATTGTGATACCCCAAATTAGATGGAAAAAATGTGTTATGTGTTTATAACTCAAGTAAACTTTCACTCGAGTTTTTGGGCCACGTGGTTTCAAACTGCTAACGAAGTTAATTAAGCTAGCAGATGCAAATTTGTTCTGTTTAGAAAAGCGATGTAGATAATAGATTTAGCACATTGCACCAAGTAAATCTGGTTCAACAGATCTAGCTTTATGACATTTCCATGATTCTAGGCTTGTTTATCCAAAATATAATTCAAACTCAAGGTACAATTGCTATGCATAAACTTTTCATGCCTCTTATTTCATTAAGGAAGTGTTTTCAAACGTGTGGGACTATTGGCCATGGCCATTCATATTTGTGTTTCAAGGTACTTGGATAATCAAAGCTTCTTAACACTCTTTTTATATTAAGTCGTGCCAAATTAGGCTAAAGGCTCGTTTTGTTCTTCTCATCATCTTTCTTGATGGTCTTGGCTTCTGCTATGGCATGAAAGAAGTGGAAGGGAGGTGAGGACTAGAATGGGAGAGGCTTTGGTGGCCGTTGCCAGGTTGCATAGGAACGAAGGAAGCGAGGGCAAGCAATGCTAAAAAATAGCAGTGTTGGAAGCCAATGGGTGTAACTTAAAAATATATAAGCTTGAACTACTTTCCTTGAAAATAATAAATTTTTAAGTCATTTTTCTTAAAAATCAAGCATGTCCTGAATGAAAAGGAGTCAGTAGTTGTTTAAATAAAGTTGATCTTCACGCAATCTAATATTTGGTCCAATATATTTTTTCTGTCGGCCTTCAAGTTCTTAATGAATTGGCAAATCTTATCAGAATTGAAAAACTTTCAATTCAAATCCAGCCTTGATACGTTTGTGCCATTTTAATTTTTGCCATAGAATCTGAAAAAGGCTAAAGAATTACCTATTTGTTAATTACCATTATTTTTTAAAAAAATTTCTTTCTCCACAAATTAGTGAAATATTATATGAAGATGTTAAAGATAACATATGCACTCAACTCTATTTTTCTTTATTTTTACTGTCTTTTAGAAAGTAATAAATATTTTGCTTTCAAAAAATATAAGATTTTACAAGTAATTAGTAGTTCTGGTGTTATAAGTTCTGCCCCTTTTGTGTCGGTCTTCATTTTCTTTTGTCATCTGGATTGACAAATATAAAAAGGCTGAGGTTTAATTAAAATTTCCTTAATTAGTTAAACAAAATTAGTTGTTTTTGTAATTTAGATTACAGATAGAAGTAATTATGTTTTGAATGTGCAAAGGACCATTTAATAAAAATTGCAAACTTTTCACCAAAGCCCATAGAATAATCATGAATTGAGAAATGACTACTTACACATAAATATTATCAAATTCAAACTGTACATGAAAATAGATCACGCAAAGAACAAGCATCCCCTCAAATGCTACAAGAATAGCTAATGCAGAATCTGATAAGGTAGTTAATGGAAACAAAATAATTGACTATAGAGATGTTTAGGGTATCTGCTGTTCTTACAATTTAAATTTTGTACAGAAAATAAATATGAGTGGAGATGACAATGAGTGAATGGGTGCCTGGGACCAGATCAGCAAATTACGAGGACATATTATATACAACATGGACAAATAAATGGTTAGCAAAGTTTTTTACAAAAAATCCCACTGCCAATAGACCTTCTCCACAATACCTCCACCGCTCCTGACTGCAAGGTGAAGCGTCTCAGATGCAGGAGGAACACCCTAAAGCAACGGCACTGCAACAGTTATGGTTAACTTCTCCTGCAACCCTCCGTTGCTCGCCTTTTCTGCAGCTACAACCTACACTCAAAATTAACTAATAAACAGACAATGAATCCATAAATTTTCATACTGACAATTCATGTTGCTGACAATGATTTTTAACAGATTGTCTAATGTGCAATGAAAAACATTTTAAAACATTGTTGTTCTTTTTCCATCAAAAAAAGGAAAAAAAAAAAATTATAAATGAAGAACACCTCCATGACACATCAAAACAAGGATAACAAAAAGTGCAGAAAAGAGGAGTATCATGGCCCATGAGAATCACCTGTACGGCTACCATTGAGTAGTGCCAAGTCTCTCCAGTATCCTGTAACTCTATTTTCCTTGCTGATATTTCAGGGCTTTGCTTCAAAACCACAAATAGCAAGTGTTTCTAAATGCATAAATTTTTGAAGGATACCATGATAAGTCTTAATTTGAGTCAGTTATGACAAAAACAAAAAATAGTCAGCATCATGGACAGATGAAGAACAGGAAAGGAAGGAAAACGGAGTTCATGGAACTTTGAGATCAGCTATCTAATCCCTTCTCATAATTACAGAAGCTTATTAGCCTTCTTTTATTCTAACAAAAACCTTTCTTGTCTGCAAGTGTTTCCAAGGACCTCCATTGGCCACCCCCCACCCAAAAAAAGAAAAAAAGAAAAAAGGAAAAGAAGAGAGAAAAAGATTGTTGATAAATGGGACCTTATAAGCAAGAAAGCTTCAGCCAAATCTAAGAAAGAAGATAGTCAACAATCAACATTATGCACAACTAGAATGCAGAGCAGACTAAGAAAGTGCAAGCGTAACTTCCTAAGGCCCTAAATTCATATTAATCCATATCTACAAAAATGTTAACATATTAATCCATTACTGTAATAACAGACATTCACTAAATTCAACATTTTAATTTGCAGCTGGCCTTTTACAGCATTGTAACGTATCAGCTCTCCATAGGTAGCCCAAACCTGTACACAGATTTAGCGACTAAATTTAATTCACCAATCTTTTAGCATCCATTTATACTGCGCATTCAAGAAACCTACTGCCCTGCTTGTTCCTTCTTTCACACCTTTCTCGTTTTCTAAATGATGATAATTTTTTTATATTTCAACATTTAATTTGGGGCTGGCCTTTTGCAAACAATGCACAGCCCTATGATACACCAGCTTTCTATAACTAAAACCTGTACAAAGATATAGCAATTAAATTCAACTCGCTGATCTGTTAGCATCCAGTTAAATCGGGCATTCAGAAAACTTGCATTCCTTCAATTTCCTTCCTTCATACCTTCAACCTTTCCTGAATGGTATAATTTCTAATATTTCAACTTTACTGACAGTATTATTTGCATATTTACTTCACCAAATCTTATTTATTATTGATTATGATGCAGGTAAAGAACCGTCTGAAACTTGCATAATATTTATCGTTATGTGATATGAATATTAATAAAAAAATCATCATGCAACATAACATAAATCTGAGCCAAAATGGCCCGATATTTAGGAAATTCTATGCAAGTAAGGCATTCAACAACATACCTCGCCACCATGCTCTAAAACTGTATCTTCCACAGCATCACTTAGCATTTCTATTGAACGACAAAACCCAAAGATGCATAACCTTCTTCCCACGTCAAGTCCCTGTAACAACAATGTCAATGGTTTCAAGCCATAAAACAAAACAAACAAACAAAGAGCTAATATTATATGAATAAACCACTCACATTTGTTGCTGCAATGTCAAAGAGTGCGCCAAGACACAGCCCTTGGTTGGGATCCATGTAATCGCTTTCCTGAAAGCGCTGAAATCTTTGTGCTGCGTTTGATTGTCCTTGCCTCATCTGAACAAAGTGTATAAATGTACATGTTATCAAAAACATAACCTCCCTCACTATTCTAGAGACGTAGAAGGGTTCTGATTGCTTAAAGTTCCAGAAGAGTGTGTCGCATGCTTGAATGTGGCATGGTGAAAAATAGCTGGTTTAAAGATCAACAATTTGAGAATGGACAAGTCATTTATATTAGTGCCCATATAGTAGTTCAACTGTATGTATGCTTTTGTAAATCAATTATCTGTGGCATAAGTCACCAAGAAAATTATTTCTGTAGAGCTATCTCTAATAATTTTTTTCATATGGTCAAATCTTAGAAATAAATTCAACAAGCCCAGCTACTAGAAAGGCTATATCTAACAAAACTGAGCCTTGTCACAACTCACAACCACAAAATTCAGCCATACTATTATTTCAAGAAGAAATGTTGCATTCTTTAAACATAAAACTAATTGATGAAGAAATGCTGCAAAGAAAATGTTTCAAATATCATGATTCATTACATCTGAAGCAGGAAATTGTTGAGGAACCAGGGAACCTCCGATCTGAATAAGCCCTTCAGCAGTAAAAAGGGTGATCCGGTCTTTGGGCACCCACTGAATGGCTGCAAATATGCGGAAACAATTGTAAGCTCTCATGATCGAAAAGAAAAAGTGTGAAATGGTTCAAGACCACACAAACCACATTGATGATAAGATGGATGATAATTCCTACCAGAAAAGGATGGATGGTAATCATAATATACACTCCAAACAACTGATCATATTATCAGACAAACAAGCACTCACCACACAGTTTATAATTATAGATGCCCAAGAGGCTAAGATTTCTTTAAGGAATGACAAACAATGTCCAAAATGTGGCAAGAAAGCTGACAGCCTAAACCGCTAAAGAAACAGACGATTTCATGTCAAAGAACATGAGTTTCTCCAATGTCTTGAGGATACTACTTCTGCTTCATATATTTATTTATTTTTTCTTTTAATTCCTCTTCCATAATATCATCCAGCGACTGATGCATCAATTTACGTATAACACACCAATGTTTCTTACTAAGAGTTTCTTAACAATGGCATACAATCAAAACTAAACGTGGATCTTCAATCTGACATAGAATGTGAAATGCACATTTAGATGGAAAACCCATGCAATAGACAATAAACAGCAGCCTTTTTCACATCTGTTTAGCTCAGTCTCTGACTGCAAGCAGAAAATACTTACACATACACCTGTAATATAAGAGAATTCAAACTTCAGAAAATCAGCACCCAACTGTTCTGGAAGAAAACAAAATTACGTTTTAAATATGTCATCTTAGTGGCATCTCTATTATACATGACCCATATAACCCCACGTTGACTTGTCATTGCCTGCAAAGCAAATTTTCAGGTGCACCCCCTTCTTAAGCAAGTACAGCACTTCTTAGGCTTAATCAATATTTTAGAGAGTGAAACAATCGGAGATTGCTAAATAAAAGTAGCAGAGCATATATCAGCTAACATACGTTATAAGAAAATGTCACAACAAGAATCCAGTCCCCAATATTTCATCAGCTGATAGGGCTCACAAACATCTGTCAAGCACTCTGCCCCTTCAAACACTCATATGCAACATGCGGACTAAAAAAGGCTCCAGCTTATGACCTTCACCACTTACAACAGTTCTCAATTTTCTAGTTGTGAAATCTTTAACAACTACTGCTAGACTTGATACCATATCCAATGAAGCACTTCCCCTTTCTCCCATCCATTTCAAATTAAGCCATCAAGGGAGTCATTTTGCAAAATATTGTTTGCCTGAAATAAAACAGCAAAACTCTTCAACTTACCCAGATATTTTTTTGCTCCTCTGCTCCTGTAAGCACCCAGAAAATGCAGGCAATGCCCAATTTATATTATCAAGAATTGTCAAATAGCGGAACATTAACGGTATTAGCAGGAATCAACTTAATTGAGACCAAATTCACCAAAACGAAACCTAGATTTGGAGCTAAGCAATGAGGCATCGGAACCAAAAATACCTATAAAAAAAATGAAGCATTGGTAGATACTTCAGGAGTCAGAGACATAGAATATCACCGGAACCCTTCCATCCAATAAATACGGCCATAACCGTGCCAACGAGATTAACGAGCAAGAAGATACCACAACCAGAATCAATGCCAATATCCAAGGAATTTCAAGTAGTTTGGTAAATCACAGGCATTCAGACCGTAATCCACCTCACAAAAATATTTTTTTTAAAAAAAAAAACGAGGGCGTACTTGGTCCTTCAGGCAAGTTTGAAGATTCCCAAAGGTAGGGGCCATACGGATCCTCTCCAAAGCAGCCGCCTTCGCCGGAAACTTTGGCGCGGGATCGCACGAGGCGAAGAGATCGGCGGCGGTGAACCAAGAATCTTGGAACGGACGAAGAGGAAGAACAGAGGAGGAGGAGGAAGGAGAACTTCGAGGAAGAGGGGGAATCCACGCCGGAGCGAGAGGGGGTGCGGAAGGGGTGGAAAGGGGAGGAGAAGCAGAGGGCAGAAATCCGCCATACCCGTAAAGAAAGAGAAATGGCAGAGAAAACGGAAGGGGTGGTGACTGGTGAGAGAAGGCAGGAAGTTTTCGTGACTGTCCAAATAACGGTTTATTTTTCTCTTTAAAAAAAAAAAAAAACTTCAAGGCGAGGAAGGAAGGAGAAGCAAACGTCGTCACGTGGCTTGGCCTGGGTTGTCCGCCGACGCCGAACGGAGTTCAGCGGTCCAAAGCGGTTTATTTGTCCAGCGCTGCCGTCGTTATGCTCAATGGAAAGCTAGCAACTCAAAATCAAATTTTTAAAGCCCTAGTCCATTATGGGCTTGTCAAGAAGGTGGCAATGCTCAACCTGACCTCTCCTACTCAAATCGCTCCATGTTTTGGACATCAATAGGTTAATTTTGGACATCAATAGGAGATAAGCTCCATGTTTGCAGATCTCTGACCTCTCCTACTCAAATCGCTCCACCTCTCAAGCATGTCCCCACCCTCTCTCTCCTTCAACCCTCATCCACTTCACACTCAACAACAACACGGCGGCGACTGATTGCTGGATCAACGAACGGTCAAGCCAAGATTTGAGGAGGGTTGTAATGGATTGGAGGATCCTGCGTTGGGCTGAGTTGTCGGATTTACAGCCAGTGCTAGAGGAGGGGAAGAGGTGCTAAAGCGATCTTCTCAAGCTGGCTACGACCTGAGCAGCTCAGGTTTTGGGGTGCCCTAATTCATAAGGCTTCTCGTGGAAAAGACAAATAATTTTTTAGAGGAGGGGAGCCTGTCATGGTAATTGGGGTCCCAATTACATGTTTAGTCCCATATATTGGCAATTATAATATTAATAATTGCATGCAACTCTATTATTGGCAATGCATTTCTGGAGGCAACTTGCTGCATGCTTTGGTCCCTACATTTGTCTTCAATTTAAGTGGTAAACTTGCTGGATGGTTTAGTATCTGTACGTTAGACGATGCCGTTTTAGAGGCAACTGGGTCTAGAAGCCGTTCAAGTATCATACAGTCAACCATTTTGTTTTAGGTGTTCAGAATTGATAGTTCCGTATCAGGCAGTGTGCTCTTGCCCTGCCACTCATTCTGGTGTTGTGATCCATATCACGTTCATTGTGACCAGTGGCGAACGGCCAACGTTGAGATATCAAAGGAATTTTCATATCGTGATTCATAACTTAAATGAATCACCTTTCATAGCTATGCTGGATGTACTGTATGTTGCTGCCAAAATCTATTCTTTGACTCAAACGTGGTCGGACTACAGCATGGGCTCTTCGCTTGGGTGGACCTGCAAAATAGTCCTCACGCGAGAGGCGTTGGGGGTGACCCTCTGCGGAAGACCCTCCGACGCTCAAGTTAGTGGAGATCAGCAATCAACAAAAATGAAAAGAAGGCTCCGCTAAAGAGTCCCTCCCGGGGCTCTGAGCAGAGCGCTAATGGCGGAAGCTAAGGCAGAAGGAGAGAGGGTTCCAGTAAGCAAGTGCGCATACCTGAGGAGTCGGCAGACGACTCTATTTATAGAAGATCACCTGATTCCCTGGGGCGTCGTGGGTCCGAAAGTCGTTAGGATCTGAATCTAGTTTGTTATGAGGTCGGTAGGATTCATATCTTGTTGGTTAGAGGATCGACGGCTAGGAGAGCCTGTTGATGTCTTGAGATGTGGTGAGGACATAGGCTCCAGGGTCCTAGGCCACTCTCGCGGGTCCTAGGTCACTCCCAGATATGATTTCTATTTGGAATCTCACGAATTCGGGTTCTCCTGCATCGAATTCCGCAGAGGCGCAAATATCGCTCGGGCTAGGCCGAGCGATGGGAGAGATCGGCTAGAGGGGCCGAAATATGACATAGCTCGGCTGGGGCCGAGAGATGATACAGCTCGGCTGGGGCCAAGAGATGATACAGCTCGGCTAGAACCGAGAGATGGTATAGCTCGGCTGGGGCCGAGAGATGGTATAGCTCGGCTGGAACCGAGAGATGATATAGCTCGGCTGGGGCCGAGAGATGATATAGCTCGGCTGGAACCGAGAGACGTGATTCGCGCCTTGGGAGTCCTTGGTTCGGCGAGGGGCTAAGGTGCCCCAACTTACCGAGGCCGACTTATCTCGGGCGGGTGTCGCATAGCAGGTAGGAATCATGGCTAGCCCTAGCCATGTGCACGATTATTGACACACAACGATTTTACCCCTCAACACATGCCCCCCACTCCCTAGTTCGAAACGTAAGTTCGGGCGTATGGAGTATAATTCAAGGTGGCATGACTTGAACGGAGGGATCCGGGTTTGACAGCCTGCACAATGATGCCCTATTTAATGTTGCACGGCCGCCATGCCTTTGTGAGATGTGCCTTTACAGGGCATGTCACATAAGGCTCCTTTGAGGTAGCGGTTGGGGAATTGCCACGTAGCAAATCTCGATTTTTACGGCGTCCACAATGGCAGTTCCGGGCGTCTCGGTTGGGACGCCCTATCTTTCTCTTAAGGCGGTTTCTTTAAGGGAAAGCAAAGTCGAAACGGCGTCGTCCCTGTTCGCAGCGCTCTTTCGTTCTTCTTTGGATAATCTTGCTCTCTGCTTCCTCTGTAATTTCGCTCGGTGCTTCTTTCGGCCAGCAGGATGATGAGCCCCGACGATATGGTTTCGGAGATTGCCACCGAGGATTGGGGAGAATACGCCAAAAGTATGGCATTCCCTCGGATGTCCTTCTGAGATTGCCGGAGCCCGAGCATAGGGTTTCGCAAGATCTGGAGCGCGGGGTCTTTCTTTACGAAGATAGTCTGAAGGCGGGCCTTCGATTTCCCCTTCACCCTTGGTGAAGGAAATCATGAGATTCTACAATATTTGCCCGACAATGGTGGCTCCCAACAGTTGGCGTAGCGTTATCGGGTTTATCTCAATGTGTAGTCGGATTCAGGTAACGGCAACTCTTCCTCTCTTTGTGCATGTTATTATCTGATGCCCGGGAGGAAATCAGAGTGGCCTTACATTGGACCCCGGAGGTCATTCAAGACGATAACATATAAGCCATCGTCTATAAATAAGTGGAAGGTCATATTTTTTATTGCCGAGGGGAACATCGGCTCCGATTTTCCCGGGGATGGGGAAACATTGTTCGAGACGTGGAAGCACATCCGATCCTATCTGAGCAGGAGAAGGAGGACTTGGAGGTCCTTCGTGATGGTAGGACGTTTTCGGCTAACGATTTACTATCGGATGAGGCTCTTTTCGCCGCCGGGCTTAGCCCCCTTGACCCGCATAGTAAGTTTTTTCTTTTTCCATTGATTTCGCTCGAGTAAATATGTCTCGGTCTGACCGCTTGCTCTCTGTTCCCGCAGCCAAGAAGTCTGAACTATCGGGCCGTATCAAGAAAGGGTTTAGCCAACGCCCGAGGAGAGCAGCGGAGGGGAGAAACGCAAGCCCGAGAAGACGGCTCGTTTTTTCGAGAAGCAATCGCCAGAGGTTGAGGCAGTCGCGGCGGAGGCGCTGAAAGCAGAGGAGGATACAGAGAGGACTGCTGAGGTCCCCTGTCCTCTAGTTATGGAAATAGTAGATAGCCCGGATGAAATTCCATTGGATCGTCTGGGAGCCCCTTCTTTTGAAGGTGAGGTAATGGCTGGCACGGCGGAGGTTGGTGCCTCTGAGGGCCCTCCTCCGAGCGAGGAAATGCCTCTGGCCTTGGCAGGAGGACAGGAGGGATTTAGGGGCAGCGACGTTGGGTCGACTGTAGTGGAGGCTCAAAAGGAGGCTACGGCTGGAGAACTTCCTGCTGGAGTGGTTGGAGAAATTGATGAACATACTGAGGCATTGGTGGAGCCTACGGGGAAGGAGCAGGTGCCTATGATCGAGGGAAGGAGCTCAGACAAGGGGAGAGAGCAAGGTAAAGGCTTGCAACCGAAGCTTCTTCCGCCAAAGTTTCGGAAAAACTGGCGCCTGGGCTGGCCGAGTCATCCGAGGAATCCCAGGTTAGAATTCTGCTGAGGGAGGCTGAGAGATCAAAGGCTTCTAAGTCGGAGGTCGCCCGGACCGATCCTTCGGACGGGGACGGTCAGTCCGGTAGCTCGGAATCGGCTGTTGAGGCGGCGTTTGCTGCCCTAATGAGGTCAGCACTGTACCCAGGCACAGGTCCCTTGGCGAATGAATTCGCAGACCTAGACCTGGTTGACGCTGTGTTTGGCCAGCGGAATGTGGTGACGGAAGCCCATCTTCTCCCCGAGATCAACAATTCTACCCTCATGGGGCTAGCCAAGTCCTACATCTCCCAGGTGAGTCATTATTCTCGAGTAGTGAGTGCTTTTCGGTTAGCTTGGTCACTCTCTTCTCACTTGTGCTTCATTCTGCAGAGAGCTTTGATCACCAGGGCGCTATGCTGGCACTTGAACCTGGCGACAGGGGCCAGCGCCCAGGCCAGGAGAGTCAGCACCGAGCTTCAATCGCGGGCGGAGGCGTCTGATACGTTTGAACAAGCTCTGGGTACCGCCAACAAGAATTTGGCAAAGATGAGGGTGCTGCATCAGACTGCCCTAGATGACGCGTCCAAGCTGAGGCTCGAAGTTAAAGAGCTACGAGGGCTCCTAGCGAGGTATGATGACGCATGCCTGGAGTTATCGCAAATCAAGTCTAGGCATGCTGGAGAAATGGAGACTGTCAAGAAACAGTTTAGTGAGAGCCTAGGTAGGCAGAGGAGAGAAGCTATCGAGGAGAGAATCGCCTGAACAAGATGCTTGGCGAGTTGGAGGAGAAGGTACGGCAACTCAACCACGGTATAGCCGACAGGGATGACAGGATCAAATGGCACCAGGAAAAGTTAACCCAACTCGATAGTGAGCTCTCCCAAGCCTGGGGAGAAGCCGACAATAGGCAATCGAAGATCAGCGATCTCAAGGGCAGGATCGAGCGGGTTAAGGCCGATAAATTGAGGGCTTTTGACGAGGTCAAGGAGTTGACCCAGAAGTTATCCCGGCAGGAGGAGGAGGTATGGTACTACCCCTTTTTGGCTTCCCTTGCTGGTTCATCGTGGCACCGGCTAATTCTGTTTTTGCAGATGAAGAAGGCGGAGCTGGAGAACCGGAGCCAGACACGAACCCTGCAAGAGGATTGGCATCCAACCGAGGGAGGAGCTCAGAGCTCGAAAGGCGGGTCGTTGAGATCGAGGAGCAGATTGCCTTACTGCAGAGTCAAACTAAACTTAGGGGCAAGTCACCTTACTTCGAAACCAAGCTGCTGAAGCCGAGATGCGGCTCACTCTACTCAGGGGCGAGCAAGATGTAATTTGTGTCGATGCCTTCCAGCTTGGTGTGGAGGATGTTCGAAGCAAGATATCCAAGGAGCATCCAGAATGGACCTCTTCTTCTTGGATGTTGAAATCTCTGAGGCTTGTACCCCAGGAGCTGAAGAGGATGAATACGATGATGCTTCGGATGTCGACCTCGATGCTATTCTGGATGCTAGTGAGGCCGCGGCCCCTGAAGGACGCCTCAAATCCGTCGCCGAGGAAACGACAACTTTGAAGTGGGCAAACGAGCTAGGCTTCCCCAAGCATTGTTGAGGGCACTGCTGGAACTGATCCAGCTCCTGACCCTGAGAGTTATTTGTGTACTTTTGCCTTTTTTAGACATGTAGCTTGGTCTGAATTTTCAATGAACGGGCCCTCAGCCCCCATTTGCTTGCTTTTTAGCCAATCTTTTTGTTGCAGACTTCCTTTCGACTGCGAACAAGTTATGACTTGTTCGCGTCCTTCGGCCGACTTAGTTTGGACTTACATAAATGTCTCGGTCGAGGCCGAGGTATAGGGATAGCTCGGCTGGGCCGAGTGACGTGATAGCTCGGCTTAGGCCGAGAGATAAGATAGTTCTGATGAAGCCGAGTGACGTGATAGCTCGGCTTAGGATGGGAGATAAGATAGTTCTGATGAAGCCGAGTGACGTGATAGCTCGGCTTAGGCCGGGAGATAAGATAGCTCGGCAGGTGATGGCCAAGGATTGCAGAGGTATCCTGGTTAGAGCCGAAGTTGGGTAACTCGGCCCGCGCGATGCGAAGAGGCAGGCATGCCTTTCGAAGGGAGTTTGGTCCCAAGAAGAAGGACGTTTACCGGCGCGCCGTCATTTATTTATCCTTTTGGTAAAGGGGGAGCAATTTCTCGCTTCCCACAAGCGGCCATGGAAGCGATGATGCGTGGCAAGACTTTATGGTAGTGGCATTGGAACTGACGGTTCAGGTGATCGGGACGCTCGCTCGAGGTAATTTAAATACCAGTGGGTGGTACGCCATCGTTAACCATTTCCTCTACCGATCTTCTGTTGGCCTGTCTGAGCTTCAGTAACAGGATGGCTTCCGAGAATGGGGGGAGGTCAACCGGGATGCCAAACAGCATTGTTGGCAGCTTTGGGGTGCCTCACCGTGGCCGTACCACGATAACTGTCGATGGGGAGGTTCTGGCGTCTTTACTCGCGGACGCGAGCAAGTCCAGAGAATGGCTGAGCAACACATGGTTCTCTCGGCAAGAGAGATCGAGCTCCTTCACCAAATCAACAGTAGGCTGGAGCAGGAGGTGGCATCCCTTCGACAGCAATTGGCTGATTTGGCTCCGTGGTGCGGGGAGAGTTCAGCGACGTCTGGAGAAAGTAGCAAGCCTCAGTGAGGGCTAATGTATTTTTTCTTTGGTTTTCCCCTCTTGCAATGAATGGAGAAAGGTTTTTCTTTGAAATTTCTTTGTTTGTTGCCATTTCGGAAGTGTATTCCCTTATCGTCCGAGTCTTACGGAACGAGATATTCTCCCGAGGAACCTCCAACGCAGCGTCCTTGTTTTGACCGAGTTAAATGGGGCTCGTGGGTTTCAGCCGGGGCGCTGCATATCACTCGGTTTTTATCGAGGTTTTTGACAAAAGATGCACTCCGGCCTTGGCCGGGGCTTATATTCCTAGGACGTGCACTCGACCTTAACCGATGCTTCCGCATTCTGGGTGTAGGTTGGGGCTTATATTCATAGGACATGCACTCTGACCTTATCCGATGCTTACGCATTCTGGGTATAGGTCGGGGCTTATATTCATAGGACGTGCACTCCGACCTTATCCGATGCTTACGCATTTTGGGTATAGGTCGGGGCTTATAGCGTGTCCCGTTATCATTGAGATAAAAGTAGTTACTTTAGACTGGACAGAAGTACAAGATCACGTGCAGTCATGCTGAACGGAAAGAAGATACTTCGGTTTATTCCGAAGTATGGAGGCAGCTTTGGCCTTGGGTTAAAATGCAAGGCAATGTCTCGGCTTACGTCAAGATGCAATGGGCAGTTGAGCCGGAGGAAGGAATACCGAGGTATGTTTATTGAGGAGTACTTGGCTTTTGTGCCCTTTTTATGACTCTGCCGATGCTTTTACCTTTTCCAAGGAGCCAATCTTCTCTTTGCCGAAAAGGATAATACGGCTCTGTGGTTTGCGAAAGGTCGCCTCGGCACTTTCCAGGGACACCTATTATGTGACTTTTTTCAAGGCAGGTCATTTCGACGTACGACGCAAGCGCTTGTTTGCATTGGAGGGTGTCATTTTCATTAGACGATTTTCCAGGTCTGCCCGTATCTCTGAGATCAGCGGGCGATTTTCTGCATTTAAGACCTGTGATCCGGGATCAGAGAAAATCTTCTGGCATACGTCATGGGCAAACAACACATTTGGCGCGCATCGAAGGGCGCTATTTTCATCCTGGGAGGCTACGTGGCATCATGGATTGGGCATTTTGAACCTCAGGGCTCACTGCTTTAATAGCTGCTCCCAGTCCATTTTGCCTATAAAAAGGGGAGGAAGGGGCCGTGCTAGGCCATCCCCAAAATTTTCTTCTCTGTGAGCTGTGAAAGTTTTCATGATGTCTACGTCCCTAAAGCTGAGAGTGGAGGGACTGAGTTTTTCTTTTGTTAGCCACCTTCCTACGGATAATCGGGTGATGAAGGAGCCGCTGGAGAGCAGCTCGTCCTCAAGGGAGGAGCTTCGGAGATCATATGAGAGCGCACAGGAGGTCCACAGAGATCACATGGAGAGCGCACATATGCGCTTCCTGTGTCCCTTGTGGTTTGCTACGGGGGTCGCAGGGTAGGAAGTGCACATGTACCCCCGTAGCATGCGCGACTTTTCCTTCTCCCTCTGGCTGGATGCTTAGCCCCTCCGTGCGGGGAATCTTCCGCCATGTGAAGAGGGAGTTAAGAGCAGTGTGGGGCTGATGGTCCCCTATCTCTCTCAATCGGCAGCGGCCTGCAGCCCAGCATCCACCCAGGGGGAAGCTTCCTCAGCATCCACGGGTCTGCGCCTCTTTTTGGATCTCTTAATTCATCCAGAGGACCCGTGGGAAGCCGGCCTTGCTATCTATTAGGCAAGCTGGCTGGTCGCCTGATCTTTTGGGTTGGATGCTGAAGCGTCATTATTAACTGAATTTACTCGTTTTTGTTTCTTGTGCTTTGATGCACTTGTAACTCCTTTCAGGATGTTGTAACTTTTCTTTTGATGAGGAAATAAAGAAAGTTTCATTCTTCTTTCTTTAGCACCTGCTTCTTCTTCGCGCTGAGAGTTGTTGCTCCCATATTATGCTTTTTATGTCGCAGCATATTTCGGCAGCACTATTGTTGCTTTGTTCTTGCTAAGATCAATGTCTGGTCCTCAGTGAAGAACATGTATGTCCATGTGCGAGTCAAAGAGGGACCTGGGCAGTCCTGTGGAGTCATGAGGTAAGCATGATCCTGTTCGCGGAATGAAGCAGGTGTTTCTTCGGGGAAAGACAGCTCGTGGCATGTTTTTGCTGTCGAATAGTGGGAGGTCGTTTGCCTCTACCGAGGTATAATAGGATGCCTTAGTTGCATCAGGGCGTTGGAGAGATTACTTGAATAGGGCGGAGCCTCAGGATATCGTTCGGTTGTTGCCAAGGATCAAGGATATCACTTGGTTATTGTCGGGGTTTTTATCCTTTGGCTCTGATCGGGGCTTGTTAGCTGCCCGAACCTTGAGTGATGTTTTGAGATTATTTAATTCGGCCGGGGCTTGTAAGCTGCCCGATCCGAATTAAGCTTTGGAGATTGTTTGGCTCGGACGGGGCTTGTAAGCTGCCCGAATCCAATGATGTTCCTTTGATGTTTGGTTCGGTCGGGGCTTGTGAGCTACCCGAATCGAACGATATTTCTCTGGCGTTTGGTTCGGCGGGGCTTGTAAGCTGCCCGAATCCGAATGATAATTCTTTAGCATTTGGTTCGACCAGGGCTTGTAAGCTGCCCGAATCCGAACGATGCTTCTCTGGCGTTTGGTTTGGCTGGGGCTTGTAAGCTGCCCGAATCCGAACGATATTTTGGAGATTGTTTGGTTCGGCCGGGGCTTGTAAGCTGCCCGAATCTGAACGATGTTCCTTTGATGTTTGGTTTGGCTGGGGCTTGTGAGCTACCCGAATCCGAACGATATTTCTCTGGCGTTTGGTTCGGCCGGGCTTGTAAGCTGCTCGAATCCGAGCGATATTTTGGAGATTGTTTGGTTCGGCCGGGGCTTGTAAGCTGCCCAAATCCGAACGATATTTTGGAGATCACACGGCTCCCAGCTGTGCCGGAGCGCTCGGCCATACCAAGCCTTCGCAGGATGTAATTTGGCCTAACCGAGATACGTAGCTCTCGCTCAGAGCTCGGCCTAGCCGAGGTATGGAGGTTTGGCCCAAGGAGATAGCTCGGTTATGCCGAGAATGGATGCATGAACGACATCTGTTTTCTATTACGACTTTTTAAAAAAACGACCATGGCGGTTGTGCCGCGGATCATAAAACAAGATGCCAAAGCTGTAAATGGGGCGAGTCTATAGAGAGCGTACTCTATTGATGATATACGCGGAGGTTGTCCGAACTCCACGTCGGGGAATGGATTTCCCGTTCAGGTCCTAGAGCTTGTAGGTGCCAGGTCGATGACTTCCGCTACTTGATAAGGACCTTCCCAATTTGGAGAGAGCTTTCCTTGCTCCAGTAGCTTGGAGACAGATGCTTTTCGGAGGACAAGATCGCCGGGTGAGAAGGATTTGCCCTTGACTCTAGAGGCATGGTACGGGCCACTCTTTGCTGGTACGCGGCCATTCTGATTCGAGCTTTTTCCCTGATCTCTTCCACCAAGTCGAGATTGGTTCGGAGCTGCTCGTCGTTAGTTTCTTTGAGTAGCTTTCCACTCGCGGAGAGGGGAGGCCTATTTCCACGGGGATGATGGCTTCCGTGCCAAAGGCCATCCGGAACGGGGTCTCGCCGATGGGGATTCTCTGGATAGTGCGGTAGGCCCATAGAACATGATGAAGTTCGTCCACCCATCTGCCTCGGGCTCTGGTGAGCCGGGCCTTAATCCCTTGAAGTAGGGTCTGGTTTGTTACCTCGGCTTCTCCGTTAGCTTGCGGATGCCCCACTGAGGTGAGGCGATGACTGATGCCATGATCCTCACAGAACTCCCAAAATTTGGGATTATCAAATTGCTTGCCATTGTCGGTGATGATGGTATGCGGGAGGCCAAAGCGACAAACGATGGATCTCCACACGAAGTCCCTGACCCGAGCTTTGGTTATCTGGACTACTGCTTCGGCCTCGACCCACTTGGTGAAGTAGTCGATGGCGACAAATAGAAATTTTCTCTGTCCAGTGGCGAGGGGAAAAGGGCCAAGAATGTCCATCCCCCACTTAGCAAAAGGCTAAGCAAAGGAAATAGGGACCAAACTAGAGGAGGGGAGCCTCTGGATGCTGGAGTGCATCTGACATGGGTCACAGGCTTGAACGAGATCATCGGCATCCTTTTGCATGATAGGCCAGTAATATCCCTAGCGTAGTACCTTGTGGCACAGAGATCGACTCCCTAGGTGGTTGCCATAGATTCCTTCATGTACTTTCCGAAGAGCATAATCAGCTTCGGATGGGCGGAGGCATTTGAGCAACGGCATGGAAAAGGACCACTTGTACAGCTGATCGTCGATTAGCACATCGTGGGAAGCTTGCAATCTTAGCTTCCTTGCTTCCTTGCGGTTGGCTGGGAGTGACCCTTCTTTAAGATATTTAATATTGGGTCAAACCAGGATGGCTCGACCTCAATCTGCATCACTCGGTCTGTCTCCGCGATGCTAGGTTTTTCCAGGATTTCCAGGGAAAACTTTGCTCGGCACTCATCGACTCCGCAGTCGCAAGCCGGGATAACAGATTGGCATGAGCATTTTCGGATCTGGGGATCTGGATAACTCAAATTCAGAGAAGTGAGAAAGCAAGTCCCGCACCTGCCGGATGTACCGAATCATGTTTGGCTCCCGGGCCTCGAATTCACCCCGCACGTGACCGGCCACCAACTGAGAGTCAGTAAAGGCATTCAACCTCTTCACTTTCAGATCACGGGCGATTCGGAGTCCAGCGAATAGGGCCTCATACTCAGCTTCGTTGTTGGAGGCTGGAAAGAGAATCGAACGCCGTACTCAAAGGTCGTCCCCTCGGGGTTGGTGAGGATCAAACCAGCACTAGAGCCATAGGCATTGGAGGATCCGTCGACGTGGAGGAGCCACAAGGCGTCAGATCTCAGATGCTTGGGGGAGTCCGGAGTGGAGCCATCTTTCGGGATGGTGCACTCAAGGAAGAAATCAGCTAGAATCTGGGCTTTGATGGCCGAGCGAGGTTGATAACAGATATCATGCTTGCTTAACTCAATGGCCCACTTAGCCATTCTTCCTAATGTCTTCGGGTGATGGACCACCGCCTTGATGGGCTGATCGGTAAGGACCGTCACAGAATGTGCTTGGAAATATGGTTGTAATCTCCGAACCGATATTATCAGGGCCAAGACTAGCTTCTCGATTCGGGTGTACCTTGTCTCGGCGTCCCGGAGAAGTTTGCTGACGTAGTAGATCGGCCTCTGGGTCTTCTTCTCTTCTATGACCAAAACCAAGCCAATCGCACCTTCAGAGACTGCCAGGTACAGAAATAGCATTTCTCCCGGATTGGGGCTACTGAGGAGGGGTGACGAGCCAAGATATCTCTTTAGGTCCTCGAATGACTTTTGGCACTCGGGAGTCCATTGAAAATTCTTGGCAGATCGAAGAGCTTTGAAGAAAGGAAGGTGACGAGCCAAGATATCTCTTTAGGTCCTCGAATGACTTTGGCACTCGGGAGTCCATTGAAATTCTTGGCAGATCGAAGAGCTTTGAAGAAAGGAAGGCTCCTCTCGGCCGACCGAGCCACAAAGCGGTTGAGGGCCGCAATCCTCCCCGTCAGGCGTTGGACTTCTTTAATAGATGTTGGGGGTGTCATTTGCTGAAGCGCTTGAATATTCTGCGGGTTGGCTTCGATGCCTCGCTGGGAAACCATGAAGCTCAAAAACTTCCCCGAGGTGACACCGAAGGCGCACTTCGTTGGATTGAGCTTCATCCGATACCTTGGAGTGTCGCGAAGCTTTCAGAAAGATCCCCAATATGCTGGGATGCTTCCTTTCTTTTGACCAGCATGTCATCGACATACACCTCCATATTTCGGCCGATCTGCTCCTTGAAGACTTTGTTTACCAGCCTTTGGTAAGTAGCGCCTGCATTTTTCAGACCAAAGGGCATGACACGGTAATAGTAGATACCTCGATCGGTTATAAAGGCAGTCTTTTCTTCATCCTCGGGTGCCATCTGAATCTGGTTGTAGCCTAAATAGGCATCCATGAAGGTCAACATCTGGTGACCGGAGGTGGCATCCATGAGCTGGTCGATCCGGGGGAGAGGGAAGCTATCCTTCGGGCATGCTTTGTTAAGGTCGGTGAAGATGCAGATTCGCCATTTACCGTTCGACTTTTTCACCATAACAACATTGGACAGCCAGCTTGGATAATTCACCTCCTGAATGAAGTTTGCCTTGATGAGCTTGTCCACCTCTTCTTCAATTGCCCTGCCGGTCAGGGGTGAAGCTTCTTTTCTTTTGCTTCACGGGTCGGGACGTCTCGTCTACATTGAGACGATGGACGAGGACATCTGGGCTGATTCCGGGCATGTCAGAAGCTGACCAAGCAAAGATATCAGCGTTTCTTTGGAGAAAGTCGATCAGCTCCAACCGGAGCTTCCCTTTCAGTAGCGACCCGATCCTTATGGTTCGGTCGGGCCGAGCTTCGTCCAGCAGTACCTCCTCCAGCTCTTCGGCTGGTTCTCCTCGCTGCTCGGCGAAATCCTCCCGAGCGTCCAGTCCATCAACCTTGGGCAATTTGGATTGCAGGCTGGTGACGAAGCACTGCCAAGCTATAGTTTGGCTTCCTCAAACTATTCCAACCCCCGCTCGGTCGGAAACTTCATAACAAGATGTGGGATGGAGACGACGGCTCTAAGAGACATCAAGCCTAGTCTTCCCAAGATCGCATTGTAAGGCGACCGGAGCTTGGTCACCAGGAAATCTGCATGGACAGTGGCAATGGAAGGCAAGGTTCCTGCTCGGACCGTCAAGGTCACGACCCCCTCCGAGGTAATTACATCGCCGGTGAACCCCATTAGGGTGGAGTCCACCGCTCGAAGATTCTCCATGAGAAGTTTCATCTTCACAAACACATCGAGGTACAAAACGTTGACGAAGCTTCCACTATCAATGAGAATTCAGCTTACATCATAGTTGTTCAGATTAAGAGATACAACTAGCTTACCATGCGGGAACAGTATTCCCTGGAAGTCATCGCTTGAGAAAGAGAGCTCGTCAGTTCGTGCTTTCTTCGGTGCCGAACCTTCTTCGTCGCCCCTCTCGCCTGAATGACCACCGACCGCCTCAATCACATTAATGTGGCCAGCGACCGGAGGATTTGGGGGAGGAAGAGGTTGCTGCTGGGGCTCAGGTCGGCGATCGCCCCGTTTCTCAGCTTGGGGGCTCCCTGAACCGATTCAGTCTACCCGCTAGATAAGCCTTTCGATCTCATTCTTTAGTTGCCAGCACTCTTTAGTGTCGTGGCCATGGTCGTGGTGGTAGCGACAATACTTGGCGGGGTCTCTTCGGGCCGATTTCCTCGAAGAGGAGGAGGTCGAGGGAGTTGGCGCTCGATTTCCATAAGGATCTCTGCTCTTGGGGCAGTAAGCGGAGTAAATTGATTGAACCTCCTAGGCGGGCTCTGGGTGCGGTTCCTTGGCGGCGACTGAGGAATCCTTTGGTGGCGAGGCGAGCTTGGCTGACGGGCAGGTCGGCATTTATCTGAGCCCTTGGGCTCCTTCTTCTTCGTAAGCTTGGCTCGGGCATCTCTCCATGATTCTTCGACTCTTGCATATTTGTCTGCCAGAGCCATCGTGTCGGAGAGGATTGGAGGGTAGCTGACCTCCGTGCCAGGTAAAAATCACTTTCCTTCAATACTCTGCCCGCCAGGGCAGACATGGCCACCTCATGATTAAGGTGGTCCACCTCTAGCATGGTCGTGTTGAAACGACCGAGATACTTCTTCAAAGACTCCCCTCTCTCTGCTTAACCTCAGAGAGGGAGTTGGACCTCCGTCTGTGATGGCGGCTGCTGACGAACTGGCTGATGAAGAGGTGGCTCAGCTCGTCGTAGGAATTAATGGAACCTGATTTCAAAGCATTGAACCAGGTTCGGGCAGATCCCCTGAGGGTGGAAGGGAAAGTATGGCAGAGGATCGCATCTGATGTCCCATGGAACATCATGATCGATCGGAAGCTGCTGAGATGATCGTTGGGGTCAGAGGAGCCATGATAAGGCTCGATGGCAGGTAGCTTGACGTGGGAGGGAATCACTTCCTCCAGATCTTCTTAGAGAAGGGGATGTCCTGTTCCGCCTTATTCTGAAGCGGATGGGCCTGCTTGGCGGTGTCTAGCTCTTGACGTATTTCCTGGAGCTGGCGGCAGATATCCCTATCAGGAAAAGTAAAAGGGACAGGACGAAGAGGACACTAAGATGGTGTTGAATCATAGCGAGAGAACACCGGGAGAGGGATCGAGCCCATCGAGATCTAAGGAGATCTCCGCCGTGGACTCCTTGGGAAGCTAGCTCAGCTTCTCTGGGACGGCGAGGGGGGTCGCAACCCCATGCGGGCTAGAAGAAGAGGTCGCTAGATGAGCGGGGGCTGCATCCTCCTCAGGGGGGTGAGGGGCAGAGCAGCCGGACGGGGGACTTCGGAGCGCCCCTGAATCAGGTGGGCCAGAGCCTGGACTGGACCAGTGAGGCGAACTGGTCCTGGTGTCACCGGGGCCCTAGCGGCGATGGAGTCTCAACTGGCGGTGGTGGTGGCGCAACACTGTTCGCCGGATCAGGCCTTTGGGAGGCGACCTAATCTGGGCTTCGGAGGTAGCCTTTCTTCGGTTGGCCATGGGAGGAGTTCTCTTTCAGATCGAGATCCTTATCTCCTGGATCACAAGTTTATGGGACTTGAGGACCCTTCCTCTAGCGCCAATTTGTTGCTGCTGAAATCTGTCCTCCGACTCAGGCACGGTCGGGCTGCAGCGTGGGCTCTTCGCTTGGGTGGACCTGTAAAACAGTCCTCACGCGAGAGGAATTGGGGGTGGCCCTCTGCGGAAGACCCTCCGATGCTCAAGTCAATCGAGATCAGAAATCAACAAAAATGGGGAGAAGGCTCTCGCTGAAGAGTCCCTCCCGGGGCTCTGAGCAGAGCGCTAATGGCGAAAGCTAAGGCAGAAGGAGAGAGGCTTCCAGCGAGCAAGTGCGCATACCTGAGGAGTCGGCAGACGACTCTATTTATAGAAGATCACATGATTCCCTGGGGGCGTCGTGGGTCCGAAAGTTGTTAGGATCTGAATCCAGTTTGTTATGAGGTCGGTAGGATTCGTATCTTGTTGGTTAGAGGATCGACGACTAGGAGAGCCTGTTGATGTCTTGAGATGTGATGAGGACATAGGCTCCAGGGTCCTAGGCCACTCTCGCGGGTCCTAGGTCACTCCCGGATATGATTTCTATTTGAAATATCACAAATTCAGGTTCTCCCGCATCGAATTCCGCAGAGGCGCAGATATCGCTCGGGCTAGGCCGAGCGATGGGAGAGATCGGCTAAAGGGCCCGAAAGATGATATAGCTCGATTGGGGCCGAGAGATGATACAGCTCGGCTGGGGCCGAGAGATGATATAGCTCGGCTGGGGCCGAGAGATGGTATAGCTCGGCTGGAATCGAGATATGATATAGCTTGGCTGGGTCCGAGAGATGATATAGCTCGGCTGGAACCGAGAGATGTGATTCGCGCCTTGGAAGTCCTTGGTTCGGCGAGGGGCTAAGGCGCCCCAACTTACCGAGGCCGACTTATCTCGGACGGGTGTCGCATAGCAGGTAGGAATCAAGGCTAGTCCTAGCCATGTGCACGATTATTGACACAGCGATTTTATCCCTCAACACTATGTTAAGCTGATGTAGATAGAAGGATGCCGCCTACCAAAGATGCTTGATTACCATTAAAATAGATGTTTTAATGATAACCCGAAATACCACGCTTCTCTACCGCATCATATGATATCGAAATTTTTTCTCTATTATATATCAGAGACCATCCATCCTTCAGCAGAGCATATTTACAATGTCATCATAGTTCAGTAATTATTTAACTGCCTTGGTAGCCCCTTTCGTTGGTGCAACCCCAGGCCTATGGACCGATGCAAACTTGGAGGAATAATGCCTTATCTGCGCGCACGTGCACGCTCACGTGGCATAAAAATAATAAAAATATTTTCACCTCAACCACATAGGGATGATAATTTTTTTTTCGTTTGGCTGTTTATTTAATCGGTACCATTTTTAACGGATCAAAGAATCTTCAGTCTAAACGGCTTAACGGATAACGGGGATTACTCGTTAACGGTTAAACAGCTAAATGGTCCGGAAATTGTATTCTTCACCCCATCCCTGTTTATCCATCCCAATCACTGTTAGCTTTAATATAATATATTTAAATTATATATATATATATATATATATATTAAATATTAAAAAATTAAAATAAATAAAATATATATAGTAAAAATGAAAGAAAAATAAAGAGAAGCAAAAAATTGACAATTTACGATGACAATAATATTTTTATTATAAATGATTAAAAAATATGTCAGTTTTTTTAAAGGATCAATATCGGAATGAAAAAAAATGAATAAGCATTTTTTAGTTTTCTCTCTGAAATCTCTTCGATTTTGATTTTGAAGAGAAAACTTTTACACGTGGAACCCATCATTTTTTTCTCTGTTTTTTCTTTCTTTTCTCTCTACTTTTCTCTTCATTCAAATAAGATAAATTTT
Organism: Calamus simplicifolius; assembly: GCA_900491605.1. NCBI lineage: Eukaryota > Viridiplantae > Streptophyta > Magnoliopsida > Arecales > Arecaceae > Calamus > Calamus simplicifolius. The sequence continues at coordinate 277,197 of UESW01004446.1, read as the reverse complement.
ATTTTTTTCTATTTTTTAATTTTTTTT